>LNAC01000806.1:165018-390134 GCA_002007465.1 Ailurus styani | reverse complement strand
GGGGGGGGGGGGGGGCAACAGCAACAACAGCAACAACAAGAAGGAAGCCCTATGCGATCATGCGCTACAGGATGCCGAGACCGCTGGGGGAGATCCAGCCGAGGCCTCGTGCCAAAAGATGCCCATCACCTTTGCGAGCCAAAGCAAGGTGCTGCAGGTCTTTGAAGGAAGTATTGAAAACCAGAGTTTGGGACCTTTAACCTTTTACATGCCTGGGAACTGGACTCATTAGTTAATTAAAAACAATAAGTGCAACCGGGGAGGTTGGTGGAAGCAACATATGCCCAAAGAACAGAGGCTACGTTGGCAAAATTCCTACCCTTCCACTGAGGCAGGCCTAAAGTGTGCAATTCCTGGGGCTGATATGTGGAAGATGTGGTAGAAATGGTACCCTGGGGTCACTGAATAAAGGCATCTTGCTCAGCTGAGCAGCTCTAGGGGTACGAGTGCCTCGGTAGAAAGATGAAGAAGCTGAGGCGCACTGGACGGAGCCGGCCTCTGGCTTCTCTCCGACTCAAGGTGCTGCAGTTGGAGCCACCCAATAAAGAAGTCTCCCAGGAATCCACAAACATGCCCATAAGGGAAAGAGTCAATCTTTTTTTTTTTAAGGTACTATTTATTTATTTGAGAGAGACAGTGAGCATGAACAGGGGGAAGGGCAGAGGGAGAGGCAGACACCCCACTGAGCAGGGAGCCTGACATGGGGCTCAATCCCAGGACCTGGAGATCATGAACTGAGCCGAAGGCAGCTGTTCAACCAACTGAGCCACCTAGGTGCCCAAAAGTCAAGGTGCATTATCCTCTGTAGATAAGAGGACACCAATGCCAGATTACATTGGTGCCAATCAAGTGAGGACTCTCCTGCTTTTTACCTCACTGTCCTGGTCCCATTTCTACATGGAAGGAGCCAAAGCTAGTGAAGAAGTTTGGGGAATGCCCCTTAGCCCACTGCAGGCATCCCAGGTGCAAAACAGGGGCAAGGAAGGCATTTTGTGGAGCTGGGAGTTTCGATTCTTACATGACAACCGAATGTTTAAAATATTGATTATAAGCTATTGTGATTACAAGTGTACAAGAGACTGGAGAGTTTCCTTAAACCTGCTTGAGACATTGATGGGGCCTGCCTGAGGCTTTGTGGAGGGCTGAGGAAGAGCGGGCTCTGGCGAGCTGTCACAAATGGGCAGCGGGGAAGAAGAACCCAGTTGCTGGAGAATTCCACTCTGTGACCTGCTTGCTACACTCCTCTCCCATTTCTCTTTCCTCCAACTGACTTGAACAGATCATATTCTTTGAGTCCAAACCATCCTTGACTGAGGGCTCGGAGCTCTAAGAAAAAACAGTACTAAGGAAAACACAAGAGTGAGGGACAGGAGGTGCCGGGGCAGGCAGAAGACAAGATGGGCACACAAGGCTGTGGGAAAAATGCTAATTCCCTCCAGAGTGATGCCCAGTGGCCCCGTAATCATTTGTTTACTTCTGGAAAGGGAAGCAGATATTCCCAGCTCTGGTGTGGTCTGTTAGAAGCAGATAAATGCCTGGAGAAGGACACCTGTTATGCATCTCAGGTGCTAAGCAAATAATCACAGACATGGGATTAGCTTCCTATCGCTGCTGTAATAAATGACCACGAACTTAGGGGCTTAAAATAACACAAATTTATTATCTTATAAAGAATGGAGGCCCAAAGTCTGAAATGGGTCTCACTGGGCTAAAGTCAAGGTGTCAGCAGGACTGCACTCATTCTGGGGACCTTTTCCAGCTTCTAGAGCCTTCCTGTACTCCTTGGCTCATGGCCCCTTCTTCCATCTTCAAAACTAGCAGCATAGTGCCTTCTAGTTTCTCCCTGACTCTCCTGCCTTCTTTCAATTATAAAGACCCTTCTGATGACGTTGGGTCCACCTGGATAATCCAGGATTAATGGATTAATCCATTAATTAATCCATTCTTAATGGAGTCACACATATGGTCACAGGTTCTGGGGATTAGGTTGTGCACATCTTTGCTAGCTGGCAGGGTGGCTCAGTCGGTGAAGCATCTGCCTTCGGCTCAGGTCGGGATCCTAGAGTCCTGGGATCAAGCCCTGCATCGGGCTCCCTGCTCAGTGGGGAGTCTGCTTCTCCTTCACCCCCTGCTCCTCCTCCGCTCCTGCTCGCTCACTCTCTCACTTTCTCAAATAAATAAAATCTTAAAAAAAAAAATAAAATCTCTCTCACGAGACAGCCATCCAAGTATTGCCCAGGGCTGAGGTCTCATCTGAAATCTCGATTGGGAAGGATCCACTTCCAAGCACACTTCTGTGGTTTGGGGCAGGATTAAATTCTTTTTTGAGATGTTGGACCAGGGACCTCTGTTCCTTGCTTGCAGTTGGCTAGAGGTCACCCCTAGTTCCTTGTCACATGGTAACTTGCTTCAGTAAAACCAGCAAAGGAGAGTTTACTGGCAAGATGGAAGTTACAATCTTATAGAATATAATTGCAGTCATGACATCCCATCATCTTTGTCATATTCTATTGGTGAGAAGCACATCAAAGATCCCACCCATACTTAAAGAGAGTGGAATGCACAAAACCATGCATATCCAGAAGCAAAGATTACCGGGGCCATGTTGGATTCTGTATGTCACACTAACACAAAGATTCATAACCGAGTAAACTCTAAGTATCTTAAAAGTGGTCTCTGCCCATGAATTCATCTCACGTGACATTTTTTTTTTCATGGTAAGGAACATCAGCAAAAAGCATTGTTCAGTACAGCCAGTTAACTTAAAAAATGGTAAGCATTTTTCAAAATATGTCTGTTGTATTTATGGCATTTAAAGTTTTTGTGCCTGGAGCGCCTGGGTGGCTAGTCGGTTAAGCATCTACCTTCGGCTCCGGTCATGATCCCTGAGTCCTGGGATTGAGTCCTGCTTCTGGCTCCCTACACAGTGGGGAGCCTGCTTTTCCCTCTCCCTCTGCCCTCATGCTCTTTCTCACTCTCTCTCAAATAAATAAAATCTTAAAAAGGTTTTGTGCTTGAAGTAACTCTCTGTAAAGGGCATGAAACACAACCTAGCTTGATTTTAACTTTGCCAATTAATGAAAGATGAAGTTATCTGAATTGAAATGAAATATTCCAGTATGCTATTTATCATCCGGACGGGAAATGTGCTTTTCTTCTGTTTTTCTCACCTATAATTATTTCATTATAACCTGCCAGACAAGAATTAACTTCATAATGTTTTGGATCTTTTAGAATTCCTAACCCTAAGATCCTGGCTGGGGGCTGGGGGAATCTAAGCCATTTTAAAATTGCTTCAACAGAAAGATTAGAATGGAGAATGGAAGGTGCCACATTCCAGTAAAGCAGATAACTTCCTTTTATGAAGGTCTGAAACAGCTAGGGATGTTAAAAAATACAGTTAGGGGCATGTGCAGAGAAGTATTATTTCATAATAAATTCCAAGTGAATCTTCTACTTTTGAAGAACAGTTTCAAAGCGCAGTACCAACAGTTTTGAAGTAGTTGAGTTTGTTAAAAACATCATTTAAATCCCTGAATCACAGTGCTGACCTGCAGTGGAAAATAGATTCTGACCTCCCCTAAACTGCTCCTATCAAATTTGCCTTTGATTCTTGAACAAAAGTCTCTGATCCCATTTTGATGGGATCCCTTGAAACATGTCTGGGACATCTGGCATCAATGGTCACGAGTCGTGCTTTGGCAACACATCCTATTTGTAAATTTCACTGGCTGGGATTTTTGTTGCAGCAAGCAAAGTGACGTGAGGGAGAGCTAGGATTCTAATGAGGCTTTCAGCATTAAAATCTCTTCCATCAATGCAGCTAAAGCTGATGTGGTCTTTTTCTTAGTGCAGCATAGCTTGGCATCTTTCCTCAACTGCCTTTCTCATTTCATATTTACACGCATTTACTGTTGCTATATGTAATCATATTGGCACGCCCTATCATATATTTCCTTCTGCACCAACAAAATAGATCCCTTGATCAACTCAGAAATCGATACAGATGTAACAGAATTCTGAAGAGAACTGAGATTTCCTCAGAGATTGGGAAAATGAAACAGAACCAAGCCCAAATAGATAAAATATATAGCAAGATATTTTATGTCAAAATTCAAGAGCTCTGCAAAGAAAAAAAAAAACAAGTCCAAACAAGTTAACTATAAGGTTTTAAACTTCAAAAATGAAGTAAGGAATCAATCCATGAAGGCTGACAAGTTTGGCTATGGGAAGGCAAAATAAAGAGGTAATTTAGGGCTATATATGAAAGGATTTGGTAAACTGTAACACGACATTTTAACATTTTGTGAGAGACTGATGTGCGGTATTTTTATTTGAAAAGAAAGGTGGTAAGGCACAGGGAAAGGGCATTGGAACTCTCACTTCTAAGGTAAATGCACACACACACCAGATTCTTTCTTTTTCTTGCACTTCAGCATTCTTTGGCAAGATTAGCAAAATACTCCTTTCTGCAAGCTAATGTGTGCACCTCCGCCCTCAGACTCTCTGCTGGTGGACAGCCGCTGATGAAGGAAATCAGAAATGATTATAACAGCATTTCTCCAGCGACTCTTTGCTCAGAAGAGGCTTTCTGCAGTCCTAGGATATTGGTATCCCAGTGGCTTCCTTTCTATTTTTACTTTCTATCTGAACCAGGAGATGTGAAAAGAACATAAAGATTTTTATGATCTGAGAACCAGCCATAACACGGTCCACCTAGTCAATCACTTTTAGAAAAGTTGCCATAGGACTACTTAGATTGGCGGTTTAATGCTTCATCTAGTTGACCTTTCCAGCACTCTGGAGAGAGACACTAATTATGCATTGTATCGATTCCTAACATGTACTGAAGCCATTAACTGGAAGAGAATGGAAACAGCTAGCAAATGACTAAGCATTCAAACCAGATCAACACATTAATGCTAAGTGTGATCTGTCACGGACATTAGGAAACATTAACGCTCTACGCATTGTTGCTGAACCGTGTCTTTACTTCGATAACTGCAAAGAATGGGATTGTCATTTCTCAGTTATGTTCAGGGGATACAGGCAAAGAAAATGTACATAATGAAGCCACCATAGTCATCCGGGCGGCAAAGATAGAAGAGATGGATCAAAGAATTTACTTGTCCAGGAGCCTTGGCTTGCTGCTACTAATTCTACAGTGTCTCTCCTGGGACCATTTTACCCTCGAGAGAGGGGTTATACTGCTGAGCAAAAAACCCCCACCAGTTTGGTGGCCAGTGGGAAAAATGAAGAGAATTTAAGAAAAGATCCTTATTAAGCAATAGGTTAAAGACTGAAAAACCAGATGATTGAACCGTTTATCTTTTCCCATCTGAGCTACAGAGGCCTCAGAGATGGACCTCAACGAACCACACCTTTTGATATGTAGACCTTGTGTAGTCTCCTCCCCTTGAATCCGGGCTATTTCCGTGACTTACTTTTGACAAACAGAAATAGTGTGGAAGGGACACTGCATGACTTCCAGGCCTTGGTTAGAAGAATCGGAGGAAGCCCTGCAGAGACCCATTCCATGGCTATCTTGGAACACTCACTGACAAGCCAGCTACCAGGTGAGAAGGCCAACAACCCTGAGACCACCATGTTGTGAGAAGGCTGGCCATGCGGGGAAGCACTGTGGAGAGAGGGGGACCTGCCTGGCCAGCCACACCTGTGTCGGCCGCCGAGGTCCAGGCATCAATACAGGAATGAAGGGGTCACCTGGGATGTCCAGCCTAAATAAGCCCGTATGTGGCTACAGCTCTGGTTGGCTCTCAACAGCAGCCATGTGAGACATACCAGCCAGAAAACTCTGTGGATGAGTCCAGTCAACTTCCAGAGTCATGACAGATAAATTATTTTATTAAGCCCTTACATTAGTTGGGCAGCAGTAGAAAACTGGAATGCCATCTGTCTATAAAGGCTTTGAAAACTACGTTTTTAGGGGCACCTGGGTGGCTCAGCCGGTTAAATGTCCAGCTCTCGGTTTCAGCTCAGGTCATGACTTCAGGGGTTGTGAGGCAGAGCCCCATGTTGGCCTCTGCACTCAGTACAGAGTCTGCTTGGGATTTTCTCTCCCTCTGCCTCGCCCTGCCCTGCCCTCTGCACAAGCATGAGCTTTCTCACTCTCTCAATAAATAAATAAATAAATAAATAAATAAATAAATAAATAAAAATCTTAAAAAAAGAAAAAAAAGCTATGTTTTTTAAAAAGTCATCAAAGGGGTCAAATGATTTTGAAATTGAACATGTCTCCCTTCTCAAAGAAAAGACGGTGTCCAATTTAATGACTTCCCAGAATACCATGGCACGGACTCACATTTAAATACAAAATGTCCGTCCTACACACCTCGGAGGAAGCGGGGACAAGGATGCTCTAAATGCTGGAAGTGAGTAGAACACAAGTGCAACAATTACACACTTCGGAGACGGGGGTGGAGGAAAAAGAGCTAATAAACTCAGAGTCGTGGACTAAAAGTATTTCACTACAAAGATTTTTGAGGGCACAATTGGCAGCGTATTGTCGGGTAGATATTTGAACTTTGTAGAGCAAGGATTAAAAGTACGTTGTAATTTTAGGTTTAGAATTAAATACTTATATATAACCAAGGACTACAAATACAAAAAAAAAACTTTGCAAAATCTAATTCACATTTTAATGAATGTATTTAATGGTTAGGCTGGGCTTTTCTTTGTGGAGAATATTAGGTCATTAGGTTAAAATCACATAAATGATGCAGTGATTATCAAAATTAACATTTAGGGCGCCTGGGTGGCTCAGTGGGTTAAAGCCTCTGCTTTCGGCTCAGGTCATGATCTCAGCGTCCTGGGATCGAGGCCCGCATCGGGCTCTCTGCTCGGCAGGGAGCCTGCTTCCTCCTCTCCCGGTCTCTCTGCCTGCCTCTCTGCCTACTTGTAATCTCTCTCTCTGTGTCAAATAAATAAATAAAATCTTAAAAAAATTAACATTTAAACGAAATTGGCTTATGTCATCCGGTTTATTGTATTGTACTTTTTAAACCTTTGTGGTGAAATTTCAGGTTAGGCGCTTGGAATGTGGAAACTGCTGTCAAGAGAGTTTTATTTGCATGTGATATTTGTTTTTGGCCTGACCTAAATTTTTTGTCTATTTAATTTATTTTCAGCTGAATGAATGTTGCCTTTCGCCTTTGAACTACTTACCTTTAACTAATGGATGAAGCCGGTACTTAGACTTAAGATTCATAAAGGAGAGCAGGAGCTCTTGAGATAAAAATTAAATTGTTTCATACACACGTATGATACTAAATAGCTCTCCCCTCATTCACTCCTTTAGTAAGTATTGACTGAGTCTCTCGTAGTGCCAGGCATTTGAGATCCATGGATGGTTCTCAAAGGGGAACGATTCTGCCCCCCAGAGGGCATTTGGCAGTGACTGGAGACATTTATGGTTATCACAACCACGGGGAAGCTACCAGCATCTAGTGGGTAGAGGACAGGGCCATTGCTGAATGTCCTACAGGGCACTGCACGGCCCCTGAAAACAAAGAATTTTCAGCAAAACTGTCAGTAGTGCCCAGACTGAGAGACCCTGGGCTATAACAGACATACCCCTTGGGAGGAATCACTATCCTGATTTCGTTTTTCTATTCTTTCTTTCCTTCCCTTTCTTCCTTCCTTCCTCCCTCCCTCCCTCTGTTCCTTCCTTCCTTTCTATTTTTTAAAGAGAAAGAGAGAGAGGGTAGAGCGGGCAGGGGCAGAGGGAGAGAGAGAGAGAATGTTAAATAGGCTCCACGCCCAGCACAGAGCCGGCTGCGAGGCTCTATCTCATGGCCTTGAGAATACAAGCTGACCCTAAACCAAGAGTCCAAGCCTCAACCCACTGCACCACCCAGGTGCAGTTTACCAATTGATAGACATTTGGGTGGTTTTCAAACTGGAGCTATAAGCTGGTACTGCTGTGATTATTCTTGGAGATGTCTTTTGTGAATAAATGTACACACTTCTGTTTGGCATGTACCTAGGAGTGCGGGTGACAGGTCATGGCGTATGCACGTGTTCAGGTGAAGACGGTGTTTTATTTGACTGTGCCATTCCCTCGTGGTCCTGTGACGTGGATACCTCCCTAATATGACAAACTCTACTAGCTTTCCTTGACCTTGCTCTTTGACTCTTCTTGGGGTCTGACTGAGCTCCAAGAATGTCTTAAAGTTACTTATACATAGTTAAAGCTCCGTCATCTTAGAGAGGGATGCAAAAAGGTGTGAGTGTACGACATTCAACTCACCCTAACTAAATACCACAAACTGTACTGGGAAGCCTACAGATTTCCGACTGTGCTCCGTGCAACCATTCTGAGACGGGGACACAGGCCAGTAGGAAGAGTCTTGGACATGCTCTTAATTTTCTTTTTTTTAAATTAATTTTTTAAGAGTTTTTATTCATTTATTTGAGAGAGAGGGAGCACACAAAGCAGGGAGAGGGGCAGAGGGAGACGGAAAGGCAGGCTCCATCCCAGGACCCAGCAGACACTTAACCAACGGAGTCACCCAGGTGCCCCCGCTGCGCATTTTCAACCAGAAACTCTTCAGGGCTTTACCCATTGGATTGTGGGTTACTTGTCTGTTGAGGAAAGGGTTCTACTGCTTAAAGCAAATAAGAAAACCAATGGAGAAAAAGATTGTGATTGGTTCATCAAATCCCAATCGGCTTGTGCGCAATTCTAAATCTCATGCTGAATTTCCATGAAGCCATCCAGCATCCTCTTCTAACTTTAACTTCCAGTCCTCAGTGAAAAGGTTTAAAAAGTAATTTGAAAAAAAGTAAAGTTTTAGCATATTAGATTGCTTTTCTACTTTTTACATTTTAAGAACAACAATATTATTGTTTGCTATTTCACATGGCAAATGTAGAGAATTGTGGTATAATCACAATGCTCTACGAGATCGGAAAAACTATTATCCCATTTTTACTGATAAGAAAATGAGGCTCGGAAAGGTTACAGTTGGCATTTACTTTCCTGACCCAAGACTTTGGGCTTGGCCATGACTTGCTGTGGCCAACAGAAGAGGGAAAGAAGTGACGGCGTGCCAGATCAGAGCCCACATTTTTGGAGGCCTTGGGTGTTCCCACTTGTCCGCTCCTGACCGTACCCTAGCCAGCCCCCTGGCTCAAGGGGGATGAGGCCCCTGTGTAGAGGACCAGCCCCTCATCTGCAGCTTCCGGGCGAGCTCAGCCAAGATCAGCAGAACCATCCCGACCAGTTTTCAGATGCATGAGAAAGAAATGCTTATTTCTAGACACAAAAGGACAAACATTGTTAAGAGTCCACCTACAAAGTATCTGGACTAGGCCGAGTCATAGAGTCAGAAGGTAAATTAACGTTTACTGGGGGGCTAGGAGGACGGGGGGATGGAGATGTTTTGCTGAATGGGTACAGAGTTTCTGTTTGGGGTGATGAACAATTATTTGGAAACAGGCAGCGGTGGTGGCTGTAAAACGCTCTGAGTTTTAATTAATGTCTCTGAGTTGTACCCGTCAAAGTGGTGAAAATGGCAAATTTAATGCTATGTGATATTAACCGTAGTCATAAAAAAGAAAACGTGTGTTGTCACAAGCCACTGAGACCTTGCAGTTACTTGTTGCGAAGCAATACGGCCCCTAAGCCAACAGTAGGGCCGATTTTCTATAAAGAGAAGAATGAGATTCGAAGGAATGCTGAATATGAGTACGAGGAGAAGAAAGAGGGGGAAAATGTCAGAGTCAGCATCTGGTCTGCTGAATAAAATCTCTCCATGGTAAAAATAAATTAGGTAGCGGGCCAAGGAAGGGACTGATGGCTGGGGCCATTAAAAGAGACCATTTGGAAGTGGCTCGTGCCATTTCAGGGTCATTCCCACGGAGGCACTGCTGTCGTGGAACATACGAAATGACGAGCAAAATTCAGGGAGCTGGAAACATTAAAAAATTGGAAGCCAATACAAATTTGGAGCCTGAGAGACTGGAGAGATCAGAAGGAGACAGGTAGTGTCATCTGCTAAGCAGAAGCTGTTAGAAAGAATAGTTCACATCCCGAGTGGATTCTTAAAAAAAAAAAAAAATTAAAAAAATCACATTGTTATGCAATTCAAATCAATTTGCCTTGACAGTCGCTTTCCCTTTCTCTCTTAGTTCCGAGAAATTTTCTGTGTGATTCTGCCCTCTTTCAGGGCTTCCAGCACCTTCTGTTCACCAGTCCTGCAGTGTGCTCACAATACAGGGATTTAATATATTTTTAAACGATAAAATTAAACAGAAGGCCAGAGACTGTAATGAAATACATGGCACAATGGCAAATGGGAGGTGGCAGTAGAAGCCTTTTTTATACATAAGCCTAGGGGCGAACATTGTTAAAGAAATGAGGTGTTGTTGGCCAAAAGTCTCAGCAGCAAGTGATGTGCCCACAAAATGGAAATAATAACAGTAATAATAATAACAGGCCTGTTCAGGGGATTGTTGGGAGGAGGACAAATTATAGATGGTTGAAGTGCTTTTAGTATCTTGGCAGAAAGGTATTATGTAAATTCCAGTTCTTTTTCTTTTCATTATTTTTCCTTGAAGACTGCCAAAAAAAAAAAAAAAGATCCTAGTGGGTGGATGAGAACAGGGATTGAGGGAGGAAAGGGAGAAAAAATAATTCAGAGAAGTAAGTGATAGGGAGAAATACTTCTTGGCCATTGCATTTGCTGTAATAAACTTCATCTACTTAGCCATGAAGAACACGGAACGTCTGTGAGATTCCGTCCCCCTACCCGACTCTTGCCCAGAAGTATCTAGATTCTATGCCCTTTGTGCTAAAAGGATCCTCTCCATCTTGTTGACATGGCTGTTGCCTTCACTTCCAACACTGAGCTTCTGTGTCTTAGCAAGCAGCAAGAGTGTCTTCCGCAGGCGACTGCAGATGCCCGGTCCCAAGGGCCGACACTGATACTCCAAACTCTAGGCTCTAGGACAGGTGCCTGCAAAGGCCAGTAAGTGCAATTATTGTTTTAAACGGAACATTCCGGATGGCAGGGCTGAAAGTCAGCGTGTTGCGATTTTTAGCGAGAGAAATTAAATTCGATCTTGGACTCCACAGATGTATTCGACACCGTCAGGTGAGATGATAATGAGACCCGGCTTTCAGACAGCCAACATGTGGCTTGGCCTTCAGGTTCATTCACTTCATCAGCATATTTGGAAAAAAATAGTTTCTCTATCAAAAAGTGGAATGTCTCCTGTCTCCCTTCTCTCTGGTCTATTTGGAACCATCTTCCTGAGCTATTAAGTTGATCACACCACTTCCCTTCGCAAAACACTAGTGATTTCCGGGCGCGTGGGTGGTTCAGTGGGTTAAAGCCTCTGCCTTCGGCTCAGGTCATGATCTCAGGGTCCTGGGTTCGAGGACTGCATCGGGCTCTCTGCTCAGCAGGGAGCCTGCTTCCTTCTCTCTCTCTGCCTGCCTCTCTGCCTACTTGTGGTCTCTCTCTCTCTCTCTCTCTGTCAAATAAATAAATAAAATTAAAAAAAAAACACTAGTGATTTCCAACTGCATCTTATCTCAAGTGGGATTCTTAATCTCTTCCTCCCATTGTAGCTCTCCGCTTATCTTTACTTAACATTTCAACTTTAAAAACCACTGGAATTCATGGAACAAATGTCCGACAAGCCCCTACTACATGTCAAAGACTCTTCCAGGCTATATGGATATATCAGTGAACCAAACACAAAGTTATCCCTGTTTGCCTGTGGCTGCGATTCTATGGAATCATCTGGAACTTGGGACACTGAGCAGGGAATGCCCTAGCCAGCTGGCAGTGGGCCTGAGTGAGCCCCTTATACCTCTGGCCATTTGTGTTCTCATGCCGAAGTTGCAGAACCTGGACAGAATCTCCAAGTACGTAGGTTTCTCCCAGAGACCCAGTGCTGCTTACTCTTTCAGTTCCCAACATCAACCAACATGCTTGGTTCAACGTCATTACCTAAAACTGCCTGTAGAGTTTTCTTTGACAACAAACGACACCCTATCCTCTTTCTTCAGACCACCCTCCAAGAGTCACTCCCTCCAAGTCTTCTAGATGACCCCATCTGCTTCAAACCTACTGGTGTCCACGGCAACCTTTCAACATTCAGAGACAGCTCCGCAGGGGCAGGTGGGAGGAAAGACTGACCCTCCTTCGCGGAAAGAGGGAACAAATTGGGGAAAGAGAGAAACGGGTTGCTTGGCTACCTGGAGTCACACGGCTTGCACTGGTTTTATGAGAAGGCAAATGGGAATGAGAGATGCTCAGGATCTATGTGGGGCCAATCGGCAACATTCTGAGACGAAGTAACGGTACATGCGAGCATTTATTTCATGCCTACTGTATGCTAGGGACAGTGTAAAGCACTTCGTACCCAATATTCCCCACGTAGTCCAAGTAAATTAGGAATTAAGTGTTACTATTTCCCATTTAGAGATGAAGATACAGAGGCTCTGAAGATGAAAATACTTTGAACCCAGGTGCCAGACGTTAAAGAAAAAATCCTCATTTATCACTTATCCACTCTTGCTGTCCTGCTACAGGAAGGTCCTTGCTACAAACCCAGTCACAGGCTCACCCCCGGGGCAGAATCTGGATCATGAGTGGCAGGATTAAGTAGGGATAAGGTATGAGAGAGGTATTGCGCACAACCCTGACCCATATGTCTTTGTTGTTGTCGATGTAACCACGATTGTTTTTATTATCATTAATGCCTGCCTCTAGGGCCCAGAGGGAGAACATTCTGGAAGATACAGAGGAGAGTGTAGCCCAGTGATGGAGTTGCTCATTTCACTGCAACATAAAGAAGTGCTCTTCCCCGACCAGGCAGGCTGCGCGGTCTCTGAGCTCCTGTCTCAGCTCACCATCCCTGAGGTTCTGAGAATTCCTGCAGGAGGTGATGAGATGCTCTAGATTTGTTCTCACCCATGACCTAGAGAAGCCCGGGAGGGCGCTGATCGGCAAGGCAGGTTTCTAAAGCAGGAACTTGACACTTGTCCAGGTGGGCAGCCTCCTAGGATGGCACTTAGCCTCCTGGGTATGACAAACACTTTCTCAGGCCTCGTCCAGTCACGTAACACGGTGTCTTGCCCGGGATGTTTGTCCCGGCCAGTATGGTCCATGTAGGAGATGAGAGGGAACACCGCAAAGCAGCCGAGTTCAAGACATCACCGCTCTGTCGGCTTCCATTCATCAGTCAATGCTGACTGCACCAGGCCTGCCTCAGGCTGCCTGACCCTCATCATCTCCAACCTTTAGCTCTGCAAGGTGCTTTTCATTATTTCTGCCCCCACGCCAGCGAAGAGGCTCTCTGCAGAGGCTAAGCATCTTGTCCGAGGCCACACTGCTCATGAGAAGGGGAGCCAGGAATCCCACCCAGGCCACGCACCCTAGTGTTCTTTCCCTCTGTCCATGGTAGTCATTATCCGCATTCGGAGCACCCGCATCCCAAACTTTTACCCAGGACAGCTGCCTAATAAAGATACACGTTGTGTTTACCTTACAGGCCTCAAAGCATGTTCCCGTATCATTTCTCTTTATTTCCACAACGCTAGTGACAATTAAGGTCCGAGTTCTCCATTTGGTAGTTGACTACACCGTGGTGCAGAGAGGCTCGTGATCTGCTGGATGGGCGCGCTTCACCCAGCAGGGTGGGGTTTGGCAGCTATAATGCCGCGGGGTGCAGGGGCTAAGGAAGGATATTAAGCAAGCTCTACGCTCAGCGCAGAGCCCGACGTGGGGCTCGATCTCACAACCCCGAAATCAGTACTTGAGCCGAAATCAAGAGTCGGATGCTTATCGGGCTGAGCCACCCACATGCCCTGGCGGAAACGGTCCCACCGGCAGGAATGCTTTGCGGCTGGTTAGGGAACAGTGCATTTCCAAGCGTGACTAGGACACAAGATGGGTGAGTTGCTCTTGAGACAGAAAAGGCTGGAAAGGAAGGCCGAGTTGAGGCAGAGTCCTGATGAGAACCACCCTTCGGTAACGGAGTCATTACTGAATGAGAAGTAGCTGGTAGAAATGATCCTGTGCATCAGAAAGCAAATGGAGTGACGGGTACACATTTAAATGTATGGGTGCAACTTGGGTTTTCAGGGGTGTCACACAACAAGGAAAGCCGGGGAATGCCTGTTGCCACTATTAGAATTTAGAAGAAATGCAGTAATGTTTTCAGAAGGAAGCCAGATGCAAGGATAAAGGTTTTCAAAACCACCCAGCCAAATCTGGATCTCATTCATTCATACATTCATTCACTTTTTCTCATCCAGCAAACACTTACGTACCTGGAAGCATGCGAGGCTACCGGGATATGATGAGCATGGAGAGGTTCCCAGTACTCAAGAAGCCCACAGGCCAGACTCACAGATAAATATAACTGTAAGGAAAATGCCATGTAGGAGCGTATCTGGCTGGGTAGCTATGCGGGCACGAATGGGGAGGGGTCAACTCATTCCCCCGTACATGTGAGGAAAGTCACACTCAGGGAAGCTTTCACAAAGAAAGAGATGCTTCAAGTGGTCTCCATGGATGGAGGAAGAGTTTACCAGATGGGCAAGTAAAAAAAAAAAAAAAAAACAAAGGAAAATTCAGGCAGAATAACAAGTCCAAGAGGAACAAGGAGACGAGGTAGGAGAGAACAGGGTAGGTGTGGGGGCTGCTGGAAACGCGCTCTGCCCCGTGAGGGCACAGACCGGACACGAGGCTGAGCAGGAGTGTGCGTCCTGTGACAGTGTGTCTTGAATCTATGTAAGCAGGGTTCGCCTTATCTCAGATGACACTGATCACGAGGTGGCTTCTTTAAGCTGGGGACTGATACAGTCAGCTTTTTTAAAGTTTTTGTTTAAATTCCAGTTAGGGCGCCTGGGTGGCTCAGTGGGTTAAGCCTCTGCCTTCGGCTCAGGTCATGATCTCAGGGTCCTGGGATCGAGCCCCGCATCGGGGTCCCTGCTCAGCGGGGAGCCTGCTTCCCCCTCTCTCTCTGCCTGCCTCTCCGACTACTTGTGATCTCTCTCTGTTAAATAAATAAATAAAATCTTTAAAAAAAATAAATTCCAGTTAGTTAACATAGACAATCAGCTTTCTTTTTCTTTCTTTCTTTTTTTTAAAAGATTTTATTTATTCATTTAACAGAGAGAGAGAGAGCGCGTGAGCAAGAGCAGGAACACAAGGGGGGAGGGGGATGGGGTTGGAGAGGGAGAAGCAGGCTTCCCGCCGAGCAGGGAGCCCGACTCGGGACTCGATCCCAGGATCCTGGGACCATGACCCGGGCCAAAGGCAGATGCCCAACAACTAAGCCACCCAGGTGCCCCCAGATTTCTTTTTCTAAAGGTTCACTCAGCCCACAGTGCAGGCAAATGTCAGGGGCATGGGGAGAAGGTGACTCAGGGATTAAGCTCTTGCTGTATTCCAGGTGAGGGGAGATGATGACTTAAACTAAAGAGGCAGAAAGGGCAACAAGGAAGGGATCTATAACGACAATTTAGAGGAAACCTGTGTTGGGAGGCCTCACAATCTGAATGGTGTCCAAGAATGAAAAGGTGAAAGGCACTGATGGAGTTCGGGAAATGGAACGTGTAGATAAGATTATTCCAGTGCCAGAAGCAGCTGGGGCTCGCAGGTGTTCCTAGGGGGTTAATGATCATAGCCAGTAACTCCCAAGTACATGCAGTGGAGCTGGAACCATGTGGAACTCAATGGTGGTTGAACTTGTGCTTGAATATTAACAAGGCAATGGTAGTCTCTGAACTCTCGTTCCAGTTGGTAACTTTCACATGCATGTCAGTGAACAGAGGGCACGTGTAAGGAGAGAAATACTATTTTTGATGTTGGCAAGGAAGAGAGGTGAGGCTGATGGAGAAGCTTGGAAAAAGCTGCAAGACAGACTGTACCTTCCCGCTAGGAGGAGAAATCAGGTTAAGGAAGCATAGGTACAAAGTGCAAACAGCTATCCTGAAACAACACTGCAGATCTCAGAAAACCTAGCAATGCCCCAATCCCTTCTAAAAGATGACAGATTTTTAGTCAACCATGATAATATTTCACTGATGGAAAGAGGTTGTGGGATTTACACTAAATTTTTGAAGTGCACCTGCCACGTCTGAATTCAGCCTCAACCGAAGAAAACTATTTATAAATTAATCCATGGCAAGGCAGAGAGAAATCTTGTTTTCCTGTCTATTGGGAAATAACTGCTTTGAACATGAACCTGGACTGCACTAACCTTGCAACTGACTTTTGCGACCCTTCTGCTTTGTATTAATAGAGTTTATAATCTACATTTGGGCTGATGATATGAAAAAAGAAAGTGTTTCACTTTCAAAGGTATCTAACTACTACATGAAGAATCATATGAAAATTACTTTTCAAAAGCAGATAGCCACTGGGGTAAAAACAAATAGCGAACAAACACAAGTAGTGTAACAGCTTCCTTCCTATAGAACCTAAGAGCGTGGCTTAGATCATTTTCCAGTGTATAGTAAGAGATGAGAGTTTCAGCAGACAACTGCCCTTTTCCACTTTCAAGGCCATTAAGAAGAGAGGGTGTGGTTGGCGATTTCCATTTGTAGTCATCCTGGATTTTTCACTCCTGCCACCATATGGAAGCATGTCCATAGCCAAAGACAACTCAAAAAGAGGCAAGTCAAAGTGTATGGAACAATCTTAAAAATATGAACAAACTTTTGTCTCTTACACTGTTTTTTCCTTTGAGTTTCAGTAATGTTCAAGGAGCATCAATATTCAACTAGGTAAAATAGGAAAAAAAAAGCCCCACAGGGTGGTGAGGAGGTAAGAAAAGGTGAATATAAGAACTTAGTTAAAGAGTGAGTTTTCAAAATTACCCATTGCACAATGCAAAATAACATGCATAGAAAAACAGTTTGAAATAAAATCCAACAAGGTCTGAATGAATCATAACATGTTGGAAACAATGGTAAGGGACTAGCAGGAAATATAAAACAGGCAGGAAACTATTGCTGTGTGAGTATTATTTTCAGAAGATGGTGAAGTCTTATTTTTTATATTTGATGAACAGTAGCAACATTAAAAATACCGGGAGACACGATTATACAAACACACATTAGGAGTTCTTTTAAAAAATGCATTTTCTTTGCCCAAATGAGACATTAATAGCTCCTTTGAAACTCATGCAATGTATCACATAAATGGGTCTTTAAACATAAGCTCTATAAAACTCTTAGGGGAAGTCTGAACCGAACAGGTGAAGTCGTCCATTTGCATAGCCAATAAGTCACTGTTCACATGCTTTGCTCTTATTCATGTGCCGTTTCTCCACTTAGAGGAACCACTATTCATTTAAAGAAGAGGAAGCACAAGTCCTCCATATTGATCCCCAGAAACTAATTACATGTGAGTGGTAGTCTGAGCTTGAATTTGAAATGCGGCCGGCTGGGTCATCCTTCAGCTTCCAAGTTGAGCCGGGTTCTAACCAGGGCCGGGTCTGCCGCTTAAGAAGATGTCAGTGGAAGTATCATGGGGCTTAAAATTCCATTCCACCCTTGGGGAGCAGTGAAGCCACCAAGGGAAACCCCTTACTAGCCTCCCAGCTGCCTAGATGGGAAGAGGAGACAGATGTGGGCAGTCTCTCATTCAGGTTGGAAGCCCTCAGAGCTACTCCTGGCCAGTCTATGGCAAAGTACAATTCTAGAATCTCCCGATTTCGAGTCAGGACCTGAAAAATGTGAGTGAGTAGGCCTCCCATGGTTGCCAGAGACAAATGTTACGGTGACAAGGACCGCACAACTATTTCAAATCCTATGCTGTATGTCTCAAAGATGCTCTCTGCATAGTGTATGTGGGTACATATATAATTCACAACCGAAAGATTTTAATCAATGGTCTGAAATGTTTTTTTTAAAGATGAAGCTCAAAATTAGCTCATGCTTATGCATAATATAAATTATACATAAACTCTGTCAAGTCTAAAGACAAGGCCACACAATTACAGGCATATCTGCCTAAACCAGATCACTTTGACCATATCTTTGTGGCCCGATTACACAATCGCTCCAAATATCAGCAGAGGAAAGATTTACTGTTCATGATCTTAAGTCAAAGGCGCGCATTCCACTGAGAGTTAAACCCATTCGATGATTCCTATGGGAGGCCACGCTGTTTATCTGAAAACCATGATGTGTTGGGTCTCCGATGCAGGCTTTGTTGACACAAGGACACAGAACTTTGAGCAACTTGAACTTACTCGCCTAAATGACTTCTGCCAGCTACTGTTGGCTTATCTCATGGCCCGGCACCATCATTCGCCCACAGCTCAAGCTAAAAATTTGGGAGTTACCGTCCATTCTTTCTTGTCTTTCAATCTCTATCAAATACGCCACCAAGTCCTACCAATCTATTCTTCCTCTATGACACAGCTTTTATGACTCCCGAAGACTACCCTGGGCCAGATCTCTAGCTGTTACTTCTCACCTGGACTCTTTCAAGACATTCTAATGGCCTCTCTGTTTCCACCCATGTCTCCCATATTCCATTCGCCACACAGTGCGGCCAGAGTGAAATTGTAAAAATACAAACTGGATTATTTTACTCTATTGCCGAAAACCCGCCAGCAGTCCCCTCTCTCCCGTAGACTTAAAATAAAATCCAGACTTTCTTTCATAGTCTAGATCAAAGATCAGCATACTTTTTCTGTAAAGGGCCAGACAGTAAATATTTTAGGCTTTGCGAGCCACATGGCTTTTCGCCACCACCTTCGTCTGCAGTCATAGCACAAAGACAATGCGTAAATGCGTGGTCGTGACTATGTTCCAAAAAAAACTTGATTTACAAAAACAAGCAAAGGGCCACATTTGGCCCTTGGGCCACAATGAACTAACCGCTACTGTAGAAGGCCCTCCAATACTCAGTTCCAGTCTGTCTCTCTCTCTCTCTCTAGTCTTTTCACACCACGTTTCCTTTTACTGGCCAAGGACAGCCATGTGGTCCTATTTTTCTCCCCCCAGAGAAAGCTTTTTTCCTCCCTCTACTCTGCCTGGTTGGCTTTTCCCACTCTCTCAGGAACAACTTCAACGCCACCTCCTCATTCAGGATTTCCTTGAGTCTCCTACTCCTATACCATCATTCTCCCTTTTAGTGTCCCATTCTCTTCCCTCATGGCACTTACCATGAATGTAATTACCTATGCATTTGCTTGTTTCACTGCTTACTGTCCATCTTCCTCACGAGAGGAAGGAAGGGACGGGGTCTGTATCCAGTACTCCGTAACCAGCGACTACCATACGATACCTGGCCCCTTCGGCTTGTGTCAGAATTGCTGTGTTGACTAAGTATTTCAAACACCCCAGGGACATGCTCGGACTTGGACATTTTCCTTGCCTTTGGATGTCTTCAGCACAGATACAGTTAAGGGACAGGATCGTTTGTTTAAAAAACCATCTATTCTCTCAAGTAGCTGGGGAGCTGTCACTCCAGTCAGAACATTCAAGCTACTTCAGTTGCGTATTTATCGTGTGAGTTAAAGACTAGAAAAGCATGTTTTTCTTTTTACAGCAGATGTTTTTTCTATTTCAATTAATTCACTCTCAAGTTCTTTTTGTAGAGATAGTTGTCAGTAAATGTGGAATGCTGGGCTAGAAACAAATGTTGGATTAGGTGCAGGCGGTCTCTGATGGTTGATGTGTTTCTACAAAACACAGCTGAACTAGAACTTCTTATGCACCTCTGTCTGTTCAGGATGCCCACAGAAACTCTAGGGTGTGCTGATGGAAGCAGCTAGAACACATCATGTGCAAGGAGCAGAGGGAGGGCACCACAGGCAGTCAGTGTACAGCGCCTATGCTGATCCCAACGGCTTTTATTCCCATCACCCCGCACCTGGACTTGACTCTGTTCAAGAAATACCCTCAACGCTGCGGAGTTGGTCATTGCCTCAGAGTCTGGAAGGTGCACTAGAGGGAACTTACATGCCCCGGGGGGCAGACCCTAACCAGTGACTGTCTTGTGGTGGAGAAAGACTACAAATGCCTCTGATGGGACAGCTACTAGGTGTGACGGAGAAGATACCCAGAACTCCCTTGTGGATTGAGCCCAAGATACCCATTTGGAATATGGCCTCATACGGCATCTTTGTTTGGCCTCCTATTCTTCCAGGTCTGACTTCCCCACTCCCCTATCTAGTTTTCTTTTTTTTTTTTTAAATTTTATTTATTTATTTGACACAGAGAGAGAGATTACAAGTAGGCAGAGAGGCAGGCAGAGAGACAGGGAGAGGACGAAGCAGGCTCCCTGCTGAGCAGAGAGCCCGATGCAGGCCTCGATCCCAGGACGCTGAGATCATGACCTGAGCCGATAGCAGAGGCTTTAACCCACTGAGCCACCCAGGCGCCCCCCTATCTAGTTTTCAAGAGAATTCTTCCTCTGAAGTCACTTGCACATGAATCTGCATCTCAGGGTGAGCTTCTGGTAGCCCGACCTAAGACAGTGACCAAGGGCTTAATGATGAAACACTGGTATTCCCCTATAAACTGTCATTTCAGTTCCACATCTTAGTGGTCATGATTTGGGCAAATGTTTTGTAGAAGGGATACACAGACAAGTCCAGCTTACTTGGAAAGGTGAAATAAATGCCGTTCGACAATTTCAGAACTTCAGAGAGTAGAAGAAGGAAACTCCAAGTGCGAGGAGTGGCAAGTAAATGAGCAACAGACCAGATTAAAAGTAAAGCCTCCCAAGTAAAGGCCATTCTGGGAGTATTTTCCTCCATCAAAACATATTGAAATAAGTATCATTAATAAAGATCATTCTTTTAAAAGGATGACTGGAAATGTTCTTTTAAACCGAAGAGATGCCAATCTGCATTAGTCTTACATAAAGATTTCTCTGAGCAAAGAGGTAATTACAGCCTGACAGATGCCTAAAATAGCCTCGATTCTGTGTTTCTTTTTCAATCCAGAGGTGGGCAGATACCACCCTAGCGCCTCTCTGAATTATAGCTTATGAAACTTGGGAGAAAAAAAATGATATCTATTGAACTGCAATGTTTAGACTACCCAAGGCTTTCAAAATCTTCTCCTTACCCCTCCTCTCCTCACCATCCTGGAAGCAAATGAACAGCCTAAGTTCTCTTCTCCAATGGAAACTGTTCGCATCCCTTCTTGTGTTGAAAATGGTGCTGCAAGATTTCTGCATGGGCCTGTATGATGCTTCTCCATCTCTGTTCCACTCAGCATCCGTGTTTGACTCTGGGCTCTGCTATTGACTGGCTGCACAACTGAAACAAAATACTCTGCTCCTTTGAGCCTCTATATCCTTGTTCATAGAATAAAGGAAATCTTGACTGTGAGACTACTGTTTTGTGAAGGCAAACGGTACCCTTTACTCATATGTGTCGATTATGGAAGAACACATGGCAGGAAAATAATACCGGCAGAGGCAATGCCTTCAGTGGATCGAATATTTCACACACTCCTTTACAAGTAGATGCTTTACAGTGCAGGAAGTCAATTTTTTAAATCTATGCTTTGTTTGATGTCCCCAAGTGTAACAGTCTCAACATTTAAACTTTAGATGGCAAGTTTCACAAGTACCATAAAAACTGGTCTGCTATTCACTTCTAAGGAAAAAAGAAAACATTGAAACATTTTGTTTTCAACAGAGGAGCTAGGTTTTTTTTCTTTCTTCCATAATAGAGGATTATTTCTTCTTTATTAAAAAGAGCAGGACTTGACCTGAACCCATGATCATTGCCATTTGATTATATTTGTTGGCTGGTACAGCAAGAAAATTACTCAAATGAAAGTACTACGTGCCCATAAGCGATACTAACTATTTGTAAATAGTTCTTCAGATGTCAAGCTTTTCAATAAAATCTGTAGCCACTGGAGGATGAGGTGAAACTGGTGAAACAGTATTGGAATCTCCTTGAGTTAGCCCATAAAAAGAGGGAAAGCAACTAGGAAAGCAAAGTCCCAAACCCATGACACCAGCCCAGCAAAACTATGTGTGAGATATCTCCACAGCAGCCACATTGGAGCTGGTGAAGACAGACCACCAGTGTATCCATGTGGGAGGACCTAGAGGGAAGGGAGAGGGGCCTCTGATGCCTCAGAGAGCAGGGAAACCTTGGAACTGCCAATAGGTCCTCCCCAAAAGTGGGAGATTCCCATCCAGGAGAGCAAAGCACATACTTCAGTGGAGAACTACCACTCTGATGCTCGAAGGGTGACAGGGAGCATCTGTGTGAATTCCATTCTGACAATGTGGATGTAGTATATCCATGTAAAAATGGCTGGATGGGGCGCCTGGGTGGCGCAGTTGGTGAAGCATCTGCCTTTGGCTCAGGTCTTGATCCCAGGGTTCTGGGATTGAGCCCCACATTCAGGCTCCCTGCTCAGTGGGGAGCCTGCTTCTCCCTCTCCCTCTGCATCCCCCCCGTGTGTCAAAAAAGTAAATAAAATCCTAAAAAAAATGGGGGAAGGAAAAGGAAAGTTGACCAAGAGCAGAGGGAGGTAGACACTTGCTTTATAGGTATTAATAAGAATTGTGAGTATAAAGATAATATTCAAATTCAGTGTTCAAGGAGATGGCAAGAAGGACAAAGAGGAGGTTATTTGCTAATCTCACATATTTTCAGAGTAGGAAAACAAGAGAATAGCCTGAAATAAAAAATGGTGGGTAGGTGTGTGTGTGGCGGGGGGAGACTGGGCCATTATGTGAAGACACCAGTCTAATGACAACCACCTGACCAAAAACACCTGTCTTCCTAATTGCGATGAGTCACCCACAAACACACACACATGTGTGTAAGAAACATGATATGTTATAGTGATCAGTAGGATATATAGTTAAGTGAAAAAAGTATGTCTCATTTAGTACTATTTCTAAGAATGGAGACAAATTGGGGTATGTGCTCATATTAAACAATGGAAGAAAGAACCACAATATAAAATAAAAAATAAGTGTTACGTATCTGGGAGGAAATAGAAAGGGGAGCACAGGGACAGCATTTATACTTCCCTGAACGTATATTTTGTAGATTTGACTTGGGAATCATGTACAGCTAAATAAAACCCCCAAATATTGCTTTTAAAATGAAATAGAGAACCCATGTATCCTATTGAAGGAATGGTTATAGCTATGCATAATTTTAAAACAAAATTAAACAAAGGAGCCATCTAGTAATTGTAAGTAAGATGAAGTAATTGCACCTGTGAATCCAGTTACAGGCAGAGTAACAAAGAAAGGAACTGTCCCAAGTGATTTTAAAACAGTATTTTGAACATCCTTGTGAGATATGTCAGGAAGACAAATAGAACTGCAACGAAACAATCTTAAAATGCGTTAGGTAATCAGGTTATTTGTGGTAGTGTTGTTATTCTCAGGCGGGAATATGGGTGGTGTGGGATCAAGCTGAGAAGTCATGATAGGGTCACTGAGAACAGGGATTTAGTTTGAGAAAAAGGAGATAAAGATGAAAGATAGATGGGGTCATGTCAAAATGTTTTGTCCTGAACTTGAATCAGACATATCGATATCAGCTCATGATATATTTCATCTTTAAAAAATGTACACAAATGTCATAGTTCTATCCATCTCAACGAGCATGCTGACATTCAGATTACCAAACACGATTTCCCACTAGAAGCAATCATAGCTCCTTGGAGCAATGACTGACTCCAAATCTGGAGCGACAAACACACGAGCCAAACCTTGAGCATCTTGTCTTATCGGAAAGTCGAGACACTAATACAGACCCTTAAGGTCATGTCACGAGGACTTGATAGCCCACTGCCACAGGCTCCCACTTACCAAAGATGACACGAGTTGAGCTGTGACAAAAATAAGAATATCGATGGATTTAAATAATCAAACACACCTAAATCCATGAGTTCATAATAACATTAAAAAAAAAACTGTTTTGGGGTAAAAAGCCAGTGAAACAACTCATTTTCAAAACTGGTTTTGAAAAGTGGTAAATGAAGGGACAGAATCAAATATTTACCCTGCCTTCCATATGAATTGTTCCTCGGGGTAACCAAATTTATTTTCTCTCTCTTTTTTTTTTTTTAAGATTTTATTTATTTATTTGACACAGAGAGAGAGATCACAAGTAGGCAGAGAGGCAGGCAGAGAGAGAGGAGAGAGGAGGAAGCAGGCTCCCTGCTGAGCAGAGAGCCCGATGTGGGCCTCGATCCCAGGACCCTGAGATCATGACCTGAGCCGAAGGCAGAGGCTTTAACCCACTGAGCCACCCAGGCGCCCTATTTTCTCTTCATAGTCGTTCAGCTAATGGGTTCCATGCTGGTCATGGAACACACTCATAAGTAAGTAAGTAAATAAATAAACAAATTTATCCAGCTAATAATTGAGCAAGAAGTAACAGAATGAGAGTATCACTTCGTTGCAATCACTAATGAAATGAGAGATTTGGTCAACATTATCAATAGTTGCTTACATTATACAAAGAGATACGACCAGCTATCATGCACCCTGGAGATGAAAAATACACAGCATCCTCCGTAAGGAAGCGTATCAGACTCTTACAGAAAATACAGGAAGACAGAGAGGATCACGGGACATGACAGCCAGGAATACAGTTGGCAAATTCGGGCTCCAAGATTCTCTACAGGACAAATAACTTGTTTTTTTAAATATAAGTAAGTTGTTTGGGAAGACAATTAAAAAAAGAAAGGGAAGGAGAAAGTATAGTATAGAAGAGTCGTGGGATGCCTAGATGGGCCAGTCGGTGAATCATCTGCCTTCAGCTCAGGTCATGATCCCGAGGTCCTGGGATCGAGTCCTGCATTGGGCTCCCTGCTCCCTGCTCAGTGGGGAGCCTGCTTTTCCTTCTGCCTGCCCCCTGCTGGCGCACTCTCTCAAATAAATAAATAAATAAATAAATAAATAAATAAATAAATAAATAAAATCTTCAAAAAGAAATAAAAATGAGAGCGTCTTAAAAGACATATGAGCAACTCATATTTTATGGACTTTATGTGGCTCTTGATTCAAATACACTGTAACAAGAAATCATTTTCTGAGTCCACGGAAGAGATATGAATACCCTGAATATTTGATTACATTGTACACTATAAGGCATGAAGCTATGATGGGTTTTTAATTTTTATAAATGATGATCTCTTAGAGGTACATACTGAATTATTACAGATGAAATCATATGATACGTGGGGTTTGCTTCAATGTCATGAAAGAGTAGAGGGTGTGCTGGGATATGGATGATGGGCCATGAGTGAGGACGGTTGAAACTGGGTGATGGGAACATGGGTTGACTACACTTTTCTCAACACTTACGATACTTTGCAAGATTTTCCATCGTGAAATGTTTCCCAAACAACCCGTAGTCATGAGGGACCCATAACGCCGGCAGTGGTTTCCTTGGCTTGACCAGGAATCAGTTCACTCTTCTAGTAACGGCCACTCAATGTCCTTTGCAGGGCCAACCTCTCCAACTCTTGGACCCTAAAAATCCAGGTAGGGCTGATCCTATCTTCATCACATGACCCAGACCTGCCCCTCGAGGGCAGGCCCAAGGGCACAGTCTACTCCCCAAGCGCCAGTGATTTATTTAGGGGTAGACAGTCACCGTACTGGTCCAGTAAATGCCCTGTCTGGGAAGGTGGGTTAGATTTTTTGGGGAAATGGTGGGCCTTTCCCCTCTGGAGAGTTGTTAAGCTGGTGGCATGCAAGCCTAGAGGTCTGGTTTAGCCTCACCACTACTTGGAGAGAGCTCTCCTAAAGAAGCGAACACAGGAAAGTGGGCCAAGGCCAAAGATGGCGGGCAAAGGACTCCTGTCACCATTGGGTTTCAACACCCGACTCCCCTTAGGTCTGACCAGCTCCACCATCGATCCGTTTGGAGTTCCAGCAGTCACTAGATTCACTTTTTTGCTTAAGCCAGTTTGAATTATGTTCCCCAGCTGCCTGAAAGTCTCTTACTAATCACAGCTATGCTACTTTTAAGACCTACTGTATATTTGCGAGACCAAGGAAAGGGACGTTATGGAGAAAAGAAAACAAATTATAGAGGAAGGCCACCTTTAAGGGCCTCCCACGTACTGTATTACTTCATAAAATAGTGGAAACCGGTACCTCACTGTGTTTAAGACACATAATAGATGCAGGAAATTAAAGGGCGAGAAATGTGAGTCTTTAAAAAATTGTCGCACTTCCAGGAGCTTTCCCCAAACTTGGTGTGTTTTATTATAAATCCCAAGAGAGGTTGCTTTTGTTACTGTGTTTGGCTATTCAGTTTTGAAATTGCCAAGCTCCTAGTCACCCAGAAACCCCGAAGTGCTCTGTGAGAAGGAACGTTCCCCGCTATTTCCAGAATTCAAAGTGAGCTGATACTGTTGATTGGGTTCAATGAAGAACAGTCTGTTCCACCTCTAATATCCTTGATTTAACATTAAATATAAATGAAAACACCCTGGGGCAGAGTTTCAGAGCGTGTGATGAAAATTCAGCTCTGACGTGTTTCTTGTAAAAAACCCAAGAATGCTTAGCCCACAGAGCAATCCCATTTATTAGACACAGAGATGTAGACTATTTTGTGCATAAATATATAAATAGATAGCAGCAAGGAGGTTAAAGGAAAAGGTCTAATAGTGATAAGATCTCATATGGGGGAAACTAACAATTTTTTTATTTTCAGGGTCCTTTATTATTTCATCTAGAATCAGTAACGAATTTTGCCTTGGTTGTTTAAATGGGAAATGCTCAGGATACAAGAAAGCAAAGATGTTGAAATAGAAATGAAATCTTATTTAGAAGAGTAATATATTACACATGCTTCTACCTAAATGCCAAGATCAGCAATTTTTTTTTGGTACTTTTCTGCCTAAACATATGTAACTTATGGAGTAAATGAGTTTATATTTCATCTTTTAAGTTGTAATCAAATGGCTTATTAACTGCTTTTTAATGTCTACTATGTGGTGGCACATAATTTGGTATGCTTAATAAAGACTGATTTATAATATACAGGATGCTGAGAAGCCAAAATGTTGAAATGAAAGCTGCTTTGAAAGATTTTTTTTTTAAATTTTTTGGACAGAGACAGAACACATGCGCGAGCGTGGGCAAGGGGCAGAAGGAGAGGGAGAAGGAGAGACTCTCAAGCAGACTTCCTGCTGAGGACAGAGCCAAGGCGGGGCTCGATCCCACGACCCAGAGATCATGATCTAAGCCGAAACCAAGAGTGGGACGCTTAACTGACTGAGCCTCCCAGGCGCCCAGTTGCTGATTTGATAGATACAAGTTCATATGTTTGCATGTGGAATCAAAAAGCATATCAGAGTGGACAAAAGGCCTTCAAGAAAGTCTTCCTTTTCCTAATGTGTGCATTTTGTCCAACGTAAGAAAAAGACTAGGTAGTGGATACAAAATTTTAACCCCATAACACTAGCTGTCAACAACACCCTTAAGAAAAAAATTATTTCTACTCAGTGCATCTCTGCTCTGAACTCCTGCCCAGTGGCCTAGTGGGAGACATATTCTTCGTTGTGTCTGGGGAGAGTTCCCTTCTTGCCCAGGTCACGCGAGGGTCCTGGAGATGTAACTCAGCTCTCACCGTTCAGGAAGGGCGCTCTGGTGCTAATCCAGATGGCCACCAGAGATGGGTCTGCTCAGGTTTCAAGCATCCCCCAGACACCAAGAGACAGCATGGAGTCGCAGACGGTACATACCATAGATCAACATGGGACTGACTTCCTGGCTTCATCAAGTATTTCTCCACTGACCTTGAACAAATCCCGGAATTCCGCTAGCATAGCATCGAGCCCAGTAGACACTCAGCACGAGTTGAACCCTGTTTTCTATCTTTTTTTTTTAGAAGATTTTATTTATTTGACAGAGACACAGCGAGACAGGGAACAAAAGCAGGAGGAGTAGGAGAGGGAGAAGCAGGGTCCCCGCAGAGCAGGGACCCTGATGTGGGGCTCGATCCCAGGACCCTGGGATCATGGCCTGAGCCAAAGGCAGATGCTTAATGACTGAGCCACCCAGGCGCCCCCGAACCCTGTTATCTTAACTAGAAATGAGTCTGATTACTCCCAGTCCCAGAGAAGGGCTAGGATTAGGTGTGTGGGGCCCAGAGGTGGGCTTAAGATCTGCTGGTGGCTTCACGTTTCCTTGTTTGAAAAACTGGGGTTCAAGTTTTGAGCGTGAACCCTTTGAGCGGCTTTTGTTAGCTTGAAAAAACATGCGAGCCAAAGAGTGGCAAAGGAGTACAAAATCTCTCCTTGCACCTTATTTGTGGAAAGAATCCTTCTCTGCCTGAGATTTACAAGCCAATACATTTTTTATAGATCCTATTTCTAACGAAAATTCATGGTCTCACCATTTAGTTTATGAACATGGGGTCTCTGCTGCCACACCATCACACCATCTGGACCCCCGGCAGGGAGGTCCTCCCTGCTCCGCGCTCTGTTGCCTGGGAACAGGGACAGGACTCGCCTCATTACTTCCCCTCCACTCTTCCCAACAATTTCATGGATGTTTTCCCGTCTCAGGACATTCCCACTCACTGGGGAACCATTCATCTGCGGGAATGTGAAATGACACCCTGGCGAGCAAAAGGGGAGAGGTGTCTACGACAGGTGGCAAGATTTCCGGACTCTCACCTCCAGTGGTCTTCAATGGGGCGAGGACACCCCCAACTATTGGTGCTTAGTGGATGAGGCGCCAGATGCCAAATGTCCTTCCGCTCAAGGACAGACCTGGACAACGAAGAATGGTCTCACGTGCAAGGCCTACGATCCTCCATCACAGACTTTTGGGACTGCGACACGCCCAGCTTGACAGAGCTGGTTGGGAGACGTCTGGGGAAGACCCCGATCTCCCCCCCCCCCCTCCGCGGTCGATCTCACACTCCTACGCTCGGCATCTTCACGATCAGGGGGCACAAGGAGGTTACACAGCGCCGAGGCTGATTCAATCAGGAAGGGAGGGTGTTTACCTGGCGGCTCACATGTAAGCAATGTGTATCAGGCAGAAATACAACCTTTAAAAGCCCATGCTGCGTTTTCTTAGAGAAAAGATAAGTTTAATGTCCACTAGAGGTCATCTTAAGGATGGGCATAAATGTAACTCTGTTTATGCTGGGTATGGGATCTGACCGTGCGTTGCGGCCAAGGGGAAGGTTAATTCCAGAATGGTAACTTGAACCACTTACTAACCGCCCCGTTTCTAATCTATGAGCTGAGGGCAAGGTGATGCGGAGAGGCCAAGACCAGTGAAGTCACTGGTCTTGTGAGGCAGACAGAGATAGGACAGTGAGCCGAGCTGGGGAAGTACGCAGTTGTTTGGGACACGGGTGTCCAGACCAAAATCAACACGTATGCGGGCGCTTGGGTGGCTCAGTCGTTAAGCATCTGCCTTCAGCTCAGGTCATGATCCCAGGGTCCTGGGATCGAGCCCCGCATCGGGCTCCCTGCTCGGTGAGCCTGCTTCTCCCTCTCCCTCTGCCTGCTGTTCTGCCTTCTGTGGTCTCTCTCTGTGTGTCAAATGAATAAATAAAATCCTTAAAAAAATAAAATAAAATCAACACGTATGCAAAGGCACGAGACAAACCACAGACCTGCTTTGGACATGACTGCTGAAAAGGTTATGAACTTGCTTAGATTCGATTAGAGGAATAATGAAACGAATTGTATTTAATCATGTAAAAGGCAGTTCCAGGTGGGGTGTGGGTTGGGTCCCTGGATTTCCGCCCCCACCTCCTGCCCCCCGCAGCCCCCGGCCCAAAGGGGAGCTGTCCACCCATCAGGAGCACTCATTACGGACTTCATGTCATTAACAAATTCCCACTGTGACTGAAATGTTGTACGGTTTGGGGTTTGTTTCAGCAGCTAGTGTTCTCCTAATCCAGGTCCTTGTCACTAAGAAACACAGGCTCATGGCCGGCAAGTTCACAAATACGGCTAACCTCGTGTGGCATAGATTATAATAAAGATCTCTGCACATTTCAGCAGATCAAGATACGGGAGTAATTAAGTTTGGGGGCTGACTGGGAGGATAAGGGAAAGTGATTCAGAAATCTGTGATGGTTATCTGTTTGTTTGTTGCCTTATTTTTTTCGCCATCACTCCACTTTCCAAAAAAGGATTTTAGGTGGCCACAGAGTTCATCATATTGGCTTTATCTGTATTATTTTTGCTAGCAAAAACAAACAGACAAAAAAACCCCAATGCTCTGCCTCTCCATCCCCCCTTTCTTCAGAACAGGGCTCGAAGTTTCACTGGTTTCAGTCAGAGGCCAGTAGACAATAGCCTGGCGGCTAAATCTGTCCTTCTCTGTTTCTGTAAACAAAGTTTTATTGGAACCCTGCCACACTCATTTGTTTACGTATTATTTACGGCTGCTTCTGTGCTACCATGGCAGAACTGGGCTGTTGTGACAGAGACCATGGGGCCCGCAAAGCCTAACATGTGTACAACCTGGTCCTTTGCAGAGAACGCTTGCCGACCCCCGGTTTGGGTCGTTCCTAACCTAGTCCTAACCTCAGCAGGGCACATGCCAAGAGCTCCCGGATCTGCACACACCCCCTTCACCCATATGACACGACACTGAAAGCCCTCTTGTTCCAGCCACCGCCTCACGGCCCTGCTGTACACCTGTGTGAATGCCTGAGTCAAGTTCACTGATCAACACTGCTGGGTTCTAGCACTCTACGGCTGAGCCTAGGCTACCTCTGCCAACAAACCCTGGGGGCTTTCTGGGCTTTTTCCTCATTCCTCAAGTTCTCTTCATCCTAAAAGACTAAATCTCTAAAAGGAAAGAAAGGGAAGGGGAGGGAAGGGGAGGGAGGGAAGGAAGGAAGAAAGAAAAGGCACAATTTCTGCCCAGGTTCCTCTCTTCGGTTTTGACTGGATACCTGGATTGTGCTCCAATCCCCGGCTCTGCAGTTTCATTAGCATTAACGACAACATGTGACACAACGACCTGCCTGGTTACAAGCCACCAAGTGCTCTCACGTACGGGATCTCATTCTGGCTTAGCTAACTCTTACAATCGTATGAGACAGATCTCCATTTTATGGCTCGAGAAACAGGCTTATGGCAATGAAGTCCTTGCCCAACGTCAGACGCGGCGAATCCATTCTGGACGTAGCCTTTGAATTCACCTTTTTCTGATTTCTCTGCCACATGCCTTTTCATCAGATAGCAGGATAGCATTCTGAAATATTCACCAGGGTCCCCGCTCACCTCCATGCCCTCCCTGCTCATTCCTTGGCTCTGCTGGATCCTCTCTAATCCTCTGCCCATTTGGTCAGTCACACCACACACCAATCATTCCCCCTGGACAGGGTTCTGACACAAGTGGAAAAATATCTAGGTTCTAGGAACTGAAAGTAAAAAATAAGGCTAGGAAGAACATTCAACAAAGCAGAGAAAAGCTTACTCCTCTCTGGCCTGGAGACCGGTCAGAGGATGGGGAGACAGAGCGAATCTTAGGGCACTCAGAAGAGTACCAAATTGGGGTTGCCTGTGAAAGAGCAGGCATCTTCGCCCTCTTTTCAGAAGCTTATCTTCCAGGAAGATTCCATCGGGAACCCCCAAATAGTCTGGTGGAATGAAAGAGCACAGTGGCTTGTACCTTTTTTTGAAGTCAGAACCCTGGAGGAAATGAGCCCTAGGAGAGGAGTCCATGTCCCAGTACAGCACAGGAAGGGTTAGTGTAGCCAAGATGGTGGACAAAGGGCTGAGGAAGTGCCGACAGCGGTGAACGAGGGACGCCATAGTAGCTCCCAGCCAAGGTGAATGACCGCAGGCAGACCAGATGGGCACAAGGGTATTTCAGCAAATCCTAGTAAGATGGAAGATGCGGGTGGAGCAGATCCACTTCGCCTCCCCCAGTGCCTCCTCCTGTTCAAGCAAGCCACCCGATGGAGACGCAGCACTGTGGAAAATGGGATGAACCGACCGTACACTAGGCTAGGGACTGGAAATAATTTGGATTATTATACATAATAGATACATAACGGTATACTTCTGGTATGCCAGGCTGGCTGAGTCAGGAGAGCATGTGACCCCTGATCTTGCGGTTGTGAGTTCAAGTCCCACGTTGGGCATAGAGATTACTTAAAAAAAAAAAAAGATATGCTTCTTGCCTATCTGAGCATGTGGTCTGAGATTCTTGCCCACGCATTGTGTTGGCTGTAGAGATAGGTTCAGGTGCTAAGCTCCTGAGACATTCTATTAAAATCTCTAGGAATAGGGCTTCTATTTGGTCCTGGGTGTGTTCTGACTGCGGGCTCACTGGGATGTGTTTTCTGTTGTTTGTTTTTGTCTTTTCAGCTACTTCTAGAAAGTTTGTGGGATAATTTATCTAACAGATCAACAGAACATAGCATAGGGCCAGTAATCATCGCCGATCATTTTTTCTTCAGGTACATAAGATGTGAAGAGGTTCAGTAGCATCAACTGTATGAGATCAATGAAAATACACCCTAGTTGAAAACTTGTTCCCTATTCTTCAATCTCTGACGTCCATTCGCCATACATGAGTTGCATAAAAGGATACAGAGTAACGGAGAGATCTAGTGAGAGATGAGGGGCTGCTCATCAACAAAATGTAAGGGACGCTGCAATAATCTGGATAAAACTACTTTTCTTATTAATTTTCATTATAACCTTTATGAACTACGGATGCAAATCACTTTTTCTACCTTGCCCTTATTAGAAGGTTTTCCCACACATTCCACTTTCTAGAATCACTGACCTCTTTCTCCCCAGGCTCTGCAATTTGCAAATGTCAGGAAACGTGTGCACTTCAAGTGTGTACTTGGTGAGTCTACACTATGCCGCGTCAGCATACCGAGGGGCTGTTCTTTTCTGTTTTCCCTGAAATTGCTTGCCAGTCTTCCTTTAATAAGGCCTTATTATATCCTACACCATCATGCATATTTTATATGCCTGATGCTCGGTGGCTGCTCTCTGCTTTGTTATTTCACTAAGCAGCATCATGATGCATCTAAGCCCAGCTGAAATTAGACAGGAAGGTGACCCTTCTAATAGATTCCTTTGCAGATGCCATGCCCATGGAACATGATCTGATTTGACTTTCCATTATAATTTGGGCGAGGAGCACCTGATTAAAAGACAGAGGGGCTGAGATCTGATTTTTAGACGGGTCCCTTCTAAATGATTTCTTGCCATCAAGCTCTCGCCAATCCCCAACCGATGGCAACAAGCAGGTACTCCCGGGCACTTCCAGTGACAATCCAAGCAGAAGCTTGGCAAACCTGGGACAGCAGACAGGCTCTGTGTATATGATTCAAGAACGGAAGTGCGCAGACGCACCATCTCGAGGCCAAATCCGGCTCCATTGTTGGATGGGTCCACCAAGTGAGGACTTCGTAACTAGGCTTGGTCCCCTGTGAACCGACGGGTCTTGGTAATTCCTACTGGCTTGTTCCACCCCCACTGTGTGCCTTCCTACTTGTCCCGAGCAACTGCTTTAACTTCTTTAAGCCCCCTTTTCCAGGCTGTAACGGGGGTACAAGAAACTATACTTGCTCCTAGGGCTGTTGTAAGAAATACAAGCTCAACAGGTTAAGAAGGGTCGCTAAGGAGGCAGGCTGGGTTTCACTCCACCACTGACTAGCTGGGGGATCTTGGGCATATTCCTTAACCTTCCACACTTCGGGTCCCCCACCTGTAAATCAGAGGTCGCCCCTGTACCCACAAATCATTGTGAGGACTGAATCAGTTAATATACTAAATGTACACGGGACAGGGTATATAGTAAGTGCTCTATGAGTATTATCTGGGCTTAATACTAAGAAATGAAAGAGTTTAGCATGTAATAAGGACTTGCTACATGTTAACTCTCTTAGCTTGGATGCGACCAATTACATTTTCTTTTTTTTCTCCTGAAAGTCAAAAAAGTTACCCTTAACGGTGAGTTATATGCAAAGCTCTGGCTTTGACTGTGGACAGGAGTTGGCTCGCTTGTTCCGTTGAGATGTATCTGTTCCATCATGGACAGGCGTTCTGCTTTTCAGCATCCTTGTAATTGTTGGGATGGTCTTCCTGGCCTTAGAAAGAAATTTGTACATTGCCTGCCATGTGTTTATATGTATTAGTTACTTAGGCAAAAGGAATGTCGCTAAGAATTAGTGTTTGTCCTTTGTGAATTAAAGTGATGATGCGTAATTTATCATCTAGTCTTATTCATATTGTAGTTACTTATTGGGAAGAAGCCTAATGCTCCCCAGAAAAGCTGTCCAGTCATAGGACATTAGTGTAGAAGGGATGACGTGTCTGATAGATGCGGACAATCTTCTCTAGATGTGGCTGGGGCTCTAGCACAGCTCATTAATTAGATCAGCAGGCATAACCAGACTAGGTAGTGAGAGGAGACAGATGGAGGGATGGTCAGCTGCCTCACTGCAGGGGATGGAAGAAGGGGAACTAGCTTCCAGTTTGACCCTCGTGCCTTCTCATCATGGGGTGGGCCGCCCTCGGCTTTCACTGCCATGATGGAAAGGGGTACGACTGAGCTGCTCACGTGCCTGGCTCTTCAGTGTTGCCTTCTGATGGAGACAAAGGGAAAGGGAGGGAGCCCACACTTTCAGAGTCTGCTGCAAGAGCCCTAAAGCCGGGGTTGGCATCCAGGGGGGCCGAGAAACATTCTGACACTATATGCAAAACCGTGCATGCCCGTGGATTCTTCTGGTTGGAGGCGTAGGTCCACGCTATTCATCCAATTCTCAGACGGGTCCTGACTCCCAAAAGACAAATGCCTTCAGTCTAACCCAAGCCAGGAGTTCTGTTGCTGCCTTAAGGGGGTGACAGCAGGAGGGCAGGACCAAACTTGGATGTCGCGGTTTAGGACAGCCATGCAGGCAATGGATATTTCTCTATCTGCAGGTTGGAAAGTAAATGTCCATCAAGGAGGGTCTGGGGTTTCCGGGGACTGAGACGAGATGTATTTGACAACCCTCTCTCCAGCCATGAACCTGCCCTTCCACTCAGGGTTCAGAGCTACACAATGCCACTTCGTTACATTCTTACACATCCCCGTCCAACCTCATCAAACATTCCTCCCAAACACTACCCTCCACTGCAGGCTTGCAACACTCATAAATATAGTGCAATTAGCTGGAAGTCCCTCCTTAAGTGCAAGAATCATGTCTTTGGTATTTATACATGGCCAGTACCCTACCCATCGTCTGCTACCTAGTTAATGCTCGGTAATTGTTTGTTGAAGTCAAATAAGTTCAATTGGGTTGGCTAGCCTTGAGGGATGGGGCATGATTCATGATGTCTACAAGCAATTATAAAATTTTGGAAACTGTTTCAAGTTAATTTGTCTAATTATGAAAAGCCAGGGGAAATTATCTGCAGCTACTTCTAAAGAAGAAAGATATGGTAATTTGCAAAGGGCACGAATGCTGCAAAGATTTTGCTCCTCGGCCACTGTAAAGTATGAGAGAGAGTTAAGAACTTAGAAAACTGTGAAATGAACAGAACTTGTCTAATTTCAGCACAGCAATTATAGCTCTTTCTGAGGACACATGAAAAAACCCAAATGTGGTTACTATAGTAGTAAATTGGTCTCTAAGAAACTCCTTCATTTTCTCTAGAAAAATAAATAATTTTCTATCATGCAGCAACCAAACGATAAGAAAAATAACTCACAAAGAAACAAATGTATCTGGAAAGAAAAAAAAATGATCCACAAGCAAATGCTATGGTGGGTGATAATAGAACAAAACAAGACGAAACCACTTAGGCGAGAGGTGAATGGATGCCAATTTTTAAAGAGGAAATTTTACAGGGTTATTAAAATGATGAGTGTTTTTCCGAATTTCCTTAGTGGCGAAGAAAATGGGGTATTTTATTAAACAGAAAGGAAATTTATCTTGTGTAAGATACAGACATTAAGACACATATCGGCTAAGAAGCCCAGAGATGATGTTACGTGAGCCATGTTTTTAAAGGTTTGTACACATATGGCAGACAGATAACTAAGCTGATGGGAAGGCACGGGACAATTTTCTAAAACTTGAACTTCTTCATTAGTGAGAAATGCATTATTTCCAAATTCTGGTTTAATGAGTTGGAAGGTATCAGTCACAACAGGAACTCGGCAACCGACTGCATTTCACCTCCGTGGACCGCACTGTGCTATTGTACGAGGCTTTCTTTGGTTAAAAGAAAGCCCCTTGTCACTTTCATACAGATAAATGGATGGCACGGACACAAAAGGGAGCAACCTTGAGGATTGTGGGGCATGTTCACCATCGCAGTGGCATCCAGGGCCAAAGCGTTTTTCTCACTAGCAACGTCCCTTCAAATCTGACAAAGTCCCCCAAGGGTTCGATGTGGGGTCTTGTGTGTCTCGAGGAGGTCCATCCTAAAGAGACATCACTAGTCATGGTGGCGAGGACCGTTGGCTCCCTGACGGCTTGGCGCTGTCTCATCCCTCCCTGTGTCCGGTGCCTTAGCTCTATGTCCCGTGTATATGGTGGCTGCCTGATCAAACATGGGTTTCCTGAGAGGTGGACCCCACAGCTGACAGTCACACTTGCAGGACTTCGAGCTGGGGGAAGCCATGGAAATTGGAAGCATTCACAGAGTGCTCTTTAGAGCCCTCCCACTCACTCAACGCATGGTCACTGAGCACCTCCTATGTGCCTGGCTTTGGAGTAGGTCATGGGGATACGGAAGGGGACAACACAGACAAGGTCTCCTTTCTCCCGGGACATAGGATCCAGGTCACCTGATTCCACCACATCTAGGTGCATTCTGGATTTAAACCGTGTCCTTGTCACATTTCAGTGAGATACCCGCGAAGGGACTCAAGCCACATTCCAAAGGGACCCGCAAACAAGTGCAACCCCCTAGAACATTCTAGAAAGAGGCGCCATGTGATCTGCTACTGACAGCCAGCACCTCCTCCTGCCCTCTCCTCCTCCAGCCCACATAAGGAGTCGAAAGCGGGACCTTTGGTGTTGTCAGAAGGGCCGAGATCCAGGGGGAGGTGACTTCCTGTCCTCTGTGATGCGGTCAAGCAGACAACTTGAAGGGTAGCTGGTCTTGCTGGTGCCATACTCCTGTGCATGGCACTGGGCAGTGGGATGGCTCCTCAGGATGCCCTCCTTTCCTGCCTCCAGAGAAGTCATGGGTGAGCTTCAGGGGACAACCAGCTTGTTGGGACCAATGCCACTAAGGGAGCTGACAGCCAGGGCCAGTCAGAGGAGCAGCCCCCGCTGACCAAGAGGGGGCGCTAACTGAAGGCAGTTATTGCCCTCCGACCTCTGACCCCAAGGGTTGGCCTTGACAGGCGAACAGGAGATTTAGGCACCTGAAGTATTTCATGATGTTTAAAAAGCATCCATGCTTTCCATTTCAAACAAAACCTTGTGATCAAGTATGCGGACATGTTGTGGGAATCACTGATGAAAATGCCATGTTCTTTTACTCTCCTGGGAGAGGGGTTGACAAACTTGTCCTCTCAAGGGCCAGACGGGTGTTGGTCACAAGTAATCAGCTCTGCTACCGCAGGGAGAAAACCCTCTGAGACAACACATAAAATGGCGGTGTGCGACTGTTGGCACGTTATTTATGGACTCTAGAAGCTTGCATTTCACATGGAGTGCATGTGTCACAAAATATTCTTCTTATATTTTTTTCCCAGCCATTTAAAAATGGTACAAACCATTCTTAGCTCATGGGCTGTGCAGAGACAGGTGGCAGGCTGGATGTGGACTGCGAGCTGTCGTGCATTTAGCCAACACAACTTCACTGCGCCCTGGTATGCAGAAAGTTCTCTAGAGACTTTGTTTGAGGTGAGGTCATTTTCTTCCAAACACGTTAACACAGAAGGAAACCATTTTTTGGAAACGGTTTCTCTCTCAAGATTCCCTGGTAGGATCGCTGGGAGATGATCGCACTTTCAGACCCTGTTGGCCGTATCTCTGTCCCCCAGCAAACGAGCCAGTCCCAGCCATCTTTGTTCTCCTATCTCCGGGGACACCGGGCAACAGAACTGATTACGGAGGGGTGTGCCCAGGGGGGAACAAAAGAAGCCCATGGCCTGCCACCAGGCCCTAACAAGGCACTCCAGGATGCAGACCTACAGAAGTCTCGGAGCCTGCCTGGACGACGCCTGCCCCTGCTGACGACTACAAGCATCTCAAGAGACAAGTGGCTCCAAACGGTAACACCGCAGCTCCCTCCCTGGGGCTTGAGAGTACAGAGTCACCCCGGATTCCTGCATTCCTGGCCCCAGGAAAATGGGAGGTGTTGCCAGGTCTCACTCCTGACGCACGATTGACTCTAACATGAACCTCAGTGCCCGTTCATGAGGAGGAACCCTTGGAAGATGTGGACACCCCGTGGGGACTTGGCCAGCCAGCTGCAAAAGCTCCATGCCCTTGGATCTACACGGCAAAGCAGGGTGGCCACCCCTTCTGGAACTGAGAGGTTGCCCAGGAGGTGGGCCTTGCTGGGCTCAAACTGGAAATGTTGCTCACCCTAAAAGTAAGCGACCTCTATTTCTGTTTCTCTGTCTTATTACCCCTCTCCCAGTCCTTCCAAGGAAGCACGACCCTCCAGTGCTTCTCTGTGAAGCAGAAGTTGAACAGAGCCTGGGAAAGAAACTTTCTCTGGAAAACCCCTGAAACGCTCCACTTAATGCCTTTTCAAAGTGCAGGTGTACTTTTGGTAATGAAAGAGCATAAATGTTAGAAGATCCCCTTTTCAGTTTAAAATGTTCTGATAGCTTTAGCTTCTGCTTCAATCTTGCTTGGAAAAAAATTGGTTTATAAAAGACAAGTGTCACACACCCATTATCCCTGAACACCGCTGGAGCACACGCAGATCTGCTCATACAATAGACATAGCTTCACTTCTAACTTCTAATGACCCCTTTTCGCCCTAAGTACACCGTGGGAGAGGAACTCCAGTGGGCTTCAAGAATCTCTTGACCAATACGTTAACATCACATAAAACAGATTTTCCGGTGTTCCACTACAACTATCACACAACGAAGTATTTACATTAATGGTCAAGCTAAGCCAATACACTAAAAGCACATTTTTAAACTGTCATAGCTTTGACCTAATTATCCTTTTGCTTCGGTTGATGCCTTCGCAATTCAGTAATGAATCATTCAGTCAAGTATGAAAAATCAGTGAACTCTATGTTTGCATATCCATGGGATTATATAAAATCAGTCTTCACTTATATGGAATTTGGGTATTGCATTTTGACCTCCTCAATTAGGCAATTATCAATGTGTCAGTAAGGCTGGAAGGGGAAAAAATGCAACCTTTGGATACAGCAATGAAAGTAGAAGCCAAAGAACATTCCAGCTGAAGCATATACACCTTGGCAGTTAACAGAGAATGGGCAATTGGGTGTTTTGAGCTTAGGGGGCATGCAGTTTTTAGGTTAGAGGTCAGTGTCGCCAGCACCGTCAAGGTGAAGGCATGTTACTGCCCTTCACTGGCTCACGGGAAGCCCTTCCTCCACAAGATGAGGTCTCAGAGCTGCATATCAGCCCACGCAGCAGAACAGGGCCCAGGGGAGTGAGTCACGCACCTGACCAGGTCGATGACCCGCTCCCTCGGCGCAGCGCTGACCGGCTCATCGTTAATCATTACAATCTGATCTCCCGGGATCAGCTTGCCTTCAGAGGGGCCACCTGGAGACAAAGGAGAGCGAAGCGCAGGTGAGAAGACCATGGCCAATCCATCCGTGTCCTCCTCACCCCCTCACCATTCATTGTCAGCACCTGGCGCTGTCCGCCGAAACAAAACCCAACCCTGGGTTGCGCATTAGAAAGACCTGGGGAGGGGTGCCTGGCCAGTTTGGTCAGTAGAGCACGTGAATCTTGATCTCAGGGTCGTGAGTTCAAGCCCCATGTTGGGAGTAGAGCTTATTTTAAAAAAAGAGAGAGGGAGGGAGAGAGAAAGAAAGAACCGGGAAGTTCTGGATAAAATTCCAGAGGCCCAGGCTACACTCCAGCCAATTAAATCAGAATCTTTGGAGGTGGGAAGCAGGCATTGGCATTTCTCTAGAACGTTCCTGGCAGGCTTGAGACACAGCAGCCTAGGAAAGCCTCACACTTGAACGGACACAGGCAATCCTGGGGACATTGTTACCCTGCAGACTGATTCAGTAGACTTGGAGGAGCAATGGGTGAGGTAATGCACTTCTCACCAGCTCCCAAGGGCTCCGGATGCTGCTGGTCAACTGAATATACTTTGAGTGTGGAAGCCCCTGAAAGAAGGTATTGCCCTGGGCGCCTGGGTGGCTCAGTGGGTTAAAGCCTCTGCCTTCGGCTCAGGTCATGATCCCAGGGTCCTGGGATCGAGCCCCGCATCAGGCTCCCTGCTCAGCGGGGAGCCTGCTTCCTCCTCTCTCTCTGCCTGCCTCTCCGCCTACTTGTGATATCTCTCTCTCTCTCTGTGTCAAATAAATAAATAAAATCTTCAAAAAAAAAAAAGAAGGTATTGCCCCAAAGGGATGGCCAACCAGCTATGTAAACGGCCTGTGACCAAAGCCGCCATCACCTGGGTATACCAAGATTTGAACAAACTGCGTTTATTTGCTCAGCACAACTAGGGAGGCCCCATACTGTGGGCAACTGGGAGGCAGCAAGCCCATCAGTGGAAGGACTGATAAGACGGAGCCTGTGTTATGTGCTTCTGGGGAAGCCTCAAGAAGTGGGGACATCTTCATTATTCTTGTCTAAAAGGTGGGGGCAAGGAAGCAGAGCTAAGGCTGCGATTGTTCAGGAAGCAGCAGACAGTCCTATTGGCTGGAGGGTGAGGCCATTTGGTCATTTCTGTGGTTGGGACTGGGGCAGGGACCGAGCCTGGGTGTGTGTGCCCGTGCTCGCACGAGATGACAGAGGACACTTGTGTTTGTCTTGATCCACCACAGTGTTTTCCATTGGTTTTTGCAAGGAGGTAGGGAGCTAATATTTGTTGAGCATTTATTACATACCAGGGAAGGGGCTAGCTGCCTCGCCTAGAATCCCAATGACACTTACAATCCCTTCCACAGAATGAGATGCCCCAGGCTCACACAGGTTAAAGAATCGGCTTAAAGGGTAGAACCGGGTTGCAGCTTAGGTCTGTGGACTCAGCCAAGTTCAGGCTGACTGGCATCTCTTTTGAACTTGCTCCTATAATTTAAAACTGGTCACTGCCAGGCCTCCCGACACATAAACTTAAAGCCACAACTGCATAAAACATACATCGGTATTAAATAAAACCTATAAATAAATATTTTGACTACCTCCATGTCTAATGTAATTACCTCCCAAATATTGATAGGGCACTATAATTTTCATTTTACTTCCAGGTCTGTCACTGGGTCATAGGTGCAGCTGAAACATGATCTCTCAAATATTATTGCGATTACTTTATTCAGTAATTGAAATGAACACTTCACAGCCAGAGACAGGATCTCAAAGTAATTCAGATGCTTCCCACCCACCCAGACACTTGGCATATGTGTCACTGAAGCTGGAGCATAAAAGAATCTTCTTTCTGGGTAGTAAAAAAGTAGGGAAGACCTTAATATTTCCTCATATCGTGATAAAAAAATACTCATTTCAAAATGTGGGAACTGAGATTCAGTGTTTGCATACATGAGAAATTCTGAAAACCACTTGAGAGAGTTTATATAACCATTGGATTATCTGCAAACATTCGCTCAAATTCAGTCTAACAAATGGTTAGAAATCAGATGCTGATCAAATACTGAAAAATGTTCACATGGATTGGCTAACGGACGTTAACTACTTTCCTGGGAAAACAACTTGCAGATTAATAGGCCATACTTTTACATGTGACCCAGGCTTTTTGACCAAACGGAAATATTCTTTTTTAATCAAGCAACTTAAACCAAGAATTTCAGAGGGAAGGAAGCAAGACATGGTTCCTTCTAAAATACGAAGCCGAGGCACACTTCAGAGAATTGTCTCGTGCCCTGTACTCCGAAGGCTGGGGTGTCTAGTACAGAAAATCTAGTCAGGCCACACAAATCATTTGAGACCTCAGCAGAGTCATTTTTATGAAAGGCACAATTTATTGGACCAGTATTTTCACACCTAAAAATGATTGGAAATGGTACTCTTTGACCTGTTTCACTTTTGTCCACTGTTCTCAAAATTTTCAAAGATGAGGTGTTAGTGTCTGACACAGGAGAGTCGAGGGCAAAGGAGGGAAGAGGTTGAAGGAACGATGAGGCAATACAGGAAAACCTAGAATGACACTCAGATCTCCTGCCTGCTCTGGGGAGGACTCCTCTTTTTATTTTTATTTTTATTTTTTTAAAGATTTTATTTATTTGACACAGAGAAAGAGAGATCACAAGTAGGCAGAGAGGCAGGCAGAGAGAGAGGAGGAAGCAGGCTCCCCTCTGAGCAGGGAGCCGGATGTGGGCCTCGATCCCAGGACGCTGAGATCATGACCTGAGCCGAAGGCAGAGGCTTTAACCCACTGAGCCACCCAGGAGCCCAGGAGGACTCCCCTTTAAGAGAATCTCAGAACCAGAGATGTTAGTGTCCCTCTAACAGAAAGCGGCCTGCTCAATGTCACCCCACTTAGGAAAAGATGTGCACACAGACCTATCCTACATTATATCGCTCATAAATATGACATATAATACATGCACCAGCATACACAGATTTGTCTCCTCTACATACACGTTAATAATGGTTCGCCCTGGGTAGTAGGAGCTCAGGTGATTCTGTTGTTGTTGTTTTTCTTAAACTCTTCCTCTATATGATCTATGTTGTATATTTTTTACAATGTGTGTGTATTATTTTGTTATCACAGCAGGCAACAAATCTCTTTCATTTTAAGAATACAATTCTCAGCCGTGTCAAGTTCAACAATCCCACGCAGAGAACTGAGGTAGGACGTACAGCTAAGAAAAGAAGAAGCTTGGCAAACAGGAAGAGGCTGGGTGGTGAGTCAGTGGTGGGAGAGAGAAGGAAGCCGATTCTTCCCTGTACAAGTCTGTAACGTGGTTGACTGTAGTCACAGGGCTTACCCTGGGCCGTATGATGTCAAAATGATGAAAAATGTAATCAACTTTTGCGATCTCTACTAGATGCCTTTCATTATCCTTAACTGGCAGATTCAGCAGCCCAAATGTTTCAGAGTTTAGTAATAATAACAGTATCTTTGAAATAAGAAGCAGGTACCTAGTGCTTGTTTGTTTGTTTATTGCCTTTAAAATTTTAGTACAGTTCCAATCAGTGTACCAGCTTCGTTTCAGCTCTCTCACCACCAAACCTGGGAGCAGGGACAGTGTCACTTGGCTGCCTTCTCTTTGCTGGGATAGCCAAGGTATAAAGGTTTCTGTTGCACTGAACTTTAAACTTCACCTGATCCTTATTTTTCTTGATCTTGCCAGGTTTGGCATCCTTTTGCCTGGCCAAGAGCAAAGTCCCCACGATTCCTTCAATTTTGCGAGGCATGGTGACCAGGGGCGCAGGGGAACGTATGGCCGGCACAGTAAGCATAAAGATGCAGGGATGGAGAAAAACTACCTGCACTCTTAGAAGGTATTTCATTCTCTCCTGAGCCCTTGAAGATAGATACAAGCATGATCCCCATTATCCAGAGGATGCAGAGAAGTGTCCCTCAAACTGAAATGCAGAAGAATTAACATGGAAGCCCAACACAGTCTAACAGGGGGCAGAGGCGAGCTCCAAACACATCAAACCCAGGCAGTCGGTTGCCAGAGGCTGTGCTCCTTACCACAGGACTGTTCTCCTGAGCTCTGTCCCTGATTTGCCAAGTCCTGAGGAGGAAGTATGGAAGGCAATTTCCTTTTGTGTGAAAATAAACCCAATACAAGTCCATTAAAATAAGCTCATAAATACATATCATGAAAAAGAAATCAGTCAAAGAGCCTTGTTTCTGGAAAGGCCAGGGCGGCCCACTTCAGGTAATTGCCTCCTAAGGGCATTATGTTCAATTGTGTGGATGGTCAGACATCTGTAGAGTCTAATAAGAAAGCCTGAGGCAGAGGACATTAATGATCTGCTCAGACTGTAGAATGTAAGGGATTTGCCCCATCGGCAATCAGTCAGCCATTACTGGATGACAAACTAGCGTCTGATTCAGTAGGCTGTCCGATGGTCACTTCTTTTCAGGCATATGGGCCTTTCAGATGAGCACAGACGGGCTGAAAAGGTAAGAGCCACTTGAGGGAAACTCTCCTGCCACTCCCATGACAGAAACCCAATAAAGAAGGTCAATGATACAAGCACTTGTCAAGCCTCCGCGTGTCATCTCTGCTAATAGGCTGTTGGCCAAAGTCAGAGACCTGGTCCAGTCCAGTGACAGTGGGGTAGAAAACTGTATTCTGCAGCCAGTGGGGGGAGAAGAGTACATCCTCAAAAAACAATCCAAGTGCTCCGATGACTAAAATCCTTCTGTGACTTCAGTGCTACTTTCCGCTTTTGTTCACTAAGGAGTTTAATCGTGAACTTACTGAAATACAGCGCAGTGCCTGTCTCTTTTGATGTGCATTCATACTTTAAGAAGTAGGTCATTTCCATGGTTACAAATGATAGATCACTGTTTTCCGAAGTCAAAAGATATGATGCATTTGGCAGTTGAAACCTAGTCTGCAGAGCCCTTTGTGTCCCTCTGGTGGTCTGACTCTATCCAGATGTTGGAAAAACTCCGCGAGGCTCCACAGCCCGATGTGGAGGGGTATGAAACTTGTGGGACTGTGCGACAGTCGCTGGGGCAGGGTGTGGCGGGTGACCCCAGGAGACGGGGAGCGGGCCGGGTGCTTACCTGGTGTTACGGAGCGAACGACCACTGGCTTCTCACTCCCGGCCACGAAACCAAACCCCAGGACGGGGTCCCTCCTCATCTCCACCCTCCGAGGGGCCGGAGGGAGGATTTGGCAGCTCTCTAACCGAGGGTCATCAAATGGGATGCCCTGCGTCATGTGGCTGTGGGAAAAGCACACACAAAGGAAAAGAGGCGTTTAGCGTAAGCGTTTGGCAATGGCTTGGCAATCACATTCTCTCTCTTGTTTCCAGACTTTCTATTCCTTGTTTGGGAGAGCCTGGGGAAGATGTGGGAAGGCACGCAGTCATGCTTCTTGCGCGCCCTCCCTAATTCCTTGAAAACACCAGATCCATTTCCGCGTTAGGCTATTGCACTGGCTGTTCCTCCAAGCTGGAATGCGGATCCTGCAGCTATATGGGTGTGGCTCCCCCTCTCCGATCTCCGGTAGGCTCAGGTGTGACCCTCTAGCCACATACACCACAAGCCTGCTCCCCCGTACACACATTCCCTTTGCCCTCTTCTACTTTTTTACTCATAGTGCTAATCACTTGCTAATGAGCTACAGAATACATTCCTTTTTATTGTTTTGCTCTCCACACTACAGTGGAAGCTCCACAAGGACAAGGAAGTTTGTTTCATTCACTGATTCATCCCAGCTGCATAGAACAGCAGCTGTCACAGAGCGGATTAGCAATCAATCATCGGATGAATGAGTAGAGAGAGAATTCTTTGTGGAACACTGTCAATTTATAACTGATATGCTGAGGAAGAAGCTCAGATTATGGATATTCAGTAAATAGCATCTATGGCTTCTGGCTCCCATGAAATTGAAGGGATGGGAATCCTGTTGATGGTGATACGTTATTCTGGTGTCAAACACGTTCCCCCTTTCCAAAAAAGATGAGAAACTAACTCCTGGTGTTTATATTCTGGAGAGATTTTCAACTGATTTAAATGAATCTCTTTGTTCACACCTAACTTCAGAAGTTTCATCAATAATCTAAACCCAAGGGGCACCTGGGTGGCTCAGTGAGTTAAGCGTCTGCCTTTGGCTTTGGTCACGATCTTGGGGTCCTGGGATCGAGCCCTGCAATGGGCTCCCTCCTCAGTGGGGAGCCTGCTTCTCCCTCTCGCTCTGCCCCTCCCCACCACTTGTGCTTGCTCTCTCTCTCTCTGTCAAATGGATAAATAAAATCATTTAAAAAAAGTAATCTAAACTCGAAATAGGTATGGCATTCAAAAATTTTCAAAGTGCATCCACAAATATCTCATTTGATGCACCAAACAATCTGGAAATGATGGGGCGGGGCTGGTGTTACTATCTGCATCATCACAGGAAGGAAGCGCAAGTCAACAGACGCTGGCTCTTGGGGCCCATGCCTCATATGCCAGAGCGTCAGGTCAAAACCCAACTCCCTGGACTCTTAATGAAGGCTTTGCTCACAGACAGTAGCCAGGGTAGCCTTTTGTGAGGGAAGGGTTATTAGTCTGAACACCAGCAACCTCCTTTAAGGAATGTAAGGCACTGTTATTTCAGTGATGTGGATTTCACTCAATGTTTTCTCTCCTAATGTTCAACAAGGAAAAGATCATTTTGAAATACCTTGAAAGATGCTATTCTATGTGCCATGTGGACAACATATTGTTCAAATGGGGAAAAAAAAAGAAGACTGAGAAGGACAAATTCTGTGGTCCTTTGCATAATTAATAAGAGCTGAGAAGAATGAATGGAAACCCTCCAGGATCTGTCCTCTAGGCACGTACCACCGACTAAGAAAATAAAAGTTTAAAATCCCCTTTAATCAGAAAGGAAGCGTTTTTGATTTAGCAGAAAAAGATAAGTATTAGTTGAGAGCTAACGTGTTACATGTTGCACGCTGACACTCATCTGTTACCCGATTTCATCTTCAGAACACCCCACAGGAATGGCGGTTTGACCCCAGGACATCCTCAGTGCAAACACCAAACACGGAAGAATAACTGGGTCAAGGTCACACGCTCCTTGGAGGTAAGCCAGGTGCAACTCACACCAGGTCTCCTAAATGTCACACGCTTGACCAGCTACATAATTTGCACCAACAGTGCAAAATCAAAATGCAAACACTGTCACCCAAACCTAATTCAGAACTTCAAGATAGCAGAATGTGAAACCTAGCTCAGGGCTCCGAGTGACTGCCTGGGTCACACACCCAAGAAGCTGGCCCTGGTGGTGTCCCATCCCCAATGTGCCACCACCATTCTAGATGTGTGCAGGCTCGGAGTGGCCGCGTCATAGGGTCAACGGGGAGGGGCGGTCTCTCTGGACCCAGAGGTTAGACATGGCTACCAGGACAGGCCACTTGCTTGGGATGAAGGGAGGTGGGAGCAGCAGGCAGAGGGAGAAGCAGGCTCCTGGCTGAGCAGGGAGCCCGATGCGGGACTGGATCCCAGGACCCCGGGATCATGACCTGAACTGAAGGCAGACCCTTAACGGACTGAGCCGCCCAGGCGCCCCTCAGAGCACGCTGTTCTTGAGCTACCTTTGGAAATGGGGCTCTCCTGTTATCCCCAGATGGAATAACAGAAAAAAAGGGAAGGGGATACCCACAGTTTTAGGGTCTGGCCTTGAGCTATTCATTTGCACCATAACCCACAGAAGACATATTCTAAGCAAAGAAGGTTGTAGAAGTGAACTGACTTGCTCACGGTCTCCCGTGTTGCAGAACAGAGACCTGAACCCTGGTTGGCCCAACTTCCCATTCCGAGTGCAGGAAGGGACTGGGGAAGGCTCTTCCCCAGGCCGCTGCCAGTCTGTGAAAAGCTTCTGGCATGTGTTCCCGACCTTGGCTGCACATCAGAATCACCCGGAGAGGATTCAAAAGTCCTAATGCTCAGGTTTCCCTCCAGATCAGTCACATCAGAATATCTGGGGGTGTAAGGCAGGGTCAATCTTGAAAGAATCCCTAGGTGATTCCAAAGTGAGGACTGGGGACCATTCCCTGCTCAGGGAAGTGTGGGGTGTAGCTCTCATAGGTAATGGAAGAAGAAAACACAAATGATGTCCCAGACCACTTTCTCCAGCCTCTACTGCAAATGCAAGTTAGGATATTTAAGGCACTTTTAACTTGATTATCCTCTTTCCACTGCATGATAAAGTAATAGCCTCCAATTTTTAATTCATCATTCATTCAATAACTCTAATATTATTATTTTATGAATACCTGACATTTATTAAACACTAATTTCATGCTAAGCAATTTTTGAAATCATTTCCATATGTTAGTTCATTTAATTCTCTGAAACAACTCCATAATGCATTCATTTAGTCAACAAATACTTATTGAACGCCCACAGGCTTCTCGCTTCCAGGGATACAATAGGAACCAAAACCGAATAAAAATAATAAAATGTGCACTCTGGTATTCAGAGACAGAAAATGAACTAAGAAATTAGTAAAATGTATCACATATCAGGTCTTTATAGGCACTGTGGAGAAAAATAATGCCAGAAGGGGACACTTTGGGGTTCTGTTGGGGGTCGGATAAATATCTGGGGGAGGAGGAGCATTTCAGGGAGAGGGACCGCAGAGTGCAAAGGTCCCGAGACGGGCTGTGCCCAGGGAGAGTGTGCCTAAGGGACAGTGGGGAGGCGACTCAGTGGTAAATAAAGGACCTGTGTGTGTGTGTGTGTGTGTGTGTGTGTGTGTGTGTGACACACAGGCTCTTGGAGGGGCTTTGTGTTTTGTTCTTGTGCTTTCCCTCTCTTTCTCTCTCTGTCAAATAGATAAATAAAATCTTAAAAAAAAAGCGAGGTGTTATTTTTATCTCTCAAGGTCAATGAATAGAAAGGACGAGGTTTCAGATATTCTGAACTCATTCACTCTTAAAATATGAACACAAGCCCAGCTCCCAGTGAAATGTCGCACCAAATCCTAGCTAAGCTCTGAGAACTTTTGTTTCAAAAATCTTATTAAATGCGATGACACAATAAACACAAGTATAAGTTGATACACACGAGGAGGTCCTATGCCAGAATACAGACCAAAAAGAAAGAATAAAATCCAGGCTCTCTAAGGACCGAATCAGTAAATTTTCCTCGGCCATGTTTCTAGAACCCTAAGTGAACGTGGAGTCCAGGGCTGGTAAGGAACCCACGTCGTGGGGAAAATGAGAAGCACCCCTCAAGTTCTAAGGGACAGAGGAGATGGAGATGCTGCCATCAGCTGTGTCCACAGAGAATGTGACGTAGGTCTACATCCCTTCACTGTTCTTTCCCCCACCCAAATAACATTTGAGACTCACAATGGAAAGTGTATTTTGTGGTCGATGTTCGCTGCACCATTTTCACCTTCGTTTCTGATGTTTCATTCTTTTTGTTTTGTTTTCACTTGAGGATAACCTTCCAGTGGCATTATTATTCTTGAGCAACAGGTGGTATTTTCAGAATAAATTATCTAAAAATAATCAACCTGTCTTTTTTCCAGTAGGAACGGCTCTACACAAAAATGTTCCCCCATGAAACATTTTGTGGTTTGTATTAAGGTAAGCACTTTTTGGCTCTCACCTTGCAGTATTTTTCATAAAGATGCTTGAGTCCTTTTACAATGAGCTGAGAAAGCAACGCCTTCTTTACCTGCTCAACACACTTCAGTGAATTCTGATGCTAAGGCTGGAAGAACACAACCAGTGTACCGCACAAATTTCCAGCCCCAGCCCCCAACCTTCTGGAACACACACAGACACAGACACAGACACACAGACACACAGACACACACACAGGCCAGGAATCAGAGATCTGAAAATCTAGCCTCTGTTAATTGAGATGGAAAACGTGTCCATTGAGACTCAGTGAACAATCACCCCATTCCTGACAGATTCATTTTAAAGGAATGATGGCGATCTTGCTGTCCAACCGCCCCCCCGCCCCGCCCTGCCAACGGCTTTATTAAAACTCTGGGAGACTTTCTTCCTCTACAGAAGTAAAAGCCTGAATCACTCAGCATATCACAAAGAGTTACTTTGACTGGTAGATAGAATGTTATAAGAAAACCCAAAGTAATTCCATTTTTATATGTACTTATTAGAGACAATGATGTCCTTTTATGGAATATGTGCCGAGGAGAAAGATTCTGGTAGGAAAATCTAAATTTAGAAGTTCTTACTTGTGTTGTAAAAATAAAAACTGTAGGGAGATGGTGGCAGGTCAGACACCTGGGTAGGTAAGACTGGAACGAAAAAGTATAAATAAACAGATGTGCCTGAGTTCTACTTGAGAAGGCCACCGTCAGCGTGACTGTGTAAGGGATGGCTAGCTGGGATTACGTGGCAGCATTATGCGTCAATATATTCTGTGCTCACCTTGCTAGTACTGTTCTCTGTGATTGGCTAAATTATTCTTTATTTGCGGCCCAGGGTGCGATTGGCCACCCTATGCCACAATGCCTTTCAGAGCCTCCCGCTGTACACAGTGCATATTTCACTGTTCCTTGACTCGGCTAACACCTCATCGCGCAAAGTGGGTCACACGGCTGAGCCCAGGTGTGACAAACAAAAAACACCTTTGTAGCTGGTCTTGTGCTCTTGTTCCTTTCTCATCACCACGAGAAGGCCTTCACAAGGTAGCTACTGCACTTTGGTCTGGGCTCCAGAAGGGATGCATGTGGAACAGACCAGAGCCGGCAGCTTAAGAAGGAGCCAAGTGGAGTGGAGCTTCCCAGCCCCTCAACTTAGATCCGTTGGCCAAATATGGACTAATAAGTAATGACTCCATGATACTGAATTTGGAAGATGTCTGTTAGGCAGCAAAAGATCACTCATACAATCTTTAAATAGTGATTTCTATTGGTTAAAAACCCTGGAATTCCAGAGCTTGCCGTGGATTCAACCAACCCTATTGGTAGACTGAATTTTGACCGAATTTTACTACCGAATGTTACATTTCACAAACACGTCAGACATTTCCAAAGGAAACTGCCCCGCCCCCCACCTCATTATTATAGTTGACATGACATCCACAGGAACCCTATGATCTCTTCTTCATGACTTTCTCATTCCCCCGATTGCACGTGGGTAGCAGTGGCTCCCAGGGCAAGGGTAAAAGTTCCTAAGCCTTCCTATGGCCTGTGAGGGGGCCTAATAAGAAAAGCTCTGAACAGAAGTTCTAAGTTAGGCAAACCACAATTTGCCAGAACAAGAAGAAGGAAGGGAAAAAAACCTCAGAAATATGGATTATTCAAGTTGACAGATTACAACTGAAGGAGGTCTGGAAGTAGATTAGACCTCAGGATGGGTTTCCAGCAAGTCCAAATTAAGAATGATGTGTGTGGCAAAGTAACTCATGGAAAAAAATGTTTGCTGGCTTCTCATTGAGTTTGCTCCTCTACTGGGTCTAATGAAGAAGACAGGCTGTTGACCATCCCTGAGCAACTCTATTAAGGAGGCAACGGCAAACGGTCCTGTGAGGTAGCAGAAACTTTGGCTGTTGGTGCTATGTCTAACCAAACACCAAGATCCACAGGTTGGGCCTAAAGAAATGGCAGTCTGTGAACTTTAGGGACCTCCTCAGTCTCGGGCCAGGGTGTCTTAGGAACAGGACAGTGCACTGAAGACCAGAGAGGTCTACTCAAATCTTGACTCAGCACACATCCAGAGGACATTTGAGTAGCTGACGTGATTATATTCGAATTGCCAACCAGCAGGAATGTAATACGATACTCACACATGACTTTATTTTCTTTCCACACATGACTTGTATGTGCTATGTGAGAGAACAGAAAGCGTTAGCAAACAGAAGCTCTGAGAGGAAGGAGAGAGGGGAGCTGGAAGAGAAGTGACTAAGCCTGGAGGGAAACCATCCTGAGCAGTGACATCACGCTAGGAGATCTGGGAACTCCTGCTAATACGGATCGAAACTAATACGGATCCCCTGAATCAAGAACGTCCACGGGATTCCACCCCTCTTACGATCTATGGATTTGTACACTCAAAACCCATTTTTTGAAAGCAAATCTGGGCAAGCCTCTGACCTCAGGGATCAAAAAGGCTCAACCATACGCTGCCACTGAAGAGGAGTTAAATTTAATGTAAAAGTAAATAACTGTACATAATGTGTTTCTGGCTCACATAACATACTGGGTCTCATGCTTTTTGCCTTCATGAATATTCATATTGTGGGTTCAGAAGAACTCAACCTTCACTAATCAATTCCACAGGCCACTGTCACTCAATTCCACAACACGGCAGGAGCATTTAAAGATTTCCAACTGTTTAGTCAAGCTTGGAAGCTTACACAGTACTTGCAAAGCTAACAGAATCCCGAATGCTTAACTGAGAAGACACGAACTGTTTAGAAGAATCTTGGAGAATTTTATGAGGGTTTGAAATAAATGGGATTTCCTAATGGGTAGACTACACATGAAAAGCTCGGCTCTCGTCAAGCTAATTTACAGATTTAATGCCATCCAATAAAGATACCTCAACAGTCCGTTTTAAAGAATTCAACAAAGAGAACTCTAAATTTTATATGATCGTATAAAAGAACACTTTCAACAAGAAAAACACTGGCTGCCTAGCCGACAAGATACGAGACCCTATTATAAAATGACAATTCTTAGGATGCTCTGATCCTGGCACAAACAGAGAAAAGATAAACTGGTGGAGTCGAAGCTTTGACTGGAACAAGGGTTCCAGGTACATTTAGAGATGTCTGCCCTCTGGAAGGAACTGAACGCAAGCCAAGGCACCAAAGAAAGCAAAGTGCTTCAGCATGTCAATCATATGGTTGGTTTTGAACCAAAGCCCTTAAATCTTTTGTCCTTCAGAGGGGGTGTTGACCGCTACCTGGTGACAATGAGCTAAAAGAGTTGTCTCTTCAGAGTAAAGGAGGTATCAGAATAATGAAGGAGAAAGTAACCTCAATTTTAAAAGAAACTTGGGTTTGGGTTAAGAATGTAGGGAAACAGATGTTTAAAAATGATGCTACCATAATGTGCTTGTTTTATTGAAAATTATGCAAATATGTATCCATAAAAACAGCAGCCTTTGAAAACCTGGCAATGAATTTTTCTAATCCTTTCAAAAATCCTCAAGTGAAGCATTTCAGTGGCTTGTGAACTCATTGGTTAAATATAATACCATGTAACATCTTCCATTTGGTTTGTGAGAACAGTTGAGGGACAACAAGGAACATGGAAACTTTCTGGCTGAATCTCAGCAAACTGACTTGCAGAGATGAGAGTGAAAAACAGTAAGCAAGCTGGTGAAACATTCTGTCCTTTTGCCTCTTGATAGGTTTCTGCAGTTCCTTTCTTCTTCCTTTGACAGTGAGTGAAACCGAGTAAAGACATAAGCTGAACTTGCAAACAGACCCTCAAACTTTTATTCAATGAAGTGGTTAACTACAATGTGCAAAAATAAATAAGCATCCTCAATCATGCTGTTATTAAAATATTATGTAATTTGGAATGCAGCAATAACAGCATGTTTACAAGTGATTAAAGAATATATCCCACCTTCATCTCATCTTATGTTAACATTCCAGTTAAACATCTTTTTCACATACGCTTCATGCTTTCCATAACATATTCTTCTTCTTTTTTTAAAAGATTTTATTTATTTATTTCACAGAGGAAGAGAGATCACAAGTAGGCTGAGAGGCAGGCAGAGAGAGAGGAGGAAGCAGGCTCCCCGCCGAGCAGGGAGCCGGATGCGGGCCTCGATCCCAGGACCCTGAGATCATGACCTGAGCCGAAGGCAGAGGCTTTAACCCACTGAGCCACCCAGGCGCCCTCCATAACATATTCTATACAGTGGTGCGGGTGTATATAAACTACAGATAAATTAACACATATTCGAAGTTTACATGTTCAAAGCTTTTTTAGTAATAGGAATGAAGGACGCCTGGGTGCCTCAGTCAGTTAAGCGTCTGCCTTTGGCTCAGGTCATGATCCCAGGGTTCTGGGATCAGGAATCTCTGCTCAGCAGGGAGTCTGCTTTTCCCTCTGCCTTCCCCCCCCTCCACACTCCCCACCCCAGCTCAACCTTGTGCTCCTATCTATCTCTCTGAAATAAATAAATAAAATCTATAATGGGAATGGAGTACAAACGCAAAAAATGTGGAGATTTCTGTTCTGTATAATCTGACTTATGGTGTGAACCCAAACAGTGTTTTATATATACAAACATGATGGACAGAATCACTGATATTACAAAGCTCAGCATAGCTCTTAAAAAGCCTAGCTCTCACATTCCAATCTATTCCGAATTGAGTTTAGAAACCTACAAATGAAGTTAACATGCTGATGGGAAGTGGTGCCTTTCATTCTGCTTGTCTAATCCTTGCCAATCCCAGCAAGCAAGATGAAACCAAGTGGCCCCAGGGTTGGGTCAGACAAATTGATGGTTATTACACATGTTCCTGCTCTGGGCTCCAGAAGATTGAACCCTTTAGGTGTTGGAAACCTAACCACCCCAAATCGTTCTAAGTTTCAATTGGTATCTGTCGTTTATAGAGCATAACGAATTATAGGACAGGGCAGGGCAGGGCACAGCAGATTTTTCCATTTTGAATGATTACATTTATTTTTTTGTACCCACAGGAAAATCTACTTTTGAACAAAAGACTTGATGACAACAAGCAAAGCCTTTCTCAAACTGTGAAAACCATCACTTTAGGTCTGAAAATTTGTCTCCATCATATTGGATTCTATCCACACTTCAGAGCAGGACATGAGGGAAGCAGAGGGTTGAAGATGCAGGGAGTGCCCTCCCCACCCCAAGGGACTGTTGTACAGATCTCTGTGATCTATGCGTATTCTTTGAAAATTTCTATTATAGTTTTATATTTGGAAAGTGAAAACAATCCCATGGGTTTGTAAATTCAAACTATGAGTTGTGTGTTAGAGAAACCGTGACCTAAGACAATATTGAACAACACGAACTGATTTTGGGGCACATGGCCGGCTTAGTTGATAGAGCAGGTGACTCTTGATCTCAGGGTTGTGCGTTCGAGCCCCACGTTGGGTGCAGAGTTTATGAAAAATAAATAAATAGATACAATGTGCAGATATTTAAAAAAACATTAATTGATTTTTTTAAAAGGACATACTTTAGAGAGATGATCAGCCACACTTAGTAAATTTCATGATTTTATAATCTTTACACAAAGGATTTGAAAAAGTGATCAGGCGGTAAGGGCTCCATTGATGACTAAGAACTTTTTTTTTAAAGGTTTTATTTATTTATTTGAGAGAGAGAGGGAGGGAGAGCAAGCGGGTGAGTGGGGAAGGGTCAGGAGAGGGAGGGAATCTCAAGGACACTCCCTGCTGAGCACAGAGCCCCACGCAGGAGCTCGATCTCATGACCCGGAGATCAAGACCTGAGCCAACATCAAGAGCTGGATGCTTAACCGACTGAGCCACCCAGGCACCCCTGATGACTAAGAATTGCTGATAAGAGTTAAAAGAAGCTGGCAAAGAAATCACAAAAGAAAAGGTTTCAGCTAACAGTTCTATTTTAATTAAGAAATTGCAATCTCCCGGGGCGCCTAGGTAGCTCTGTCGGTTAAGCACTTGCTTTTGGCTCAGGTCATGATCTCAGGGTCCTGGGATCGAGCCCTGCATTGGCCTCCCTGCTCAGCGGGGAGTCTGCTTCTCTCTCTCTCCCTTTGCCCCTTCCCCTGGTTATGCTTTCTCTCTCAAATAAATAAAATCTTTAAAAATTAAAAAAACAAATTGTGATCTCCTAATCTTTTCTGCATTAAAATAATTGTTGCTAGCCCCTACCTAGAGAATTTAGTTTCGTTAGACATTGAACAACGTTACAGCCCAAGGTTCCACATCTTTTCTGCTTTGAGTTTTGTTTGTTTGCTTCTGTTTCTCCTCTTTTAAGCTCCATACACATGAACTGAACCTCTCTACCTGAGGTTCCAGATCCAGGCCTGTTTCCTTGTCCGCCTGCTCTGTGCGATGGGAGCTTTGTCCCTGCAGGAGACACCACTTAGTGGTGCTGTCCCAGGTGCTGCTAGTCGCTAGTCCCTGGGTGCCTCCGTGGGACTTCTTGATTTCTTTATCTGTGCCTCCATCTATCCATTCTCCACCAGGACTCAACCACACACCATGCCTCTATCCAATGAAGATAGCTGCTGAGTCCCAGGAAACACAACCTTGGCAATGGCACTGATGGGAAACGTCCTCATCCCTACTCCAATTGAAAAATGTAATTAGAACTTCTGTTTTAATGCTTAGCCAAGAGCAATAAGCATTTCTGCCCTGAGAGCAATACTGAGATCAATTATTCAATTACTCAACTAGTATCTATTTATAATATATCAACCATACCTATATTTACACCAACAGTTCTCGAAACACAAACAAATCCCAAATACCTATTAAATAAATTCTTCTTTCTGGGTGTAACACATTTTCCGCATATAAACCTTTAAATACAATGAAGACTTTAGCTTCATGTATTGGCTGCTGTAGAATTCATTTCTAACTGCCCTTTTGTCCTAACTGAAGCATTTTCTCTAGTTGTCTCTGTAGAAGTATTCTCAGTAAACTTCTATCTTTGGTCGATATTACCCACATAGCAGCCATTTGCATGACTCAGTGGAGATTTTTGTCTTTCCTCTTCTCCCAGGCTAACAGCCATTGACTTCGCAAACTCAGTCAAAATCAGGCCCTTTTGGTATTTAATTCAACAACTATTTAATGGAACCTTTCTCTGTGTCTGGCACCCGGGATACAGCTGTGACTCAGACCCACAAGCTTCTAAACTGTAGCCCACGGGCCAAATCTGGCCTCCGCCTGCTTTAATAAATACGTTTCATTGGAGCAAAGCCATGCCCTTTTGTTTACGCACTGTGGTTGCTTCCATGCTACCAAGACAGAGGTTCTAGTGGTGGCGGAGGCTTTCTGGCCACCAAAGCCTGAAATATTTCCTAGCTGGTCCTTTACAGAAAAAGGTTTGCCGACCCCTCTTCTAGTGGAGAGACTGAGATGATAAAAATCAAACATAAACTATATCTCATACTGTTGGTGGCTGATATGATTTTATGAAAAAAAAATATACAGCAGGGTAGAGCATGAAAGAGGGGGTGGATTGGTTTCACAAGACAGGAGCGGAGGCCTCTCTGAGGAGGTGACTTTTGAGACCTGGTTGAAGTGAGGGATTCAGCTGGAAGGCTAGCCATGTGAACGATCGCAGGCAGAGGGAAGAGAGGCATAATGGCCTTGAGAGAATAGTTTCCCGGCCATTGGTGTGCTCATACATCCGTTCCTTTATTGAAAAAAGTTGTAGTTCAATTGACTGTGAAGTTCTCCTTGGTTCTCTGCCCTGAAGGAAATCCCAATCCAGGAGGAGGAGCTACAGATATAAACATCTGAGTCTAATAGATTGCTGGAAGCAGGCGCCAAGGAAGGATATTCGCCATACTGTGGGGGCACATTCCATGGGGGTGGTCAGGGTACCCCAAGGGCAGTCAGGGGGACCAGGAAAGGCCTCACAGAGAAGATGCCCATGAGACAAGTCTAGAGATGTGACTAGATGGATAAGGAAGGGAATTACATTCCAATCCAAGGGAAGAGCAAGCAAAGCCAGAGAGGCATTAAAGAAACCGCCGTTTGGGACAACTGTATGTGTTACTTCCTGGGTAATGGGGGAGAATGTTGAGGCGAGCAAGCAGTATCAAGGACAAACGAGGTTAAAGAAGAAAACCATTAGCCACGTTAGAAGGCCGCCCCGTATCACCCCTCCAGCCTTCATGTAAGCAAGAGTACATCCTTCCTGCAAAGGTTGGAGGCTCTAAAATCTATCCCTTGAGTAGGACCTGGTTTACACTGGGTTGGGAAAGGAAAAATCCTGAAATTCCCTCCACATTCTAGAAAACGAAAGTAGAATATCTTAGAAAAGGTGGTTAATACAGTTCTTAAGTATTAACTTGAATGCACACACTATTAATTTTACTTATGAAACAGTAATATTCATTTTGAGGGTTATAGTTCAAAGGACTACAGAGTTTAAACAGAACCCAGACAGATACATTTTTCTAGTCATGCCTTCAGCTTTAGCAAATGAGATGCAATAAATCAAGGATCTATTAGGGCTTGTACAAATTAACGTCCCAAAGAGGTCCCATTAATTCATGATCAACTTCATCTTCCAAGGACTCAGTTCTATTTGTCAATACCACTATTGAAAACCACTTCAACAATTAGTCTTTATCAACAGCCAGCTCATCTACCCAAATTTTTATCATCGTTAAAGATGATGAATTCGGCGCCTGCAGAATGCTTATTGACTGTGCCTTGCGAATTTAATTGTAGGGTCTAAAAGGGCAAAAATGTTTGTCAGTTTCCCTAAAGCTGCAAAATCCCTACGGCTAGGTTGGTAATCAATTACATTAATTGAGTTCGGTTCAATGTGTTTAAGAGATGACTTTTATGTCAACGACACTCTAATGTGTCAGAGGCAATAATAATCAAGTCACATTCTTGGGTTGACTGAGGTGCTCAGCAGAGCTGGTAGTTCTCAACCTCACCTCACACCATCAAGCCAGATATGCATGACACCCAAGGAAGCTGAGATTGAGATTTATTGGTGATTAGTAATTTAAAAGACAGGTAATATAGGAAGGTAGCCACACAATAAAGGCTCAGAATCATACTTGACAGTAATGTGTATAAAGTGTGCCATTTGGGTGAGTGTAAGTTAATGTGAATTGAACTTGAGATGAGACTATACAACACTTCAGATACCACTATGGAAATCTCTTCCTGGAGACTACACCGGAATAACCATGTTAGAAAAGGTTTCAGCAGTAAGCCCAAGCTTGTAATTCTCAACCCTGACTTCCAAGCTATTGGATGGGATGCAGAAGTAGGGATCTTCTGAGCACGTCAGTGGTCTTCCCATGACACTTGGGAGGCAGTCCTAAGGTTTGAAGGGTGCACCCAGCCAGACTAGAGGAGCTGGTGAGCAAGGAAAAGTGGACTGCAAGAAACCAGAGGATTTCCTTGCTCAGATCCCATTCAAGCAGGGAGGGTGATCAATTTTAGCAGGAAGAAGAGAATCATCATCGAGGGAAGAATGGCTACTATCTTCCAAGACAATGAATATCCCAACATGGGGCTCCATTTCAAAACAAAACTACGAAACAAAATACTTAAAGAAAGTACAACAATGCTCTGATATTTTGCATATCTACTTTAATGCTATTTGCTTAAAACAATTTCATTTTCCAGACCCAATTCAGCTGATAACCTAAATCATGCTTCAGTTCGCCCCATTTGCGGATGTAGCATTAGCTAGGAACCTGGCCATTCCAGGTGATTCTGGCACAGGACTCAGGGCCACACTTTGAAAAGCATTGGGCCGGTGGGAGACATTCAAGGAGGAAGCTCAAGAGATGAAAGAGACAGCCAACAACCTCCGTATAACTTGTACTTTGCAGCCATGCCCACCCACAGTTTGCCTCGGTGACAGCCTCTGATGTAGCATCTCCTTCCCTGTGACCATCTTGAGAATCTGAGTTCCCAGATGGAGAAGCATGGAAGGGAGGCAATACAATTCTTGATGATAAACAACTTCACGGCTTGAATATAACACTTGCCATTATTTCAGCATGAATCCAGGACACTCTCAAGGATTGAAAAACACTAGATTAGAGGCACACAGCTCAGCCTCTAGTGTATATTGCACTGTTGAGAACTGGTATACCATCAACGATGGGACAAAGGAAACCGCTTTTCATTGTTTTATTTTAATTTATTGTGCTGATCTAACACAGACTGGATCTGATGAGACTTGAGAAAATTACTACCTGAACATCTGGAGTCTAAACCAAGCATCTTTTATGGACCCTTGGCTATAGCAATTTCCATTTGCCTTTTGTCTTACAAAGAGAACTTTAGGAAAAATCTTACTTCATACCGTTAAGATTCATTTGGATAAACTCAGAATAGCTCAAACCTTCAGATGACATGCACGCTTAAATGCATACTGAAACTTACAAAATTAAAAAAAATGTTTTTAAAGATTTTATTTACTCATTTATTTGTCAGAGAGAGAAAGACAGAGTGAGTGAGCACAAGCAGGGGGACCAGCAGGCAGAGGGAGAAGGAGGCTCCCCACTGAGTAAGGAGCCCAATGTGGGACTCGATCCCAGAACTCTGGGATCATATGAGCTAAAGGCAGATGTTTAACCGACTGAGCCACCCAGGCATCCCTGCATACTGAAACTTTAAAAGAACTCAATTTTTTAAAAAAATAATTAACGTGTATCAGCAGTATCCATTTTACAAGATACAGATTCTCATGATCATAATTGATATCTAACAAAATATGAAAGGCATTTTCAATGACATATATTTAGCAATTTTATGTATGCCTAATTAACTTGTTATAATAGCATTCATTTAACTTAAGGGCTAAAAATTATTTCCAGCTTTTTTTTTAAAGATTTTATTTATTTATTTGACAGAGAGAGAGATCACAAGTAGGCAGAGAGGCAGGCAGAGGCAGAAGGGGAAGCAGGCTCCCTGCTGAGCAGAGACCCCGATGTGGGGCTCGATCCCAGGACCCTGAGATCATGACCTGAGCCGAAGGCAGAGGCTTTAACCCACTGAGCCACCCAGGCGCCCAAACTGGGAGATTTTGCCTCAATCCTTCTTCACCTTTACATAAGGGCATTAAAACTTCCTGCTCTTCTCTCTTCATCATGAAGGGAGTTTCCATTCCCTTCAATACTTTATACTCATTCATCTACTTTTTACATCAGTCTTTTAATAAGGTACTGGGCTAGGCCCTGAAAAAAAGAGCCATTACCATAAAAGCAGCAGAGACGGTAAACAGGCCTGAGCTTCCCAAGCACTTCTGTTGACGATACACATGCCGCACTTTATTGAAAACAAAAATAGGGAGAGAATACGAGCACGAGGAAGTGCTCTTGAAAAGTAAATACATACTTCCATATTCGATTCAACAAAAAGCTTGAAGGATACATTTTTAAAAAAATCCTTCAGACATCTGAATAACAAGACGCTAGAAATATAAAGGAAACCAAAGAAAATTACAAATGACCAGTTCAGAAAAGCTAATACAAAATTGATAAGAATTTATAAAATCAAAAAGCACAAACAACAGGGAGAAAGGAATCACCAAAAAAAACATTCATTCTCACAACGAACCTACTAGGTGGGTAATATTTTTATCATTTATACTTGAGGGCGCAGAGGAGCTGAGCAGTCACATTTAAGTTATGAAAGTACTAGAATAAAACTCTTCTTTAAAAAAGAAACGACAAGCTCAAAATGGAGTCACTTGTGCTAAACCCCAGGTCAGCAAAACAAGACTGAATACTGAACCTAACTGCAACCTTTGTGCTCAATTTGAAATTACCTGGTCAGCGCTAGTGGGGGTAATCTACCTGACAGATCCTGCCTATCCCCCTAAGGAAGGAAGCTTTGTCTGAAACAACCTACTCTTTGCTAGGAGTTTCTTTTTCCTGTCCCCTTCTATCCATAAAAGCCTTTTATTTTGTGCAGTTCTTCGGAGTTCCTTTCTATTTGCTGGATGGAGTGCTGCCTGATTCTTGAGTCACTGAATAAGGCCAATTAGATCTTCAAACTTACTCAGTTGAATTTTTTGTTTTTTTCCCCCATTTTTTAACATACNCCTGGGTGGCTCAGTGGGTTAAAGCCGCTGCCTTCGGCTCAGGTCATGATCCCAGGGTCCTGGGATCGAGGCCCACATCGGGCTCTCTGCTCAGCGGGGAGCCTGCTTCCTCTCTCCTCTCTCTCTGCCTGCCTCTCTGCCTACTTGTAATCTCTGTCTCTGTGTCAAATGAATAAATAAAATCTTTAAAAAAAAAAAGAAAGAAAGAAAAATGCAAAGTAAAATACTGATATGTCACTTTTCCCTCCTTGAAGTAAAAATGTAAGCTGGTGTGACCTGTTTCTGAAGGACCATCATAAGGGTCCAAAATTTACGTGCATATATTTCGTGTCTCAGCAGTGTTGGTTCTAGGCCTGTAAGGCAACTGGGGAGAGCTGTGTACCCTAGGATGCCCACTGCCGCACTTTATTGAAAACAAAAATAGGGAGAGAATACGAGAACGAGGAAGTGCTCTTGAAAAGTAAGTACATACTTCCATATTCGATTCAACAAAAAGCTTAAAGGATACATTTTTTAAAAAATCCTTCAGACATCTGAATAACAAGACGCTAGAAATATAAAGGAAACCAAAGAAAATTACAAATGACCAGTTCAGAAAAGCTAATACAAAATTGATAAGAATTTATAAAATCAAAAAGCACAAACAACAGGGAGAAAGGAATCACCAAAAAAATGATTCTGAACAGTCTCTGAGCTGAAGGACCAGAGAACTTAGCTGGAGACCCGTTAGCCTGACAATAAAAGTACCTTCCCACCTGGATGCATCACAATGAAATTTTAATATACCAAGGATAAAGAGATGGTCTTCAAAGCTAAAGAAAGAAAAGATACTTTGAGGATGAAGGAATGAGACTCAGAGCAGTATCTCAGTGCAGGACTGGAGGCCTGAAGGCAATGCAGCCAGAATTAAAACCTTCCCGGGAAGGGGCGCCTGGGTGGCTCAGTGGGTTAAGCCTCCGCCTTCAGCTCAGGTCATGATCTCAGGGTCCTGGGCTCTCTGCTCAGCGGGGAGCCTGCTTCCCCCTCTCTCTCTGCCTGCCTCTCTGCCTACTTGTGATCTCTCTCTCTGTGTCAAATAAATAAATAAAATCTTTAAAAAATAAAAAAAATAAACAAAACCTTCCCGGGAAAATAATTTTCAACCTAGACTTTTACATCAAGTGTGAGGGCAAAATAAAGACAGGTCCAGACATGCAAAGATCTATAAGGTTTACTTCCCACATGTCTTCTCTAAGAAAATGATCGGAGGATGTGCTCCAATCAAATCAAGAGAGAAAAAGGCATGAAATCAAGATAACCTTGGCTCCAACACAGGAAAGAAGGCAGCAAGGTCCCAAGATGACAGTTTGCTGGTGGCTCAGGAAGTCAGCAGTCAAGATTAGAGCAGGAGGAGGAATTCAGGAGGGACAGGCTTGGGAAAGAAGGTACTTCCAGACATGGGGCTCTACCATTGATGAGAACGAAAGTGTTCAAGACAGGACATGCAAGGGGGAACATGAAAACACAGAATCTGCTAGAAAAACAAAAACTTTAAAGTAGTGGCAATATAACCAGCACTAATTAGCAATACAATGAATACTCTTTATTAGTAATAAAAATTAAAACTCTTCGGTGAGCTCGAAAATGTAGAATCAACCTATAGATAGGGCCCCGAAGACTCCGTAATGATTACCAGACAACTGTAAAAGTTTTCAACCTTTGTATAATTAAAGATAAAACGTGCAAAACAAAACATGGGAAAGAAGAGGATAAGGAGAAGCCAGCAAGAAGGATGCTAGAATTATATTTTCACCTCACTAAGTGGAAATTACTAGTATCAGGATGCGTTGCTTAGGGTAGAAGGAAAAAGAAACAAAGGTATGATCTATCAGTTAGCACCACAAAGTGGCAGTAACTGAACTACCCGGAGAAAAGAGGAGCATTGGGAGAGGTACCACTGATCCAGCCCTTATCTGGCAGAGTGAGCTACGGTAGAGAAGGTCTAAAATTGGTAACCTTAGAAATTACCAGTTTAAGCATAATATTCAGAACAGAAGTTGGCAGATAATTTTCCATAAGGGGACAGGCCGTAACTATTTTAGACTTTTTGGTCATATGGTCTTGATCGCAAATAGTCAACTTTGCTGTTGTAGCACAAAAACAGCCACAAACAAATGTATAAGGAATGAATAGGACTGAGTTACAATAAAACGTAATTTACAAAAACAAGTAAAGGGCCATCTTTGACCCAGGAGCCATAGTCTGCTGAGCCCAGATCTAAATATATATAGGAAATCATCACATTACCAAAACTGTAGAGGAAGATTTTAAAAATTACCATTAGAGAGATATTGAAGCCAAACACTTATATTTACCTTTTCATTTAGCTCCTAGGAGGAATTCTCTTCCTTGATTCTTAAAGTCATGTCCAGAGCAGAAATGCTCCATTAATATTTAACAATTGGGAGCCTTTTCCCAAACGTCATGACAGGAAAGGTCAAGACCGAAATGTACCTAAATTCAAGCTTTATTCCAGTATTTGCCTTTATCAGTGTCTTTATCAATTTATGAATAAATCATTGACAAATGCATCCCCTTGGCAATTTAAGAACTGAATACTACTAGGTTCCAAACTCCTTGAAAGTTCCATAATGTCTCTAACTTCAGTCTCTTCCACAGTATGTGGATACAGTCGGTGTGTAAAGCATACTTGGGAAATGCAGATATAACTTAGCAAAACTTACCTATTCAGTTACTTTGAATTTAATTTAAAAATATATCATGACAAAAAAAATGTATCATGATGTTTCCCAAAGAATTCCAGAGATGTAACTCCCCACATGAAGTTCCTAGAATCATCGTTTTAATTTTCAACTTGGTATAGTCAGCATTGTTTTAGCTGGTCAGAAGAAACACAAAGGCTATAAAACAAGATGATGAACCAGGGTTAGAAACTTTGGCAAGGTTCATTTCAGGGCATAGAACTGCCTGATGAATAATGGGTCTTTTTGCATAGGTATTTCAAAAACTATCATAAAAGCTTCAAAAAACATTTTCAAGGCAAAACTCAAAATGTAATGCTGATGATAAGCACATTCTGAAGTTTGGGAGTAGTATCTATTAACATTGAAGAGGCAATCATATTCAAGTTTCCAGTTATTCCTCAATTCAAGAAATTGCCTTCTCTCCTGAAAATTAAAAAGGTTCCCACGGGGACTTAAACTGTGTTGGAAATGAATTGCTTGTTTATATTACACCCCCGTTCCCAACGCCAAACGAAAGTTAAAGCAAAGAAATAAACTTCTGTGATTTTAGTTCCCATAAAGCCTTGTCTATACACTGGAGCAAAACCACATTTCATCATTTAATTATAGGTAGTCTCACATTATAATTATGCAAAGTAGACTTTTATTATGTCTCAAATTGAGCCCTGAAAAATGTGGATTCTGTAGGTGGAAGGAATCAGCTGATGAATTTTTGCTATTGAGCTTTGCCCCAATAATCACAACCATGAAATTGGAGTGTAGGGAAAGAAAAAAAATAAAATGTTTGGTAGAAACGTCTGGAAATAAATCTAACTCTCCTTTTCAGAGAAGTGCTGCCTTTGAAATGTTATGGCTATAAATATTATTTTATGGGCATTATAAAATCATGCACAATTAAGAAACAAATTAAGCATGGAAAGGCCACAATTCACTTTTCAGAGGCCTGTCTCCAGAAGTGTTTAATGATAACAGTGTATGAAAAAGGAGGTCATGGAGACAAAGAGTTGAAACACTTGTTCTCTGCTCATATCAAATTTAGGGGTTTGTAGAGGATAACAATAAAATTGCCGGGACTTTTTAGCTTACCTGGGGGCTATATAAAAAGATAAACATTTTCTGTGTGTGAGGATTACTGTGAAACAGAATGTAACACTTTTTGTATTCAATTTCAGATATGTTAAAAACTGAGACCTTTCACACCTGTGTGAACCTGGGTATCTCTCCTCACAGTGTTTTCCTTGAATTCGGACAATTTGTTAAGAAGTGGCCGAATGGATAGTAAGGGGCTGGATCTCTGGAAAGGTATCATCAATAGACCATAAAAGCTTCAAATGAAACACCTGCTTTTGGTCTAAGGGAAAGGGTCAGTTTAGCCATTAGCTTAGCTGAAAACGTACTGGATTAAAATGTTCTCAAAGATTCTAAGACTCAAGCCTATCGAATATCAGTGAACCTAAAACACCTAGGTCTGCATTATGAAAACAATCCGACACACTCAGTATATAGTCTAAATTATTTCAATATGCCTTCGACCAAATATGTGGATAACACAGACTAGGGAAAATCTTTTATCTACTAAAAGCTGGCGATAAATGATACCCCAAGATCCTCAGACAACACATAAGAGCATTGCAGACACTGTATTTTTTAGGAATGTTGATGGTTCTCCATAAAAAATAATATATGTATATACACATACCTATGCATACACACACATTTGAAACGAGTTGAAAAACAGTTCAAAATAAGATACATTTGAAATATACTGGTAAGCAACTGAATGTTCTGGGCAAACTGACATTAGCTGTGGGCTGGAGGATTTCCTTACAAACGAAGTACACTGAATGGGAAAGAGATTGACTTGTCTACATCATGGAGAACCATCTGGCTTACTTTTAGCAGGGAGAGAAAGCAAACTGAAATGGGAAATACTGTTGGGGAGGTTCAGGATCTCTCCTGCTAATTCACGCCTCTGATAGAGTTACCAGATATCTTCTACAACCCATTCTCTAGCTCCTCGGGAGTGGTGTCACCTTTACTTATTTATGCGGTGAACATAAAAATACACTCCGATTTTCAATTCAGACACCCACAGACATGGACAACCTGGTCTGATGGCTAACAGCACAGTAGGTTGCAGAACATGGCATTTACTCCATTCTTATTTTATACCCAAAGGCAGGAAATCCTGGGTCCTGACACTTGGCACTTCACAAAGTCTCCTTCATGATTTCAGTTAACAATTCTCTTAATTACTGTCCTTTATCTACCACTGAATTCAAAGTAAAGACATAAGCATTCTACATACTGGGCCACAATGGATTTGAAAACTGCACTAAATATGGCAGTTGACTTACTGGTTGACCAGTAAGTTAAACACAGAGACTGCATATAACTCAGCAATTCCTCTCCTAGATACGTACTAGAAAGAACTGAAAACAAGTGTTTAAACAAAGAATTGCACATAAAATGTGTATAGCATCACCATTCATGATATATCCATTCATCTATTAATGGAAATTTGGGTTGTTAACACATTTTGGCTACCATGAACAGTGTTGCTATACACAAATATATATACATACATATACAGTGAGATATTATTCAGCCATAAAAATCAGTGAATGCTCCAACGTGGACAAACCTCAAAAACATGATGTTAGTGAAAGAAAGCCAGACAAAAAGGCCACATGGAACAGAGAGATAGAGCAAGGAAGCTCCATGCTCTTTCCCTAGACCTTACTCTACATCTCCTTCGTCTGGCTGTTGAGGAAGTAGCTCCTGGCTCTTTGATCACAATCAAAGAGATCTAGTGATCTAGTAAGTAAAATGTTTCTTTCAGTTCTGCGAGCTGCTTTAGTAAATTAATCGAACATAAGGAGGGGACACTGCAGAGAGGTTGGTTAGAAGACCAGGTAACAACAGGCACGAGCGATCAGCCTCTGAAGTTGGGGGGTTGGGGAGAACCGTCTTATGAAACCAAGTCCTTCAACTATGGAATGGGATGATAGTGCCGGGAAGAACTGGGTTGAGGACACCCAGCAGGTGTCGGGGAATTGCTCGGTGGTGCAGGAAAAACTCACCCAGTGGAACTGGGTGCATATTCTTAGCTGTTCACATTATGAAGGTACAAATGTCCCTAACAGTAAATTTTAGGTTAAGGGTATTTTACCACAATAAGAAAAAGCACTAAAGTATTTCCTTTCAAGGGGCTAATTTTTTCCCTGAATCTGCCTTGTTCCCTTCAACGCTCCCATGGGGCAGTACCCGGGAGTAAGGATAATATTAAAAAGAAATGAAAGTTCTCCTGCAAAGTCCAAGCATTCAATTTCCTGAAACATGAGTCTCAGGATTTTTTCTAAGGAAGGGAATGGTGAGAGTAGGAGGTGGGGAGGGTATTTGCGAAGGAACAGTCTGAAAGAAAAGACCCAATGAGCCCTCCCTGGTAGTGGAAGGTTCTACGATCACATTTGGGCAGGTTCCTGGTCTGATACACGGGATTTCTCATTCTGAGCAGGAGATTCACAGAATGGATTGCTGTGGAATTAGCTTCTGGTCCTCACGCTTCCTGTGTACCAGTGAGTGAAGAGTGACAGCTAAGGCTTACAACTACACTGTCTGGTTAGTAACATCGATTGCTACATTTAAGAAGCTAGGCCACTGATCTAGGTCAAACCTTGCAGTGGGCAACCAGGGCTGATGGATGTTTAACTGCAAAAAAAACAAAGAGCATGCAAAGAGGGACCAAGACACAAACACCAGCTAATAAAGATGTCACTTTTTTGAGGAACCAGAGCCTAGGATCTCTTTGGCATTATATCCATACTTTCTGTGTTTAAAGAAAGCAAAGAGTAAGCTTTGAGAGTGGTTAAGACTGAAAGTTGACTGTTCTGGAACGAGGAGAGGCTGGCAGAGGTTCTAGGTGAGTGGACATAGCTTCTAGGTGGGTTTGTAGCTCTCTTAATATCTACCCGAAGTTACTTCTCCAGTATTTAACCAATTCTTGCCTCTAGCAACAAGGAAGAATGGGAAAGGTCCCAGCATGCAGTGTGAGGGGACTTGGCTTTGTTACTCACTAGCGATAGCTTATACTTTTCGCTTTCCATAACGCAGCAAATATTTCTTGAATGCCTCTATGCGTAAGAGAGTGTAAAAGGCACTTTCCGAAGTACAAAGATACATCAATACATCGACCATCTATTTCAAGAGTCTTCTATGGACCAGGCACTGAACACACATTATTCCTAGTTTTTGCAGCCTTAATTTGGAGAGTTTAATATTTCCAGTTTTCAGAAGACATAGGAAAATTGAGAAAGCAAATTATTCTTATCCTTAGAAGTTTGCAGTCTGGTGAATGCTGACAAACCTATTCATAATTTTCACACACTGGAATATTGTAAGTCACAGAATCAGAGAAGTCTTGCCCTAGAAGGGATTTGAGTAGTCAGATTGCAAACCCTTGACAGATGAGTAATTGGACACAAAAATTTCTCCAAAGACAAACAGCAATTTTGTGACAGAGGTAGGGGCGGATCCCAGGGTCAAGACTATAATGAAGGGTCACAAGAATGAGGGTGCCATGAGGTTCTGGGACCCAGGAAAACTTGACTGAGAAGGTAGCAGAGGAAATCAGTCTTACAGGGTGGGTCAACATGGAAGGAGAGGGGGCAAGGCAGGCGGAGTGTAACCAAAGAGTAGTGAGAATAAGACTAAAATGGCAGCAGATGCTGGCAGTGGACCATGGCCTGTATTCCTAGAACCCATTGACCATTCCCCTACATCCTGTCTCTAGATATATTCTTTCCCAAGAGCTAGCATTCTGTCTCTTGGTTGGCAGACAGCACTAGGCCACCAGAACCGGTCTTGCCTCTGCTCACAGAGAGCCAGAAACAATTTTACAATGAAGACAGAGGAGCCTGACAGTATACTGGGCTACAGTTACTCCGGCTCCTTGTCTCCAGAATGTAGACAACTCTGGAGATGTGAACTTAATTGTCCACAGTGCTCCCCTGTAGGGCTGGAGAATGACTGCCACCCTTTCCTGTGACTGTCTTGATGTTGCCACCTTGCTAGGCCTCCTTCCCTTCCCTGTCCTACACTTCCTGACTCACACACGGGGGTTTTCCTGTGAAGCGTTCCAATAACTCACGTCACCAGAAACCCTGGTCTCAAGTTTTACCTCTACAGATGCCACCTAAGGCAAGCGCCACATCACGGATCCTTGAATACTAGTGTGTGAGACACATTCTTAATTTATTGGGGGTGGGGAGCTGGGTAGGCAAGTTTTCAAGGTTTGGAAAATGAATTGGTTGCTGACGTGGATGGCGTGAAGAAAACGGAGAGACGATTTTCATCAGGCAACTATCATTGACTTGTCACCACAAACCAATCCAATTCCATTATTTGTATTTTCTGACTCAAAAAGAAACCAAGGCAGAGAGACACCAATGCTTTCTTCTAGGATCTACTTGAATCTCTGCATTTCTGAGTCGGGGGCAGCGGGTGAAGTATGGCAATCAATTCATGATTATAGCATGTTGTACAAGGAGACAGAAAAAGGTCCTTCACTCCTTCACGCATTTCATGAATATTTTTAACAAGCTACACCGTGCCAAGCACTAAGAACCGTAGAGATGGCAGATAGCAAACAACAAAGGTCTCTGCACTCAGGGAGCCTACATTCTAGGGAGTCAGACAATAAAATATGGAAACCAACAATACATAAGGTGAGAGGCTAATGAGTGGTATGGAGAATAAAAACAGGAGATGGGTTATAAAAAGTGTCAGGAGGCAGAGGTGAGAAAGGTCTCCTTGAAATAGTAGAGTTCCAGCAAGAATCTGAAGGAGCAGAGGGAGTGAGTCATGTGGACTCCTGGGGGAATGGCATTTTAGGCAGAGGGAACTACAGATGAAAAAGCCGTAGGCTGGAGGGCACCCAGCATGCTCAAAGGATCCCAGGCAGGCACTGGCCCAAAGGGGGATGGGCTGTCCTCTAGTCCATAGGGAGACAGGTGGAGTGGACCAACCACACAGGGACTGGTAAGACGTTTCCCTTATTCATAGGTTCACAAGATACTTCCCATCTTGCTCAGCCCTGGGTCCACCCTTCCAGGCCCAGGAGCTCCAAGGTCTGCCAGTGCCCTGCTTGTTCATGCTTCCCTACCTTGATCTGGAAAGCTCTTCCTTCCTCTTGACTATTTGGTAATAGCTACTAGCTTCCTTCTCTCTCGGCTCGGTTCAGTTACCACGTTTGTTAAGAAATCTTCACTGGCCCCCACTATCCCAGGCCAAATTGGGGGGCTGCCCTCAATGTCCACTTACTTGACAAACTCAGATATAAAAGGGACTACTACCAACTCCACTTTTCATTTGGGGTTCTGCACTCAACTCCTAATCTTGCAAGAAGATCCATGACAATTTCCTAGCTCACTGCCTTATGGGAAATAGGAATTTACTCCAGACTAGGTCAGAATAAGGATTTAGACCTAGAAACATCAGTCTCAGGGTCTGCCCCATTCACAGTTCTTTCTAACACGCACCGCCGTGCCTCAATTCCCGGAACCATGCCACTCCTATGCTACCACTGGGACAGATCTAACTGGACAGGGACAGACTCCTAATGCGAGGGAATCCAATCCCTAGGCTGAATACTGAACCTGTGATTTGGCTCAGCAGCAAAAGATGAGCTGGGCTAAAGAGTGTCTCTGCTGTGGCAGAAGCTGGGAAACTGTGTCTCCTCGCAAGCAAACTAGACCCAGATAACCAGAGTCAACAACCATACACCCCTTGAGTATCCTGTCTCTAGAGGCAAAGGAGAAATAATACAGTCCTCGTCAGTCAATGCCGCGGGGTTCTTAGATTTTAAAAAAGTCAGTACAACAAATTTTATTGTCGACCTAAATTAAAGAAAGGAAGAAAATAATCCACTGTTGAATAATAATAATTCAGATACATCATACCAATTTTTGTCCTGCCCAAAAACTGTAATAACTTGGGCATAGGCTAGACCAAATTTGTTATTTTACTCTATGAAAAACAAAAGAGATTTAAGAAATAACTTAGTGACCAATAAAAGATTGCGTAGGATCCTTTAATCTTTTCTTAAAATTTTAGACATTGCATTGGTATAACATATGTACTTAAAATTCTCAAGCAGGCTACAAATGATCAGTGGCTGTTACTTAAAGCAAGAGTTCTTGACAATTTATCTGGCACTAGTGTATATTATTATATAAATCTTAAAGTAATTGTACTCCACTGACTTTTCAGCTATCATCACATTTCTCAATTCCCTAACTTCCATTTTTTTTCTTTATGAATTCTAGTTCTCTGCTGAGATTTCCAAGCTTTTCATTTACCATACATGTATTTAATTTGAGGTCATTGAGCATGGCTACACTCATTTGCATCATCAATATTGGTCTTGACTGATTGTCTTTTTTTAAAAGAATGATTCACACTGGGTCGCCTGGGTGGCTCAGTCAGTGAAGCGACTGCTTTTGGCTCAGGTCATGATCCCAGGGTCCTGGGGTCAAGCCCGACGTAGGCCTCCCCGCTCAGCCGGAAGCCGGCTTCTTCCCCCTCTTCCACTCCCCCTGCCCGTCCTCTCGCTCTCTCTCTCTCAAATAAATAAATAAAATCTAAAAAAAAAAAAAAAAGAATGATTCACATTTTCAGGGTGCCCTGGTTGGCTCAGTCAATTGATCATCTGCCTTCCGCTCAGATCATGATCCCATAAAAACTGGCAAACATATCTTGCAATTCCTTTCCTCCAAGGGTCAATGCCACTCCAGAATCTTCCTTTGTTAATTTTCCAATGTCTGCGGTAGGTGTTGAAATTTTTTTTCCTATCATGTTCAGCGTTTATAATTATTATATAGAAGAGAATCAGTCTCGTGGGAGTTTCTTTGGCCATACTGGAAATGGAAACCCATTTTTATTTTTAAATAAATCTGAAATTTGAATGTCACCCGTTTCAATTACTTTCCTTCCCATGGAATGAAGTTTGATTTTATTTTCCAAAGACATTTTATCTCCTCGTTTCAACATCTTTTTCTTTCGCCCTCAATTTTTTCTAAGTCCCAGGACAAGGAAGCATTTTGAGTTTTATTTTGCTTACTGGGAGTATTTTTGAACTGCAGTGAAGCATTCACGAGAGGAACTAGATTTAACTTCTCCGTCCAATACCAATTTCAAGCAGGCACTAAATAATTAGCTCCTGATGGATTAAAACTGATTTTTGGCCATAAAAAACCATAGATTTTTAAAAAGAAAATATCCAAAGAGCATTATTAGGTAATGATGAAAAACGTAAGGCAGGACACCTGCTGTGCCGTTGAACGGACAATCTCAGCCCGCTCCCGGACTCAGGATCACTGCACGTGGGCCCCACTGGGGAAGGACAAGATTTGAGACAAGGTCAGCAAACGGTTGCCCCTGAAGCTGAAATTACTCAAGACAACACATAATGGACCTGCCGGGGTAACTCTCCTCAGTAGATCGCTCTGCAATGTGTCCCCGATGATACTAGAACCCGCGGTCTGATCCAATTAAGAAAATGAAGACGGTTCTCAAGGGCTAGCAACAACGGAACTGCATTATAACAAGTATGAGACAATTGCTGCATTATCATAAAATTGGAAGGGTGTTCTGAAGGATGTCTAGAAACAGCAGAATGGAAAAAACAGACTTTGAAAATTCATTCAGCATGGTCAATGAGACAGCAATATTTTATACACTGCAGAGCTAGAGCTGTTTTTTCGCTAACCTATGATTTTATATGTTAAGAGTGAGGGATAGTTCATCAGGTGTTTCTATACCTTGGAATGAAATACCCTGCACAACTACCTACATTACCTTCTTTGGCACATTCATCTTCAGGCAGTCTTCCCCCCCCCCCATCTACTGCTTCCATTTTCCTGGTAGGTGGTTGGAAGGTGGGAGGTCTTTTGGAAAGTAACACTTTCCTTTGTGAACGAATCAGTAACATCTGATTTGTATCCTAACTCTTTTGTGCGACACGGTAACACACAAATGACGACATGTGCGTACATGTATTATGTATTCTCAGTAGGAGTGATATCGCTTCCCAGGGGGTGGAAATTGGTTCGTGAGAGGCAAAAATCTTTCTCTTTTTATATATAAAGCACAGATATACATACAGTACATAAACTTATATATAGCAGAAATACCTGTGTTATTAAATGGAGGGGCGATTAGGAAAAAAATTGTTAGATTGTTGAAAAAGCTTCTTCTCCTTGGTGGGAAATAATGAAAAACAATTGAGGAACATGGACATAAGCACGCACACACACACACACACACACAGGTATCTCCGAATACTCATTAGGGTATAGATAATTGTAATAGCTAAATAGATATAGATTCTATATCTAGAACTTTCTTTATATCATTTGGGGGTTTTGTGTGAGTCTGTCAGTTTACTATGATTGCCTCAGAAGCTATGTAAGCCCCAACCTATATCTGATAATCACCACTTCCCACAGTGGATAAAAAGCACCTCAGACTAGTCGCTAAGACCCGTCCTGAACAGGGCTCAGTGCATCTCATCTCAACTGCAACAGCCAAGTGTGGGCTGCCCATGCCCCAGTCCAAGCTGCCCTCTGATGTTCTACTGAAGTGAAGTGCCTAGTAACTCCTTTCCCCTCTCTCATCTGGGCACCTCAGCTTTGGCCAAGCCTGAGGGCTTCAGGTCCCCCATACTTTCTCATCTCTGCCCACGCAGCCCTCCTTGTTGCGGAAGGTCTCGGCCGCCATCTTTGTGTGAAATAAAATCCTGCAGACACCAACAACCAACTCAGAGCCTCTTCCCCCCAACCTGCCTAAGCCTCACTCTGGAAATAATGCCTCCCAAGCCACAAGCCCCACCCTGCCTCCTGGCCTTGTTTCTGCTTCCCCAACAACACTTCTTGGATTTTGCTTCCCATGACGGCTCTCTGTGTAAGAGTCTTCTCTCTTCCGCTGGGGTGTGGCCTTCTCCAGGAAAGAAGGTTGCTCTGGGAAGATTTATTTCAGAAATGCAGAGTACCTAACACGAGGCCTGGAAGGAATAAACAGCCGGGGATTAAGACTAACCTGTCATCTCTCCCGGGTGGGTAATAAGCATTTACTGAACACCCACTATGAATGAGGGATAGAAAGCTAATGATAAGGCGGGATTCTTCTCCTCAAGGGTCTTAGAATTCAGGAGGTATCCTAAGACAGGTCCATGGATTTACAATTTAGCAGGAATCAAAGAGGCTTCAAGTGACAGCTATCATGGACTTCAGGCATCTCTGTCCCTAAAGACCCTCGGCCAGCCCAAATGACAGACACAGCACATTAAACCGGCCTCGGAGGGAACGCCCAGGCCTACACATTTTCTTACTACAGACACAAAGTGGCTAAGAAGGGACGAAGCCTTCAGATGAAAGGATCTGCTTCCTTTTCAGATTCCAAACAAGATTTCTGAGATTTGCAACATGACACGTGTGGCAGTGGGCTAGCAGGGGGTCAGGCAGGAGCCCCCCCCCGGGGCACCCCAGGGCACCTCCGAGGAGAAGGTACCCCCTGTTCATTTCCTCTTGCCAGGACAAAGCCAGCCTCCTGCAACCTTGACAACGGAGTTGTTTTCCTCACTCGGATTCCCACAAGAGTGCCTGAGAGTACTAATGCAAAGAAGGGACTGACAGCTTTCCAGACTCACGAACTGGTCCCCTGCAGGCCTTCAGCGGCTGAAAACGCACTAAGATAAAAAGCAAAGTTCCCCGACGGAGGGACAACGTCCAGAGTCCTTGCAGGCCCAGACAGCCTCGGTGTCTGCATTCCTGTGGGCTCTGTTTGCAGCGGGAATCTTTATTATGGTCCCTCCCCAAATTCAGCATGATTCATTCACCGTCTGAAATGAACCTCTTTTTCTGATTTTGGTTTCATTCAAAAGGAAGGAAGGAAGGAAGGAAGGAAGGAAGGAAGGAAAGAAAGAAAGAAATCCATCCATCCAACATGAATCCATCTTATTTTGATGAGAAGCACATATAACCAGCCCATTTTCACCCTGGACTTGGCTGTGGATGAGAAGGCAGGGGTTTGGATTCCACGGCTAGCCACGAAATGACATTGAGGAACGCGTCATGAGGTCATGTCCCTGGGGAGAGCCCCCCACCCCCGGGATTGTGCCCAGAGCTGGGTGGGTGGGCTTGCTGTACACGGTCTGGTTTCCTGCGGCTGCTGTGACCAGCTGTCACTGGTTTCGACCAACACGAACGTATGATTTAATAGCTCTGGGGCCAGAAGTCTGACATGGGGCTCGCTGAGGTAAAGTCAAAGTGTGTGTTAGGGCTGGTTCGTATCTATCTGGAGGGCTCCTGAGGAAAATCTGTGTCTTGGTCTTTTCCTAAGTTCCTTGGCTTGTGGCCTCCTTCCATTTTCAGTCAGCAAATGCCAGTCAATTCTTCCTCACTTTCCATCACTCTGGGGCTCACCCTTCTGTTTCCCCCGTGCTCATTCGGTGGGTCTTGTGACCACGGTGGGCCACCCTGAATGGGTGAGGCCCGCGGCCCGATTTTAAGGTCAGCTGATGAGACACCTTGATTTTACCTGCAACCAGGATTCCCCCTTTGCCATTTTCTGTAACGTGTTTACAGATTCTGGGGGATGAGGGCATGAAACTCTTGGGGGGGGGCCTTATTCTGCCTACCGAGTGTCTCTTTTGGGGGGGGTGTTACCAGCTGTGAACAGGTCCTCCAAGGGCAATGTAAGAGGCCATGGGTTCAGTGCTAAAAGGCTTCTTGAAACACGAACGCAGTTCGAGGCTGAGAATGCTGTGTGTTCCAAGGTAAGGGATTTCAGCATCCCCACCTGGGCCTCGACTTGACGAGGACTGAGTGACAGAGAGGGTCACAAAAGAGAGAAGACACAGTGTTGAAAATCTAGGTCTTTAAGTGTAAAAATTAATTTACAGCTTCCTTTTTTAGGCCATCAGGAAACACAGTTTTTTGGCTGGATTTTATAACTTAACAAATGGGGGTGTGGGGGTGGTATCCAGAGGCGGGGGGTAAAGAGAGGAGAGATTCCTGGGAAGACGGACAGGAAAGCCTGATGATCCAGGCTAACGTGGGCCTTCTGGGGTTTTCCCCCCCACGGATTTAAATAATCGTGCACATTAATGAGCTCTCCACGAACGGCAAGCATCACTTGAGGGACCTCCTTGATCTGTCGCTTCCAGGAAGGAACGGTGGCCCAGGTGGCGAGGATGACCAGACAGCCAAGGGACCTGCATTCCCTCTTGTGAAATCAGAGCTTCTCTGTATGAGTTAGTGGGAGGAGAAGACGACGCAAAAGTTGTCAGGAAGGAGACTCATTTTATTGATTTTCCTGTTTAATGAGTGCCCTCAGGAGATAGGAGAGTGTCAGAAGAGAAACCTGATTTTTAATGGGGCATTTTATTGGGTTGAAGATGTTAATGAATCCCAGCCCTGGGACTTTAAACTACCCCTCAATGTGTATTTAAAAGGCTCCCCCATGCTACCAGCTCCTTTGAGTTTAGTCTGATCTTTCCCTGTCCACACCCCCCCAACAGAATAGACTCGTTCCCTCGCACAGTCCTTAAACTCTTGGATGCGGTACCCCTTTTTCTCTGCCTATGAATTGCTGGGGACCTCAAAGAGCTTTCATTTATATGGGTGATATCTATTGATCTTCACCATGTTGGAAATAAAAACCGGGACAAACTGTTAATACTTATTAATATGTTGGGGCGCCTGGGTGGTACAGTCTGTCAAGCATCCGACTCTTGGTTTCGGCTCAGGTCATGATCTCAGGGTCGTGAGACCTGGCCCAGCTTTGGGTTCCGTGCTCAGCTCAGAGTCTGCTTGGAATTCTCTCTCTCTCTCTCTCTCTCTCTCTCTCTGTCCCCCGCCTGCCCACCCCCCAGCCATGCTCTCTCTCTGAACTAAATAAATCTATAAAAAATAAAGAAGTACTTATTAATATATCAAAATAATAATAAACCTATATATTATAACACAAACAACATATCTATAAAATGTAACTGTTTTTGCAAACGAGAGCAATTAGTGAGGAGGGCAGGCTTGCTTTCCATTTTCGTAAATCTCTTTAATGGCTGGATTAGCACGAGACAGCGCATCGCTCATCTCTACCTCCTTATTACATCTCTCGTAAGATCACACGTGCACCAGATGCCACTGTATCCTTGAGACTAAAGTCTCTTCCAAACTCCCGAGGGTCCTGGGAACACTCTTTGAGAATCGCTGCTCTTCTTGGTTTTCCCCAGGGAGGTAGCACCCTGTGGACCCCTGGCAGACCTACGGGATGCCCAGAATACGGGCTGGAGCTGAGGTCAGAGAAAGCCCATGTTAAAAAGCGAAGTTCTGTTCTAGGAGTCCATGTTACCATTGCAAATGAATTTAGACTTTTTTTTTTAAAGTTGTCTCGATACCAAACGAGCGGTTCGAACACAGGACCCTGAGATCAGGAGTCGCACACTCCACCGACGGAGCCAGCCAGGTGCCCCTGAATTTAGTTTTTAAAACTGTGAGACGCAGGAAGAGTTTGGGGGAGTCTGGTCTCCCAGGAAGTGTCTGGTGGGGGGAGCAGTTCTACCCTCTGTTCTCTGACCCGCCCTCTACATAGGGCTGGTCCAGTTGTTATCCTTCATTGGCTTCTGAGATTTTTTGCGACTGGCAGAGTTTTTAAGTGGAATCTAGGAATAAAAGCAGATTGTCTTTTAAGTCCCTTTTGATAAGACAGGTAGGGCACTACTATGCTTTAAAGTTACAAAACCAAAGCCCTCGATCAGGGTTCTCTTTGGAGATTTCCTGGCCTTACTTCTCAATTACATTAAGGAACTAACTTCAAATGTTTTATTTGGTTCCACCTTAAATATTAGATATTGGCGGAAGGGAGCAAGTCACATTTAGAACAACGTGGAATATTCCATGTGGAAAAGGAGCTGGTGGCCTCCACTGTTAGGAAGCTCTGAGGCACCTCTTCTCACTAGGGGCAGTTTGGCCCCCTCGCACAGCTCTGCCAGTGTCTGGAGAATTTTCTGGCTGTTCCAACTGGGGATGGGAGGGGCTCCCAGCCTCCAGTGGTCTAGCCCAGGGATGCCTCTTTACCTCCTACAGCTACAGAGCCCCCCCCCGCCCCCTCCCCCAGCAAAGCAGCATCTGGCCTCCAATGTCGATAGTACCCCAACTGTGAAGCCATGCTACGATGAAAGACTTTATCTTTAATTTTCATCTTAGAACAAGGGCAAGTCTTTTTCTAAAAGCAGCATGTATCTGCTCTCGTCAATGAGACCCTGATCACCCCTCCTTTGAGCATGCCTTTTAAGGAGTTTTTGGACCCTAATATGATGAACTCAGAATATATATGATAAGATGTGAAAATGTTTGAGTGCACCTAAGCTCCCTTCAACATGGGCCACTTGAACACAGGGGCTCACAGTTACCTAGGAGACAATGTATCGATCTAAGTTGGAAAAAGTAAGAGCAAACTAAAGAGGTTTGTTGTTGTTGCAAGAATCATCAGAGATTTTTAAAGTCTGAAACACACTGTGGGGGCGCCTGGGTGGCTCAGTCGGTTGAGCAGCTGCCTTGGGCTCAGGTCAAGATCCCAGGACCCTGGGGTCGAGCCCCGTGTTGGGGGGGGGTGACCCTGCTCAGTGGGGAGCCTGCTTCTCCCTCTTCCTCTGCTGCTCCCCCTGCTTGTGCTCTCTTGCTCTCTCTCTCAAATAAATGAATAAAATCTTAAAAAAAAACACCACAACACACTGTGAACCTCAAAAACCAGTATATCCTGCGTGTCATTTTGGGAACATGGATTCCTTTCTTTAGGGAGCCCTTTCAGTGGGAGTATCTGAGGGGCATTTGGAATAACTGTCTTTCGAAGACAAGACAAATCGTTTCAGAATTTTATATCCGTGAAGTGAGAAAGCTCATGAAGCTTATTCATTTTTTTTCTTGCTGTTTTCTTCAATTTCAAAAACACTGCCTTTGTTTAAGAGAAAGAGAAATCAAATCACTATTACGTTACCCAGAGGTTCACTGCTGACCACACAAAATAACCTTAGTGGAAGCAAATTAAAGTTCCGGGGACCTCGTGATTAGCTGAGCATAGCTTTCGAGCTAGGGAATTTTCAGTCACGCGAACAACAGTAATTAGGCAGCTGCTGGTCAAAGTTCCCCGGATCTGCAAGCATTTCTCACACCACCTAACTGCAGTTCGGTTTGTAGACACAATCATTCAGATGGCGGAGAGGCGGAGACGGAGGCCTGCCTGGAAGGGTAAGGAAGAGTAGGCCGGGCCTCTAACGGAGGACCCCGAAACGCCAGGACATGGCCTGACTGTTGCCAATGACAAAAGGGAATGAAAACTGATCATCTACGATTATGAGACAGAATGACGGTCCTGAGCTGCTCATCACAACAGGAGGCCTGAAATGGCTCGGGCAAGAAGAAACAGGCAGGAAAGGAGAGGGGCAAACCAGCCGACTCTACTTCTCATTAAGCCGCTGCCACGTTCAATGTCCTATAAACGCATACTCGAAAGAAATTACGCAAGACCCATACTTACCTCGTGCGCCAACTGCTCAAAAATTAAGAAACAATTTCCATAGCAACAGCTATCTGTAAACAGCACAAATATGTTTTATATGGGACTTAATAAGGGTTTTCTTAGGATCATTTGTGCAGTTTTCATTGCATTAATTCACAGGCATGCTTGGCTCAAGAGTGAATTATTCATTATGAGAGAGGAGGGCTCAGTAGTTCAATAAACGAAGGTCAGGCTTAACGATCGGGGAGAGGATCTTGACCTCAGAGTTTAGGTTTGGATGCAGGTTACTTCGAGACACTTCAAACAAAAATGACACTTAGCTTTCCTCACTGAGATAACAGTACTCCTGTGGTTGGTGCTGCGGCGTTGCGGGGAAAAGCTGAAGATCTAGGGCGGTGAAGCTCAGAGGAGCTGAGCTCGGCCTCCTCTGGCAGGTGCGGCGGGAAGGGCTCCCATTCACCAGGGGACGCCGAGTCCTGCCTAAGCAAGTGTCTTCCCCTCCTGCCAACTCCTGGGAAATACACATGGACCCAAAGCAATAACAATGTAAAAACAACTATAAAGTGCTATTCGATTTTTCAAAGTGAAATAAACCAGGAGGAGGATAAATCAAGAGGGTTAGGCCGACACCCGACCAGAGGGTAATGAAAGCAATTTAAATTTAACTCAGTGCATATTTGTGACCTAGAAGTGAGCTCCTTTTAAGACGCGGGGTTTGAACCTAAGGCAGCTCAGAGCGGGAGCTGGAACGCAGCCCTGCAGGGGAGTGGCTGGACTGCGATGAGGAAAGGAGAGGATGTGGGGAAGGGAGAGAGATTATTTATGCCCATTAGTAGACAGGGAATTCTCCTGAATGAAATGCTGGAGGTGGTGGGACACCTTTGTGCCTTTCCTTCAAGGAGGCACGTTGCTGGAGGAGAGCCTGTCTCCAAGACAGAGTTAGCTGCCCTCCCCGGCCAAGGGACAGGGAGTCTGTGTGTGGCTTCAAGGTCTTTTTCTCTGGGGACAGGGGAGAGCGAAGGGGAAGCGGCTGCAAAAAGAAGTCCCAGCGAGGGTCAGAAGAGGCTTTGGGAGGCCCAGGAGCTTCAGCTGAGTAGGCAGGCGAGGCGGAAGGGAAAGGATTTCAAACTGCCCTGTAAGCACTTAGGGAGAGGCCTGTGGGCCCAGGGAGGCCCTCAGGGGCAGGGCCGAGGAGGAAAAAGAGCCCGGAGAGACAAAGTTGGAAGGAACTCGAAAGGCCACATGCCAAGCTGGTGCAGAACACTGAGCCATTTGGGGACGTGGGATGGCGCCTACAGATGGGCTACGAAGGAAACTCCTCCAAACAGCTCTGAAACCAGCCAAACCTGGATGGCAACCCCAACGACCGGCTATGTGATCTACATCTAGATCAATTAAAAAAAAAAATCAATGCGGTGGGAACCTGTGCCTCAATGGAAAAACTACATTACCCAGAACACACCATTCCCGATTACTTGATTCTACGGGAGCTATTTTACAACTGTGTAAGTCATGGATAACTGATGGCAATGCAAAATCATTCCTGACCGTAGACAGATGTGCAAATTGCATCCTGGGAGGCCAGGGAGGTTCTATTGACAGCCTGCCTGACTGTGCAAGCTGATTTTGCCTCCATTTGCATATTTACATCAATATTCTGATCTGCATGGGTATCTGTTCTTGGATTCTCCTTTGGAGTAGTTGCAACATCAGAGCACTTTCCTAATTAATGAGTTAAATGAAATCTATTACACAGGTTAGTTTTTACTCTGTAGAAGAGTAGGGGCGCCTGGGTGGCTCAGTCATTGGGCGTCTGCTTTCGGCTCAGGTCATGATCCCAGGGTTCTGGCATCGAGCCCCGCATGGGGCTCCCTGCTCAGCGGACAGGCTGCTTCTCCCTCTGCCACCACCAGCACTTACTCTCTCTCTAGTGCTCTTGTTCTCCCAAATAAGTAAGTAAAATCTTTAAACAAATAAAACTAAATAACTCTGTACAAGAGTCATAATATTCCCTTGTTTTGAAAATTATCTTTTCGTGGGTAATAGTTAAGTAACTACTAATATGTCTAATGCTGCACCAGGTAGTGCTGTAGATACATGAACATGTTATATTAGTTCTGAACTTAAGGCTTTTACTTCCAGAGTGAACCATCAAAACTAATTTCTACAATGTCTCTGATTTAAGCACATTTACTCTTGCTCAATTCCATTGACAATTATGGTGTTTTTAAGCTACATTCCCAGGTCGCTAGACCAAGAGAAAAAAAATCAGAATTAAACGTTATTTACCAATATAAATGGAGTAAAAAACTAACAGTAGGAAACAGAAAGTTAGGAATCTGTTCTTTTAAAATCCTTTTCTTCAAGTTTCTACCTGAATTTCTTAGACTTTAAATCTGGGTAAAAAAAATGCTGGTCTCCCATTGATATGTGTGAATACAATCATTCCCATTCTGCTTACTGATAACCTGTGGCAGAGAGAAAAAAATACCCTAATATTTTATTCTCTTTATATTTTTAACATCTTATTATATGATGAATGCCTCAATCAAGAGAGAAATTTTACACTGTGAGTCTGACTTACAGCTTAAAAGTATTTGAATACAAACTTGCATTAGCATCACCAGTTTTCTTTACCACAATTTAGTTTACCTCTAATGTTCACTTGACATAGCCTAAATTTCACTCTCAAGGAACTTCTTCAGTATTTGAAATTTAGATGTGATTTTTGTAGACCATGTAACTCTGAAACGTCCACCTTGTTTGTACGCCAACCACATTAAATTGTCTGAGTCAGACTGGGAATCACATTCTAATTTATACTCCTAGACTGGCTTTCTAAAATGGTAAAAGTAAAACCTCCTTTAGGAGAAAAATTCACACATTACAGAAGAGTATAAAATGAAAAATATGGACCTTGCTCCAGTTCCTCAGATCTGAGCCCAGTGCCCAGAAGACATCATTATTAACCGTTTCTAGTGTACCCTCGAAAAAATATTTTAATGATACACAAAATTCACATAAAATGGAATTCTATGTAGCATTTTACAAAAGATTTATTATTTTAGAGATGGAGAGAGAGAGACTGAGAGAGAGTGTGAGCGCTCAGGAGCAGAGGGGAGAGGCAAGAAGGAGAGGATCTCAAGCAGACTCCCCACTGTGCACAGAGCTCGACACCACTGGGCTCGATCTCACAGCCCTGAGATCCTGACCTGAGTAGAAACCTAGAGTCAGATGTTTAACTGACTGCGCCATCCAGGCATTCCTCCATGTAGCATTTCAAAAGGACGACAGAGGGGCGTCTTGGTAGCTCAGTTGGTTAGGCGACTGCCTTCAGCTCAGATCATGATCTCAGGGAACTGGGATCGAGCCCCAAGTCGGGGGGGGGGGTTCCCTGGTCAGTGGGGAGTCTGCTTCTCCCTCTCCCTCTGCGGTCTCCCTTTGGGATCTCTCTCATGTAAATAAATAAAATCTTTCAAAAATAAAAATGAGAAAATAAAAAGGATGAGAGAGATAGATGGAAAATATCAAGATGTATTAATTTAGCCTTTTATTAATCATATGTGGGGCAAATATTTTCCCAGTTGGCCTTTTAAATTTGTTTTGGTATTCGACCCTTAATCTTTGTAAATATTGAAACAATTATTATTATTTTTAAAGATTTTATTTATTTATTTGACACAAAGAAAGAGAAATTACAAGTAGGCAGAGAGGCAGGCAGAGAGACAGGGAGAGGAGGAAGCAGGCTCCCTGCTGAGCAGAGAGCCTGATGCAGGCCTCGATCCCAGGACGCTGAGATCATGACCTGAGCCGAAAGCAGGGGCTTTAACCCACTGAGCCACCCAGGCGCCCTGAAACAATTATTATTAATTGCAATAGTTATTGCCAGCTTAAGGTTTCTAAAGCATGACCCTTAGACAAATAAACTATGCTGGAATATTATTTGAACTACAAAACTATATTATTATATTTCAAAAGGCACTGAGCCCTGGTGGCCTCTAGAGGGCAGCAAAGAGGCCTCCGTTTTGCGGCTGTCATTAGGAGATTGATTTTTTAGACAGTCTTTCTAGAACTGTTGATAATGCTTTGAATACACATAACTGGGTCATTCTTAAAACAGTCAAAGATATGAGGAACATTATTATACACTGAGACTATCTATGCTATAGGAACCTCTATTGGTTCACAAGCCAGAGAGGAAAAGTCCAGTGACTTTCAGGTAGTAAACTCAGCTCTTCAGAACCTGCCCCAGGGGCGCCTGGGTGGTTCAGTTGGTTAAACATCTGCCTTCAGCTCAGGTCATGATCCTGGGGTCCTGGGATTGAACCCCACGTCAGGCTCCCGGCTCAGCGGGGAGCCTGCTTCTCCCTCTCCCTCTGCTTCCAACCCCTCACTTGTGCTCTCTCTCTCTCACTACCAAATAAATAAAGTATTAAAAAAAGAAAAAAGAAGTTTAAGGCTTCTCTACATAGAGAACTCGTACTCATTATATGTGCATCATCTCATCTACTCAAACCTTCTCCAGTTGGGGTCATTTCTGGAGCTCAGCACTGGCCGCACTGTACAGTGATTATCTTCTTTAGGGTACTGATTCCCTCCATGAAATAGTAAACTCTTCAGTGTTGGGCCCCTTGGTTTATTTACTTCGAAATCCCAACACACAGTAGCCACTGAGTGTCTAGGGAATGGACAAGTGCACACACGTGTGCGTGCAGGGATGAATGGTTAGAGGGAGCAAGGAACTGTAGATTCCATTTTCCTAGAAAGATCAATTCTGTGTCACAGAAACATCACAAAGAGACAGAGAAATTTCACTTCAAATAAAACCCTTATCTTAAATCAAAATGGCCCCCGGACAACCAGGAGTCGAGGGCTGCTGGAAGAGGCCTATTGTACAAATCTTTGACCTTGAAGCCTGAGGTAGCAGAAGTCCACCTTCCTCAGAAACCCAGAACAGTAAGAATACAGTTATTTATTATAACTTTGACAATGGAAATCACCAGCAGTTCCGAATGTGTCTGTGGGTGACAGAGCTAGCTGAGGGAGAATTTAGTGAAGAAGAAAAAAATGGTTTCCTTTTAAATCTAGGACAAAGAGGAAAATGTCTGATGGCTTGGCTTACCTGTCTTTGTGGGAAGAATATACTGAAACGAAAGGAAGGAGATCAGCATTAATTCCTAGTTTCTGTGAGTAAACTTCGGGTTACAGCCAAGATTAGAATGACGGATGTTTACATTGCAAGGGAGAAAAGAAAGGGGGTTTCTCACCACGGAGAGCTAAGTGAGAACGCCAGTTTAGGGTGCGATCTGGGGGGAAAGTTTCTGCCATTTTCTAAATGATTCCCAAATACTTCTCAAACAAAAGAGTCAATTCCTAAATCCAAAGAACACTGAGCAGTTATTAATACGATCTGCTGTGGAAAAAATCCCACCCTCCCACCTCAAGAGAAAGGTGAAATAAAGACGTTAGATTAGGTAATTTCTTATCCTTCTTACTCCTTCAAATTTTAGAAATTTAAGACAGTTTGTCATACAGCTGCTGCTTTTTTTGCATCTTGAAATTCTGTGGAGAAAAGGGGGTTTTCTTTCATTTCATTTCTGTTGGCTTGATGAACATAATCACATAATAAAACAATACATACATATGTACATACACATGTACATATTCTGATATTGAGTGCCTGTGATTTTTTTTTGAAGTGATCCTTTTTCTAAGAACAAAATAAGCATGTGAATTTTGAGTATTCAGCAGGGAGTTACTGTGGTAAGATTAGAAAGCATATATAGAAAACAAACTTCCCAGTGTCAAGAATTTTAGAATTATTTGAAAAACAGGAGTCTTGGGGCACCTAGGTGGCTCAGTGGGTTAAGCCTCTGCCTTTGGCTCAGGTCATGATCTCAGGGTCCTGGGATCAATCCCTGCATTGGGTTCCCTGCTCAGCAGGGAGACTGCTTCCTTCTCTTCTCTATGCCTGCCTCTGCGTACTTGTGATCTCTCTCTCTTTGTGTCAAATAAATAAATAAATCTTGAAAGAAAGAAAGAAAGAAAGAAAGAAAGAAAGAAAGAAAGAAAGAAAGAAAGAAAAAGAAAGAGAGAGAGAGAGAGAGAAAGAAAGAAAAACAGGAGTCTTCTCTAGGGTTTGCAGGAGATTGGGAGCAGACGAAGTCAAGCAAAGGCACAAACCCGACCGCCATTTTGGAAGGCCTGAAGCCTGATACAAATCCTTTGCACACTTGGCCACATTGAATTTCCTGGAGTTTTCAAGGCCCCCTTGTAGTCACATTATCACCTATGGAATTCTATTCTGATTCTCTTGCTAGCTGACATGCTGTGTAAGACTCTGGGTTAAGACATAGAAGACAATTTTCAGTCCCTGGCTTATAGGTGCTCAGCTCATAGGTCTTCGTGACCCCTTGACTTTGACACTGTTTCCCAAACCCCTCAGTTCATGCAGCATCGTCATTGTCTGCAATGACTCAATGTCCTTCCTCTGGAATGACTGATATGATCAAGAAGACTGTGCTTCAGATTCACGGGTTAAAGCTTCACTCCATTATTTCAAGACATTCTGTACTTTGGAAACATTTTAAATATGGAGAAAAGCTACAAAGATAGTCCAGAGAGTTCCAGTTCACCCCTCACTGATTCCCCCATTTTCACAACTAAGAAACTTACAGTGGTATGTTCCTATTAACCAAACCCCGGATTTTTGGAAAGGACATCACTGTGGTGATATGCTTTTCTTATTACATTATGTCAGCAGTACCTGCTCTCGACAGGACTTACCGCTGCTGATATTAACCTTGATCACCTGCTTTAGTAGTGCTTGCCAAGGTTTGTTTTTTCCTCCTCTTATTCAACTCTTTGGCAGCAAGTAACAACATGCCCGTAAGGGGGGTGGGGGAAGGCTAAGCTCCATCTCCTGGAGGAAGGAGTCACAGAAATCATCTGGCATATTCCTTTGTAAGGAAGATTTGTCTCCTTTCTCATTAATTTGTTTCTTAACTTGTTCATTTATTTCAGTAAGGAATCATGTCTATTTATGTTTACCTTGGGTGGTAAGGTGATGCTACACTATTATTTTGCTGCTGAAATGGTCCAGGTCTGGCCCGTGGGCGCCCTGTCGTGTCAGCTTCTGTGTCCCTCTGGTTTGGCTTCATTTATTTATTTATTTTTAAAGCGTTTCCGAACGTTCCAGCACAACAAAATGCTGTAGGCTAAACTTGCATTTTCCCATTTCAGGTCCCCAAATCACCATTTCTCCAAGGAGTCCTGATGTCTTTTATTGGAAAAGGGTATAACTCTTTCCCGTGGATGTGGGCCTTAGTAAGAGTCATGTGACTTAACCCATACTTATTGATTCCAATGACGGCTTATTGCATATAAAATTCGCTTACTATACTCACCAAGTACCTGCTTAGTAAAATTACATATTAAACTGTGAAACTGAAGGTTCTGGAAAAGACTCACATTGGGGGAGATCATTGTGTTTATATATGGCAGTAGCACTTACAGCTAAAGAGTGTCTTTGATGAGGGAGCAGAAGGCGAGCTGACACCCTTCAGTGCCCCTGCACCCCAAGTCCGAGGTGGGATATGGGAGACATTCCTCAGGCACTCCTGGCTCCCCTAAAGCTGAGGGAAGGGAAAAAACCAAATGCTTAAACTAACAGAGATCACAGTCTAGCAAGACACGAGTCTCCTTCAGTTTACAAATGTCTTAGTGATTTACAAGAAAAAAAGCATTCTTACCAATAACCTAACTTCCAGAAGGAAACTCCCAAGTGTCTTACCCTTAATGCTTTACTAGAGGGTAAAACAACTTTAACTTGACAATGGCAAGGCCTCCAATATCTCATAGGTCCTCTTTAGCATACAAAATTTTTTTTGAAAAACTCCCTTTTTCCTACCCTCCAGCTCCCGAGTATAGAATCAGTCACCTCTCACAAGCCCAGTTGTGAGCTCCTTCCGCCCACTGGTCCCTTCGCCTTGCTTTAATAAAACCATCGTTTTGCACCAAAGACATTTCAAGAATTCTTCCTTGGTCATCGGCTCTGGACCCCACCAACCTCATCTACGTTCAAAAAAATCATCTTTGCACAGTGACGCATGGCTGAAGAATTTCATTTTGCCAGATGGCATAAACTCTATCAACACATGTTTCATCTTTTGTTATAATTTTACCATCAAATAGAAACCTGCGCCATCCGGATTACAAAATGTATCCAATTAAACTCAGGTTCTGTAAATATGTGAATCAGCACACCTAGTCCCGTCTGGAAAGCATTTAAAGGAATCTCCAGGAACGGGAGGTCAAGTTCCCCGGGATTTCCACGGCGCAGTTCAAGTACATCGAAAACAAATGCTCGGTGGATATTTGCATGTTTCCGCATGGTCAGGGCCTCCCAGGAAAACAGCACTGGCGCCTGGCTTGAAGGATAACAGAATAGCAGCCCGAAGGATGGAAGGGTCAAGGCCTCCCTGATGACAAAGCCCCCAATAGGCCTGGGGCCCTGGGCTTCCATTCCATCCCCGAGGGGATCCGTCTACGTATCAGAGCAATGAAATCCTCTCTCTAGAGGGGAAAATGGATAGATGTGTTCGCAGTTCCTATATCAGCCCTAGGGTTCATGATTCTGGAATTCTCCTGTGTTGGAAGGCTTCGACGCACAGCTAGATACATTTGGCTTTCACTGAATTGCCCTCAGAGAACTGGGGCTCTGGAAAGAGCTTCTGTGTGAGCAAACAGTCTATATCTGATCCAGAGGCCTGGGTGTGTGTGTGTGTGTGTGTGTGTGTGTGTGTGTGTGTGTGTGTGTGTGTAAACATATAATGGTTACAGGCTGATTTGTTAGCTTGAGAATAACATTTCAGACACTTCGCTGTTTCAGACTCAACAATGAGCACAAATAGCCCCAGGAAACCGGGATGTATTTCCACAGGCACCCCCCGTCTGGCGATAAGATGTCATTGTTGACAGGGATCTCCCCTCATTTCTCTGTGTCCATTCTATAAATGCTATTAAAATATTTGGAATATCACCCATGATGGGAAACACCCCACATCCTAAGCTCCAAGGCTTCACTTGGGAGAAATGTCTTCACTTCAGTGCATGAGAATAGAAAGGACGCCAAGGTTTCCTTCTGCCCAGACATGCCTCATGACACATTTTAGCCAAATCTGTTCTTTTCCTGGGTTTTCACTCTGGGTCTCAGCGTGCAAGGGCAATTCACAGAGGGTGTATTTATGTGAATTTTCAACTCAATTTCCTGTGTTTCATTTTGTTTCATCTTTCAACTAACACCAATGAAAAGAATAAAAGAATTAATCATAACACTTTGTACTTCTTTGGCACGTTTTTTTCCTCCTGAGGAGATGATAGGACTTCACACTGAGTTCCACAGAGATCGAGAAAGAAGTCTCTGAGGTACACAGACTGCAAGTATTTTCATAATTGTCTACATGATGGAAATGGAGCTACAGAGAGTTTCCCATGGCCGGTACTGGAAAGCGGCAGTGTGGGTACATTTCCTGGCTGTCAGAGTGCGCGACAGTCAAAAGCTTGATGAGATCATTCGAGTTAGGCAGCTCTTTGTAACACATGAAGAGGAAATCCCCCAAAGAAGACAGAACCTTAAGAAAATAATACCTTCAAGTTATAGAAAGATTATCATTTATTGTCCAACCTTGCTGGGAAATAACGAACCCCCTAGACACACAGGTTCATATAAGCCGAGATCGTTTTTTAATCCCAAATCGTGTACATTAAACTAATGAAAAATGAAGTAGAGTTCCTTGAACAAATTTGTTCTGCTTAAAGAGCCTGAACTGGTCTTAGGGAGCTTGTGATAACTGCACACAGGATGGATATGTGACTTGGGTTGGCTGATGGCCAACAGGCAAAAAATTATCTTCCCAGTTTCAATATACCTACTACACTTAGGGGCATGGACTCCCCCCTTTGGCTGGATGGTTGCTTAATACCTAATTGTCATCTAGCCAGCGAGAACTTTCTTTTCTCTTATTTTTATTTTATTTTATTTTTTTATTTTTTAAGATTTTATTTCTTTATTTGACACAGAGAGAGAGAGATCACAAGTAGGCAGAGAGGCAGAGAGAGAGGAGGAAGCAGGCTCCCTGCCGAGCAGAGAGCCCGATATGGGCCTCGATCCCAGGACCCTGAGATCATGACCTGAGCCGAAAGCAGAGGCTTTAACCCACTGAGCCACCCAGGTGCCCTCTTTTCTCTTAAAGAGATATTCAGGGGTACCTGGGTGGCTCAGTGTGTTAAGCATCTGAGTTCAGCTCAGGTCCTGATCTCAGGGTCCTGGGACCTAGCTCAGCAGGGAGTCTGCTTCTCTCTCTCCCTCTGTCCCTCCCCCTACTTGTGTGCATGCTCTCTCTCTCAAATAAATAAATTCTTTAAATGAGAGAGAGAGAGAGAGAGAGAGAGAGAGAGAGAGAGAGAGATGGGGCGCCCGAGTGGCTCAGTTGGTTAAGCGTCTGTCTTTGGCTCAGCTCTTGATCCCTTTGGGCTCCCTGCTCTGTAGGGAGCCTGCTTTTGTCTCTCTCCCTCTACCTCTCCCCCAGCTTGTGCTCTTTCTCTCTCTCAAATAAATAAAATCTTTAAAAAATATATAAACATTTGCTTCTTTAAAAAAAAGTGAGCGAATGCTATTAATTTTGACTATCTTTTATTAAAATAATAAAAATTAATAAAAGGTAACCTCTGTGAACATAAAAAAAAGAGGGAGAGAGATTCACAGAGCCACAGCTTTCTTTGTTTTTTAATTCTTTTCAAATATAATGTTCTATAGTTTCCTTTTACTTCCAATCTTTATCGTGTATCACCTCGAGGTTAATCTTTAAAATACCGTTTCCTCTGGCTCACAAAATGAACTGCAACAGAATGCTCTGAGAGCCAGGAAAGAGTCTCTGTGTTGCTCCATGAGTCCAAGTTCATTGTTGTCACCAGAAACCGACCTGGTGCCTACAGCTTTAGTGGGGGAATGTATGAATCTGTAAAATAATGTGCATAATTCTATGTATGTATCATCTAGGAGCAGGTTCATTACTGTCATCAGATTCTCCAAAAGTATCTGGGATCCAAATTAATAAGGCTTGGTCTAAAGCACTGCTTGTCAACCTTTCTTTCTCTTTAGACATTTTTCCTAATAGACCCCCACCCACGCATGAAATTTCATCAAAGATTTATTTAAATTGTTTACATACTATATTCGTATCTGTGCTTTATACAGGAAAAGAGTAAAAGGCTTTTGTCTCTAAGAAGCAATTTTTGCCCAGGTTGGAGTGATATCAGCCTCCACTGAGAATGCCTTGTCTATAGGGTCACAACCGAGCCCTTCTCTCTGGCTCACGGTCTGCATCTTCTGCTCCTCCCGGCACTAACCAAGCCCAAGCTGGTGGTTTCCAGCCTGAAATGCACTTGCACAATCGTATCTTTCACTCATCCAGCAACTCCATGGAGTTCATATTAGATGCCTGAACTTACTCTTCCTCCAAATAACTAAAGGTATTTCCATCTCAACGATTCGTTCAAGGCATCATCGACTTTGCCCTGTTTGTCTTTTCTCTTTGGAAATCTCCTTTTCTCCCATGACACAGATCAGGAAAATATATACTAGAACCATAGCATAATTTTTATGCTTGTGTTTTAGACAGCAGGCACTCTTGGCCCACCATTATTAGGTATCTGATTTCGAGTAATGGTGATAAAAACAATGTTTATTCAGTAGACAGCTAACTGACTCTGCCAGAAACTTCTCTCCTTCTCAAAAGTTTTCCTCTGAAGAACCACTTGCCACCCCCTTAAACCCATATCTTTGTTGAGGCGACCCCAAAAATCTGGCTCCTGCAGTAGTCACATGTGGTAGGTCTAGACAAGGATTGCATCCCACCAGGACCAGTGACATAATTTGTGGGATGCGGCTTATTTTTTTTATTTATTTGAGAGAGAGAGAGAGAGAGAAAGAGAGAGAGCGTGCATGAGCACAAGCAAGGGGAGGGGCAGAGAGACGGAGAGACAGAGAGACTCCCCTGTGAGCCCATTCCATCATGACCTGAGCCGAATTCAAGGGTCAGCTGCTCATCGGACTGAGCCACCCAGGCAATCCCATGCTATGCAGTTTAAAATGAAAATGCGGGGTGCTTGGCTATCTCCGTCGGAATAATACACAAATCTTCATCTCAGGGTCACAAGTTCGAGCCCCACATTTGGAATAGAAATTACTCAAAAAAAAAGAAAGAAAGAAAGAAAGAAAGAAAGAAAGAAAGAAAGAAAGAAAGAAAGAAAACGGAGGACTCCTTGTTCGAAAATTAGCACTATTTTCAATGTACTAGAGGATTAGGACAAGCATCGGACCCTTCTAAGTGCAGGGTCCTGCATGACGACGCAGACTGCACGCCTAAGGAGTTGGCCCTGGTTCCCACACTTCCCGCCACTGTTCATTGTTCAGGAACGAACACCCAAGAAATCAAGGTTGTTAGACCTATACTTTGTAGGATTGAGAAAGAGAAACACTCTTGCTGCCAGATCCAAAATTTGCAACATGTATCCCTGAAACAGATGGTGGGCCAGGGAATCGGCCTGAAAATGAAGCCAGAGCAGAGGGAAACTCAGCTCAGAGAAAGAAAAGATAACAGAGTCCTGGTAACACTGCTGGAGCCCCTGGCTCCAGACCTAGCACTGGAAATGAGTCACCAGAATCCTCTTTGTTCTCAAAGCACTTTGAGTTGGAATTTCTGTCACTTGCAACTGGAAGAGCCTTGACTAACCAAAAAACTATGTTTTAGGGCTGTAGGTGGATAGAATTAACATGGTACTGGGAACAGATAAATATTAGCTGCTATAATTATAATGATTGATTCGTCAAACTCCGAAAACACTGCCAATCTTTTCAACTTGTGATGCATCACACACACTATATAATGTTGATTTAGGTTTATGACAACCACATTTAAAGCTTTTTGAGAATACAGGATATTTTGGAAAATATTTCGTAAGACCTAGACTTGAATGGGAGAGATATACTCCTCTGTCAATACAATTGTATTAAAATATGATGTGAATTGATTCCTAATTTAGCGACCTGGAGGAAAGTTAAATATAGACAAGAGTGTTTAGAATATGTGATTTCATTTGACAGAAACAGAAAATTCTCTGAGGTGCAACACAAAATTTGTGAAGTTTCTAATTTATTATGACTTGTAGCAAAGGCTCTATTCCAGGAAATTTACATTCACTGGGAATTTGAGATTGAACAGGATAATGTGTTTTATCCTATTTATATATTTTTGTGAAAAATTATTTCAATCATGAATATTACATTGAATCATAGCGGTCTTCAATTAATTGAAAAAGGAGAGTATCTGTAGATTTTTAGACACTTAGACTTATAAATTTCCTGAAGGCCATGAAAAGTAAAAGTAGGTAAAAGCAATATTCACATTTTCCATTTGACTGAGAAATTAATGGTGGAGCTGTCAAAAATGATAAGGGGAGATATAAACACTGGGGAGAACTCCTACTCTCAGATGCTGGGATGGTACAAAAACTATATACACACCAATTAGTGTCCAGACACTTGTCATTTCAAATTTATAAAAATCCAGCAAAAATGTATTAGGAATCACTGCACATAATAAATATTTGCAGCTAATGAAACTGAACTTTGTTATTTCCAAAACGTTATTTCCCTGTTATTCTTAGTAGGATTTTCCAAAATTTACACAATAGCTTTTTTGTGTTGTTCAAGAAATCATGGGCTATTTACATTTTTTCTTACAATTAAGAGTCTTTGGGCGCCTGGGTGGCTCAGTGGGTTAAGCCTCTGCTTTCGGCTCAGGTCATGATCAGAGGGTCCTGGGATCCAGGCCCGCATTGGGCTCTCTGCTCAGCAGGGAGCCTGCTTCCCCCTCTCTCTCTCTGCCTGCCTCTCTGCCTACTTGTGATCTCTCTCTCTCTGTCAAATAAATAAATAAAATCTTTAAAAGAAAAAGAGTCCTCGTTATGAAGTCAAGACACTGTCTAGTCAATATCCCTCCTTTGAGGCCCTTCAGTAGATGTGGGTTTATTTTGGTTTCTTCTAAGTTCCCTCTTGTTGCCCTAATCCTAACCCAACCCAGGCTGCTTCTCTTTGTATATCCACGAAATATAAAATATACGAACTTTGGATAAGAAAACACAGTCATATATTTGAATACCGATTTTGATAAGGGGAAAATACTAATTACAAAATCATAGGCCTTTGTATTTAAAGGGGAACCGTTCCCACCTGGGGGTACATGCTGCCTGTTCTTTTATTATGAGAGTTGAATCAATGTTTTTGTCAGTGGATTTTGAAAAAAGTCCTGTGAATTGTTACTTTATAAATTTTGTCACTTCCTCACTCAATAAAGGATCTATTTGAATGCACTGTAATTGCAATGCATTTCTAAAAGAAAACTCTATTTTCTCTCTGAACTAGATCTTGGGTTTACTGCACTGAAAACAGGACGGGCATATCAAAAATAGAGCAGATGTTTTTATTCTTCCAAGAACAATACCTAATTTGAACACATCCGCTTTCTCTTCCCCAAATTTAAAATTTAAAATTTAAAATAATTGCTCAACCAAGCAAGTCCCAAGTGCCCAACCTTGTATAAGTTTCTGTAACTAAATGTTTGAGGAAGGTAGTTTTGCTCCAATGAGAGTTACAGGAATGTTTCAACAGAGTGTGCAATGATGCCCTAACGGGAAGGTTCTTCTGCCACTTTTCCAAACCTTTTCCCATTTCTATAAGTCATTCTTTCCACTCTACCGTGATTTCTCTTTTGCTTTTATTTTCTCAAACATACTACTGATAACCAATAAACCATTTCTCAACCCAAATCTGGCAGCGTATCGGATCTGCAGCCCAAATAACTATTCTGGGCTTTAGAATTATCTTCGATAATGGACAGGCAAATTTTGTCAGTTTCCAAATTGAAAATCTTCCTGGCTCCAATCTTGAAGCCAATATTAAATTCAAGAATAAAATCTATAAAGTAGTACTGCAGAGGTTCAGAGCAAGTCTCTAAAAAATGTGTCCCTTTGGCATGAGGATTATTTTGAGCTGAAGGCAATTGAGACCTTATGGGCCAAACACAAACTTCTGCCCCTCCCTTGACGACCTAGAAAAATCTAAATTGGGGTCTTTTCTACAATGAGATTGATTACCAGAGATCCATTTTATCTGAGTGACGCGTCCGTATGGAAGGGCGAACGTGAATTACCACACACCTGCTCTTCTCCTCCTTCGCAATGAAGCCCTAGGCTCCTATCCTATTGCTTAGCTCCAGATAGCACTGATATTTCATTTTACATTTCTGTCATTGAACCTCTCAAATTTGAGGGGCTCCTGAATGAATGAAATTAAATTTGACTTTTTCAAGTTAATCTGTCTCGTGTCAATCAATTCAGTCGTAGACCAGCTGGAAAAACTTTTGCATGGTAGAGGAAATTTCTTCCTCCTCGGCCTTCTCATGCCCTGAACTTGCCCCTTTTCATTTGGGGAGGGTATTTTAATGTTGTCCTTTATTTGAATCAGTCCATTTAATAACTAAGGCTGCTGTTTCCCAAAAGACATTACTTTTGCTTAGCCTTATGTGTAAGGGAAAAGAACCATATGCATTTTGTCTGCTATCTCCTATTGAAGGAAGTTGCCATGTATCATGCTATAACAGGTATCATTTAGCAAGAAACAGTTTCCGTTTTTTTTTTAAAGATTTATTTATTTATTTTATTTCACAGAGGGAGAGAGATCACAAGGAGGCAGAGAGGCAGGTAGAGAGAGAGAGGGGGAAGCAGGCTCCCCGCTGAGCAGGGAGCCCGATGCGGGCCTCGATCCCAGGACCCTGAGATCATGACCTGAGCCGAAAGCAGAGGCTTTAACCCACTGAGCCACCCAGGCGCCCACAGTTTCCGTTTTAAAGGCAGATAACTTCCCAAGGATGTCTTGAATTAAAAACACAAAAATGTCTGATATTGATTCTAACCTTATACTTGTGGAGACAGATAACCGTGTTGCTATTGTTTTGTTTACAAAACAACAAGGATGGTCATCTAAATGTCTGAAGGCCATTTTCTTTTCTCCTTCTTATTATCAGTGACTTGTTAGGCAGGAACCTATTCCTGTTCACTTCCAGATTATGTGCTTTCAACTTTATTTAAGTGGAGAGCATAGGACAATTTGCAATGATCAATCAATCTTGTGACAGCAAATGAAATGCATACAGGTTAATTGCAACCCATGAAGGAATATACAAATAGCGGGCATTATTGTCACTCACGAATGGTTTAGTTGGTGACTTTGGGGGAAGAATATGCAAAGTTTGACATCCTGTTCATCTCGAATTGCACAATGTGGTGGCAAAAGACTGGCTTTTTGGTATCTTTCAGACTAAGGATAGAGTAAAAAGGAGACAATGTTAAGTATATGTCTTTGGTTGACTTCATCTCCTTGAGACTATTGTCTGTCTCATTCTCAAAAAAGGGGGATATTATGCCTAATCCAGGGGTGCCTGGGTGGCTCAGTCAGTTAGGCATCTACCTTCGGCTTGGGTCATGATCCCAAGGTCCTGGGATCAAGCCCCACGTCAGGCTCCCCGCTCAGAGGTAAGCCTGCTTCTTCCTCTCCCTCTGCCTGCTGCTCCCCCTGCTGTGCATGCTCTGTCAAATAAATAAATGAAATCTTAAAAAAAAAAATAAAATGCAACATATAAAAAAATGCCTAATCCAGAAGATGCTGATAAAATTAAATAAGTTTGCTGAATATTACAGATCTTGATCCACAGAAGGCTTCCTTCCAATACTGATTTAAAAACTCTAGCTCCCCTCAGCTTTTAAAAATATTTATTTATTTTAGAGAGAGCATGAGTAGGAGGGGCAGAGGAACAGAAAATCCCAAGCCGACTTCGGGCTGAGCCCCAATGTGGGGCTCCATCTCACGAACCTGAGATCACGACCTGAGCCTAAACCAAAAGTTAGACACTTAACCAATGGTGCCACCCAGGCACCCCTTATTGTGCTTCTGTCTTATCACACTTCCTTGAGGCACTGATGAAGGTGCTTTGTAATGACCTGGAACAATCCAACCAGCAGATCTGAAAAGCCCTATCAATGGAATGCATTGAAGACCACACCCCACAAGACCTTTCCCTGCCCAAGATTATGCGCCGAATACATACTAACCCCCACGCAGCCTCCCCCACCCTCCTCCCCCGCACGGACTGTGACCTCACGCTCCCCACCTGCACTGATGGCCAGGGCTTTCCTATACAACTCCAGGTGTCCAACTTGCAGGCCGAGAAGTCAGCTGTTAAGCTTGAGCCTGCCACCTCCCTGAGACACAGGCACCCGAAATTAATCTCTGGCTGTCTCTTTTCCAAACCTTATTTCTTGAGTTATTGGCTTCTCTTGTGACAAATTATTTGGCAACACTGTTGGCAAACCCAGGCGGCGTCTATGCTTTCGAATTGTCTAGACCCCTAGGGATTCGCCAGGACACAGCAATCCGCCTCGGCAGCTACAGGGCTCATCAAACCGATTCCAATTCCTGAGTTAGCAGCTGTGATAGATCATTCCACAACAAATTGAGTTCAAGAGTTACCAACCCGCCAAGGCTATGATTCGAAATACAATGACCCCTTTGTTAATCTTTTCTTTGCATATGAGCCACCATAGTCCCCCACCCTAAAACAGTAGGGGGCCCTGCATCGGAGACAAGCTCCTCCTGGAATCCAAAAAAACACACTTCCAGAGCCTATCTCATTTGTCAAAAGATGCCGGTTAAAGAAATTGGATATGACCAACATTTATATAAAATACTCTGTTATACACAGGCAGAATTTCCTAGATCATATTTTTTGATATGAAACTAAACACAAGCTAAAATATAGCATTAAATACAAATATCCATATAGATATTTATCACAGGTATTACATTTTTTAAAGTAGTTAACTACTTGCCCAATTCTAAAATATGCGTATGTCTCTTAGTATGTTCTTTGATTTATAAATACACAGAGGAAAGCACAAATTCATAATAATAAAAACACCCCAAGATAACTACTCCCCCCCCTACTAAGGCCTCTGAGGTCCCTGACATATATTTTTCAATATAAAACCCCTGACCCCATAACTTCCAAGGTCAGGTCACGATTTTTTTCTGGAAGCCCCTCCAAATGTCATTAGTGTAGAGAAATACACTTTACAGGACATTGGAAAGCTGCAGTCAGATACATTTTTCAAGGGCACTGATGTTTGTAAACATCCTTTTAAATGGAATAACAAGATAAATTTGCATATGTCCTCCTAGAATACTGACAAGGCCAGGATACAAAATGGGAGCTTTGCAGCAAGACTTGGGCTTCGCAGAACTAGAATTACTTGCCATTTTAAAAAACTAGGTTTGGGGCACCTGGGTGGCTCAGTGGGTTAAAGCCTCTGCCTTTGGCTCAGGTCATGATCTCAGGGTCCTGGGATGGAGCCCCGCATCGGGCTCCCTGCTGAGCAGGGAGCCTGCTTCATTCTCTCTCTCTCTCTGCCTGCCTCTCTGCCTACTTGTGATCTCTCTCTCTCTCTGTCAAATAAATAAATAAAATCTAAAAAAAACCCAAAAAACTATGTTTACCATAATACTGATTTTTTTAATTTAGTTTAATAAAAGAGGAAAATACAGTCATGTAGTTTTATATATTGCTGAGTGGGTCATAATTTAGGCCCTAAACTTTCTCGAAGCAAACATGGAGGGAAATCTAGACAACTCATGGTGTCTAAAAGATAAAACTAACAGCATTTAAAAGAAGCACAGCTATTTATTTTTAAAAGTGTTTTTAAAGATTTTATTTATTTATTTGACAGAGACACAGCGAGAGAGGGAACACAAGCAGGGGGAGTGGGAGAGGGAGAAGCAGGCTTCCCGCTGAGCAGGGAGCCCCACGCGGGGCTCAGTCCTAGAACCCTGGGATCATGACCTGAGCGGAAGGTAGATGCTTAATGACTGAGCCACCCAGGCGCCCCAAGATTTTTATTTTTAAATAATCTGTATACCGAACGTGGGGCTCAAACTTACAACTCTGATATCAAGAGTTGCATGTTATTTAAAATACTTAAATGAAATAGACGTTTCTCCTGAAATGCTTCTCCATGACGGGGCTGGGTAAGATCATGGAAACAACAAAGACTCCAGCTTTCTTGGACCTAGTCATTCATTAGGCAGGATTTGGGCCTGTGCGTTCAGTTCCAACTACAGCTTTGGAGAGTTTGTGTAAAAGACCTGAGATCCTGGGACACCTGGGTGGCTCAGTAGGTTGAGAATCTGCCTTCAGCTCAGATCATGGGATCAAGTCCCGCATCGGGCTGCTCTTCTCTCTCTCCTCTCTCTGACAAATAGATAAATAAAATCTTAAAAGAGAAAAGAGAAGAAAAGAAAAGAAGAGGAAAGTAAAGAGAAAAGACCTCAGGTCTTGGGAAAAGAGCAATGATTTGAAGGCGATCACATGTGGAGGAGGTCGCTGTAGGTAAAAATAGAGGGCAAGATGTATATTTTGGAATATGGATAAATGTCGCAAAGTTAGTGTGCTCTGTGTACTAGGACAAAACTAGAACTAACCCAAATGTCCATTAATATTGTCTGCAGTTGCAAACCAGAGCAAGGACTGCTTCTGTATTTCTCTAGCGTGCGATCTCCAGAATTAAGGTAAAGTGCAGATCATGGTGGAAAAAAGCATGTTTAGTACACTACTATTTATTTTAAAGCCAAAGATAGGTGTTAAATTAATGAGACAAAGAGGGCATTAGACTGGCTTGGCTCGAATGCCAAGGTGGCTCACTTGAGCAAACTGAAATCTAAGCCTTTAAAAATGCCACAAGTCGATAAAATCAAAACACTAAGAGCAATGAAACACCAAGAGCCACGGAGGCTTTAAACTACAGCCAATCAATCATTTCTTTACTTTTCTTCCGCTTTTGTCTAGAACTCTTTGCCCAGCGCCCAGCGCCGAAGTGTTCCTGATGACTTCCGGTCTGGCACTGCCCAACTGGAACTCACTTTTGTTAAAATCAACTCAAAATTGTTAATATGCCTTAGTCTATCCTTAATCAAAGGACAGAATAAAAACTAGAAAAAAGTAAAATATTACCTCTGAGGGAGAGACAGAAGAAGGTGGAATGGAGAGAGAGAAAATGTCATCTTTGAATACGTCTCATTTTAGAGACTGCGCATCGCGACCAGGTATGGGTTTTAAATACTTATAGAACCATACTGAATTTAAAAAGGAACTTTTATAAATAAAAGCAAAGTGAAAGTAAAGAACATAACTGTGAATGGGGTTGGTGAGTAAGTGTAAAGAAAGGAAACATTTTAATTAGATTTAAAGCACAGAAATGTGACTAAACATCTCTAGTCGTTCCCTAGGAAAGGGTAAAATAAAATATATATAAAAATATATATAAAAACACATATGCAGATGATGTATATATATGAAAAGTGGGATCCACTACTATATAAGTATATGGGACCATATATACTATATTCACATATATTATATTCACTATGAAGGAGAATATCTACACACAGAGAGACAAAGATATGCATATGAGCACGCAAATGGGGGACATTATGTGAATCAAGAATGATTAATGTTCTACAAATTGAGGAGTATTATGAAATCAATCTTCCTCACCCAAGGACCAAAGGAAAAAAATAAAGGCTCTGTATATTGGGAGAATAATTTTTTTTTGCTACATCATTTGGCTCTGAAAATGAATACTTCTTAACAAATGGGTTGGAAAACCATGTTCAAAGTTGAAGCTGCAAACACAGTACTGTGGCTCTTGCACTTGGACTTGGCAATGCTACAGTGCAATATTCAATACCACACCTCAGTGAATCCCAAATAAATCATTCTACTCTTGCCTGTGGAAAAATATCACACAGAACGCTCTTGTTTATTTATTTATTTTATTTGTATGAGTTTTACTCTTCAAGGAAGATGCGAACTAACACCTTCAAGGTCATTATGTGAGTTTAGCCCAGGAATTTGAGCTTGGTTAGGTTCTACACCTAACATAGAACTCTACCTTAAAACATTAATAGAACTGTCTATTGATAGCAGAGATTTTAATTATGGCTTAAAAAACTCAGGAGCCTTTAGCCTCCACTATATACCTGTCACTTTCTAATGTGTTAGACCTCCTCCCTGTTGGAAAAGTATGTCCCCAACTTTCAAAATGCTCTCTCTATTTAAGAAAGACATAAATACAATTTCTAACTCAAATTGACCCTGTCACAGGTAAACCTTTAAGCTAGGATTACAAAAAATTATACCTTCACAGGTTAAGAGATGTAAATCTCACTAACTTTATGCATTAGATGCATTATTCCCCTCATTGCTATTCTGGTAAACTGACTGCATATAATAGAGTTTTATAGGCAATCATGGCTCAGGGAGTTATTATGCGTACAACTATCAAGGGGGGGGGGCAGGGTTCCTGAGGCTCAAAGGATTGGGAAAATGCTGGGTTGGAGGGCATGAAAATGATTTCTTTACTCAGAACATATAATGCTATGGAGTATTATGATTCTCCAAAAAAGGCAGAAAGTAAGGCAGAGTTTCCAAACTTCTATTCCTTGGAAGCCTTTGCTTTCAGATTGTTTTGTGGGATGAGTGTTCAGTGAACCAGTTTGGGAAATGCTGGTATATTAGCCGTGGGTACTGCCAACAGTAGGCACCAAGGGTTAGCAACATGGAGCCCGTTCAATCTTTTTTGTAGCTCTGACTCAAAACCAAGTGCAGAAGTTGGCAAATTTAGTAAAGAAAAATAAGTCCTTCCCCAAAGACACATTCTGGGCTTTTGTATTTTGTATACAAAGTATATATTTTGTATTTGTATATTTTGTATACAAAGTATAAAATTTGTAGGAATTAAGAAAATGAAGCTTAATTTGTAGCTATAGAATATAAATGAAAAAGATCTACATTTTGAGTAATCTAATTTAATGGAAAATAAAAATCAGTTAATATTATGTAAGAAACAGAATTTTGAAAGCGGATGATAGGAATCAGATTTGTGAAATACATGCCATTTTTTCCTTCTCCGAATCTTCCAAAAAGGAGGCTGGGTTGTTAGTAGTTCTGAGCACACCTAGGAGAGGAAAGCTGTGGGGAGGAGGGAGTGCGGGGTAGGAGGTGGGACCCGGAACTCCTTGAGCTCCCCGCCCCCAACAGACACAAAACAACTCCTGCGGAGTTCCTACTACTATTGGCTAGAAGCGATGGCTTTGTAAAAATCTGCTCATCTGGGGCCCTGTGTTGTGTGGACACCTTTTGCTAGCTGCAGCTCTATCCTCCTCAATTCGCATATGAGATCCCTGAGAAGAGAGGCCCGAACAGGAAGTTTTTGAAAGAAGTCGAACATTGGCAAAAAGAAAAAAAAAAAAAACTAACCTGGAACTTCAAGGAAAGCAGTCTCCTTACAAATCTTGACAGGCCTGGGCGCTATCCATGGTTCTGAGCTATCTCCAAGGGAAACTCTTACTGCAGAGTCAAGCCCCTGAGCTGGGCTGCCAGGGGCCTTATTTGCTTTCATTGACAGTCTCATTTTTGCTTCTCAGAAACGGATTAGCTAACCACTTTCCAGACCCACGCCTTCCTTACAATGATGAAAACCTCCATCTTCTGCCTGTCCTGTCCAGTGTCTACTATAAACTCTCAGTAGCTTGCTTCCCGTCCATTCAATTGTTGACTGTGTGCCACGCTTTAGACTAGCTGCCCAATTCCCTACGGGTTCCTATTAGGTTACTTCTTATTGAAGCAGTCCACAGAGAGGTGGAGAAAATATCAGAAAAGGAAGCCATAGCAGAGTGACGCTCTTTAATGAGAACCAAAGGACAGTATAGGGTAGAATTCACTGCAGTGACGCTAGATGTCATCATGCTGGCATGTGGCCAAAATGGGTGAAATGCACATTTTCCATAGAACTGGATAGGATTGTAGACTGCAGCATTTAGCAGCTACACGACTTTGGGCAAGTCAACCTTCCTGAGGTTCAAATTTCAAGAAAGCATTAAACCGCAATATTGTAATAACTGAATGACATGAGGTGGGAATATGTAACCCAGAGAGCTGGATTAGTATACCACTAAAAGGCCCACTTTAGAGTTATAACACCTCTTGTAAAATCCTTTTCTTTTTTTTTTTTTAAGATTTTATTTATTTATTTGACAGAGAGAGATTACAAGTAGGCAGAGAGAGGAGGAAGCAGGCTTCCCACTGAGCAGGGAGCCCGATGCGGGACTCGATCCCAGGACCCTGAGATCATGACCTGAGCCGAAGGCAGAGGCTTTAACCCACTGAGCCACCCAGGCACCCTGTAAAATCCTTTTCATTTAAACTCATCTTTTTTTTCCTGTCTGACAATGCCCAGGTATCAATGAGATAGCTTCATTGTTAGTGATCTCTTTCGACATCTTGAATTTTAATAATAATAATAATAATAATAATAATAATAATAATAATATAGAGCAGCAGTATATCCAATGGGACAAATTTTCTTTTCAGGATAACCATATTAAGAGCCTAACTAAAGATGAAACAAACAGAATCTTAAGGTCTACATTTCTCCCTATTTTAGAATTAATAAGGATATATAGAAACTGAAGATACTTAGAAATATATAAAGATCATACTTGTGAATGTGTCATTTAAAATTCTTATAGTGAAAAAAGGGCGCCTGGCTGGCTTACTTAGCAGAGCCTGTCACTCTGGATGTCAGGGTCATGAGTTTGAGCCCCATGATGGGTTTAGAGATTACTTCCAAGAAATAAAATAAATCAAAATCAAAATAAATCAATGAAACACAATTCTCATAATGGAAGAAAAATTCTTGTAATGTACTTTTGGCGATTTTAATCCCTGAAAAGTGATTTACATCTAGAGGTTATTAAAATGGACGAGGATCAGTTAGAAACTTTGATCCCAGAGTCCTTCGTTCAAGAACTACATGTTTTTGTCATTTCTTTTATTCTTTCTTTTATTCTTTGATAAATTAACTTACCCTGTACCAACCTAATTCTTTTTTTTTTTTTTTAAAGATTTTATTTATTCATTTGACACAGAGAGAGAGATTACAAGTAGGCAGAGAGGCAGGCAGAGAGAGAGGAGAGAGGAGGAAGCAGGCTCCCTGCTGAGCAGAGAGCCCGATGTGGGCCTTGATCCCAGGACCCTGGGATCATGACCTGAGCCGAAGGCAGCGGCTTTAACCCACTGAGCCACCCAGGCGCCCAACCTACTTAATTCTTAAAGTTCACATTGTTATCGCAAAAGCCATACCTGCTCACTGGAGAGAAGGTAGAAAATACAGATTAAAAAAAAAAAATCAGGGCACCTGGGTGGCTCAGTGGGTTAAAGCCTCTGCCTTCGGCTCAGGTCATGATCTCAGGGTCCTGGGATCGAGGCCCGCATCGGACTCCCTGCTCAGCAGGGAGCCTGCCTCCTCCTCTCTCTCTGCCTGCCTCTCTGCCTACTTGTGATCTGATCTCTCTCTCTCTGTGTCATATAAATAAATAAAATCTTTAAAAAAAAATCACATCTAATTTTAAACTTCATTGTTAATGTTTAGTGCATCTTTCCATGTACTTTCTATTTTTACTGTATTTTCCCACTATTTTCTGTTTAAACATTTTATATGAATTAGTGGAATCATATTTCCCATAAACCTTTTGTCATATCCAATATTCTTTATAAAAATAATTTCAATGGTTGAAAATTAGCTTGTAATACGTCTAGCATCCATTTATTTAATGTTCACTATAATGTTGGGCATTAAGGTTGCTTTCCATTTACTCTCATATGAAAATCATCCCCCACGTTATTTTTATATATAAATCATTTCTACGTTCATAATTATATCCAAAGGATAGAAGCCCCAAAGTAGTTCTACTGGGCCGAAGGAAATGAATTCTTTTTTTTTTCAGTTACTTGTATCACTTACAGTACTATAACAGTAATTTTAGACCACAAGATTTTCAAAATCCTTAATAAGCGACTTATGAATCGTAACTCCATAGAAATGGACTCCGCCGTTTACTTTGACTCCAAGTTTCCAAAAACATTGATCTCAGAGGATACACCGAAGAGCGGCAGGGGTCAGGTCACATCTGACCTCAAATTTCACTGTGGTAAGTCCTAGTTAGAATGCCAGGGTTGAGAGGTGTGGGGTGTGGAGCCTCGAGCCCTGTATGTGAGAACGGAGACTTGGGGGACCTAGGCATGCTCTTGGTCACCGCTGAGCAGAGGTCCAGGCGGATGTCATCGCTGCCTGGGCGGGAGCGACGGCAAATGGATGTCGACACAGGGTCCCCGGGCATTGACCCTCAGTGTTGAATACTTTCTTCCTGAGGGCATTTCTTCTGGCAACAGGGATGCCTCAGCCTGAGAAATAACTGTTGAGGTGTTCATGCTTTCAAGCAGTTATCCTTCCAGCAGGGCGAAGGCCATAGATGCGTGCCTCCCGGTTGGCTGGCTCTAGAGTGCCCCAGAGGACGGAGCCCACAGGAGCTATGTATTTGATAATGCATCTTCTGCGGACTCCATTTCCTGCGTGCGTCTGCGTGCGTCTGCGTGTGCGTGCGTGTGTGTGTGTGTGTGTGTTGTGGGGGGGAGGGAGAGAGAGAGAAACAGGATAGAATTCTTTCTTAACATATCAACTGAGTAAAGATTTGAGGAGGACAATGAAGCGAGCCATAATTACTTATTTCTTTTCCAGCTCATCACCATTGGGGTTGTAGCCAGGTTTTTTGCTATGAAAATGCTGCTCTGAATTATTTTTTTTAAAGATTTTATTTATTTATTTGACAGAGAGAGAGCACAAGTGGGGGGGCGGCAGTGGGAGAGGGAGAAGCAGACTCCCCACTGAGCAGGGAGCCCGATGTGGGACTTGATCCCAGGACCCCGGGGTCATGACCCCAGCCAAAGGCAGACGCTTAACTGACTGAGCCACCCAGGCTCAGTCTATCCACCAGGCTCTGGATATTTTTGTACAATCTCTTAATATACATGTATGAGAACCTCTCACTACTAAATACTTCTGCTACATGTTAAATCCCTCAGTTACAGAGAGTACATTGTTGCAGGCTGGGGAGGTATACTCTGCTTAGGAATGGATCCGGAGGGTCCTTTCCTGTCAATATCTTAAGCCCCTCCCAGGCAGCTGGATTTAGAGTCCCCCTAGCCTCCCAGGAGATGCCTTTGGTCTCCCCGGAGCTCTCCTGCCTAAAGGGCCACCAGTGAATAGATGCCAAGAACAAGACAAGCAAAGCCTTTGAGAGAGCCTTGACGTTGGAAGCCAGTGGGAGCTTGCAAGGAGGTGCGGTCACCAGGGTCCTGAAACTGGGGATTGGGCTGTCTGGCATCTTCTGAATGGGAGAACCTGTGCACTAGCTCCAGCAGTGGGAGGGAGACAAGTCTGTTTTTTCAAAATGCCAATATTTATTGAGGATTCATAATAATATAGATGTTGGGCCCGAAAGCTTTTCAGGCACTACAGCAGAGACTGGCAAGCTTCCTGAAAGGTCCAGATACTATTTTAAGCTCTATAGGCAACAGGGTCACAACTACTTAATTTTTCCCATTCTGGCCCCAAAGCAGCTAAAGATGATACATACATGAATAGGCATGGGCTGTATTCCAGCGGCTGCGTTCCTACATGAAAACAGGAAATTCTATCTCCTGTCATTTTCCCATGTCACACGATATTCCTCTTCACCCCTCCCAACCCTTTATAAAACCATTTTTTGCCCCAGCGCCCCACAGCTCTATGACCTTGCGCAAGTTACTGGACATTTCTGTGCCTCAGTTCCTCACCAGTGAAACAGAGAAGTAGCACCGCTCTGAAGAATGGTTTTAAGGGCGATGGGATCAGTGATGGACGCATAATAAACATTTAATAAATAGTAACTTTTTATTATTGCCCTTGTCGTATTTAATGATTTTTAAAAGATTTTATTTACGTATTTGACAGATAGAGACAACGAGAGTTGGAACACAAGCAGGGGGAGTGGGAGAGGGAGAAGCAGGCTCCCCGCCGAGCAGGGAGGCGGACGTGGGGCTCGATCCCAGGACCCTGAGATCATGACCTGAGCTGAAGGCAGGCGCTTAACCGACTGAGCCCCCCAGGTGCTCCTTGCTCTCATCATATTTACAGGTAAACACAACCATGACCATACTAGGCAGATACTAGTGTTCTAGTGGAGGATGAGACCAGCGGCAGGTCAAGGCTCAGCTGGACTCAGCCCTGAGGCTTTTCCTGGGTGGAGCTGTCTGCCACCTCCGCCCCGGGGGCGGTGGGGGTGGGGAGGGAGTAAGGAGAGCCGAAATGAATGGATCATACTACAATGTCTCATGGGGAAAATATGGGGAAAAGATTCCATAATCCCAAATACATCTAAATTGCATGTTAACTAAGTACCTTTTGTTGGCTAGCCTGGAATGTTGCCACCACTTCTAACATGATTTCTATGGAAAATTACATTCCACCTTCCAATCTGAGGCTTACAAACCACTAATTAGAAAACATTCTGCTAATAAGGACACACAGTAATAGAGCTGACTGCGGGCTACTGAGAACAGGAAGAAAGGCAGTTGGCACGAACTAAAGGGCTCACAGTTTAGGATACAATATCTTTCGTAAAATGATGGCTGGCGTGCAACTAACGTTCATTAGGAAACACGATGCAAAAATCTGGACAACTCTTTTAGCGACATACTACAACTGGGGCTTCACACGAGGGCTCTAAATGGCATTTCTCCTGAAACCATTTCTTCAGCTGTTTCTAGCATTGCTTTTAAAGCGGACCAGCTAACTGTTGGACAATAAAGATAAGTAAAGGGGCTAAGGGGCTAATGGACAATTAGGGAATTCTCAGCCCCACTTTCAAGATTTGCCACTGGCTGGGACGTGTCTTTATTTTTTCAAATTTTCCTTAGGCTGCGGAGCCCTAAACTGGAAAGGGTATTTTACAGCAGAGATTGGCAAGATTAGCCCGTGCATTCAAGTACAGAAAGATTACTCCATACTATCTTCCCCTCCTCCCTGCCTGTCGCCTTGCAGTTTATCACTAAACATCATTACCTTGATCTTTCTAAACTAAGCCTCATTACGGAAGTCTGCAGCCTAGACAAGTCTTGTGGTCTTATTAAAATAGCACAGGTTTGAAGAGGGGAAAAAAAAAAAGCACGGAGAGCCCATTCCCCCCCACCTGGCAGAGTGTGCTACCATTTTCCCAGTGAGTTATGCCCATCTGAATTATTTTTGGAAATCTCGGGGGTTTATACTTTCTATACATTGTTCAGTGTGACTGCCCTAGGGCACACAGCATCCAGGGAGACTTTGATGTATCTTACACTTTGGTCCTGATGACAGGAAGACATAAATGAGAAAAGTGCTTATTTCGCAGCAGATCCAGGGGAAATGAATGGCTGAGTTTGAAGGAGCAGAGGAGTACGACTCTAGAATCAACAAAATTGTATTATTCGATATGCTAATATAAGAGCCTCGGGAGTTTTGGTAACAGGCTAGGCAGTAGGGTAGAGAATTCAATAGGATCAGATTTAAAAATCCGAGAACCCGGTGGGTGCTGGGAATATAGAAGAAACAGTATTTTGCCCCCAGTTCAAAAATCCTCCACTTACACACAAAGGGCACTTACACTTACAAAGAGGCAAAACTATGAGAATTCCAATCGAGTGGATTAAGCAGGGTGCGGTCTGCAGTGTTCCTGGAGAAGAAAGGACTAGATCTTGTATGTGATTCAACTGCAGGGATCTGGGCTGCCTGACCACACCCCTAGAAAGCCTTGGGTTCCCCAACATCCCCCAGATGGACAGGGAGAGCACGAAACATTAGGATTCTTCACAAGGACCTGCTGAGGTCCTTGACTGAGACGACTTGTTGTTCAAAATTTCCAGGAAGCTCAGCAGGCAACCCCCAGATTTCATGGGACGATACAGTAGTTTGGATCAAAACAATCATCTTGGATGTGTCAAAATTGCAGTCAAAAGTTATCTCAGAAACAGACACTGCGTTTGACTTGCTAAGTGCAAGAGCATCTTTAAAATCTGGGAAGGTCTAGAACTGAAAAGAGAAGTAACGGAGACTGAAAAATCACCATATTAATATTTCTTGGTGACAGCACCTGCATAAATTTGGTGTTGAATAGTCTTATAATAGTTAAAAGAACTTGACCTATTAAGATAATAGTATTTTTTTTAAAAGATTTTATTTCTCTATTTGACACAGAGAGAGAGAGATCACAAGGAGGCAGAGAGGCAGAGAGAGAGGAGGAAGCAGGCTCCCTGCCGAGCAGAGAGCCCGATATGGGCCTCGATCCCAGGACCCTGAGATCATGACCTGAGCCGAAAGCAGAGGCTTTAACCCAGTGAGCCACCCAAGCGCCCAAGATAATAGTATTTTCATTGAAAACTGAACTCTAAATAAATCTATTTCCATTTTAAAGCATGGAATGATGATTATTTGAACCAAACAAGCCCCAGAAGAGTCGCTTCTGTGAATCAAAGCTCCCATGAGACCAACAAAGATCTAGCAACAAGTGAAAGGTGACAAAAATCCGATTAGGTGGCTCAGCGTGGACCCAGCAATGAGCTCAATCTTTCCGCACGGCGTTGCTTTATGATAAACTTTACAGCTATATACTACGTCAGCTCCAAACAAACTTTTTCTGAGAAAGGACAGACGGTAAATATTTTGGGGATGGTGGGCTACATGCTCCATGTTGTAGCCCAACTCTGCCATTACGGGGTAAAAGCGGACACGAATAATGTGTAAATGAATGGGTATGGACTGTGTTGCAATCAAACTTCATGGACAAGAATGTGGCCATTCGGCCCCAGTTTGCTGACTCTGGGTGGAGTCCTCAAGCTTGGGACCAGTGCCATCTGAAAGAGGCCGCAAGGAATGGACTTTCTTCTTCCACAATGTTCAGGCCAAAGCTAGAAGGTACACACTGTCTGGGAACCAAAAAGTAGGTTCTAGGCAGATACCCAGTTGCTAGTGCCTTCAACTTGGGCTTCAAAGTCTCCAGCAGTGTGGAAAATAAACTTCCGTTGTTCAAACCAGCCAGTCTCCAGTGGTGTGTTGTAGAGGACCAAAGGTACTGAAACAAAGACAATGACAATGACTTGAGCAAAGTCTCATAAGCTGTGTGGCTGGAGTGGGCCCTCGAACCTTATCTTATTCCAGGGTGTCAGGCTACCTTGGGGACCGGGTAGTTGAGTTGCAGTTTCCTGGTCTACGAACTAAAAGATCTGAATCCAAATGATGTCTACTCTCTCCTTTTAACATATTTTGTGCCGTATTTCGTGCCACCCCTTTAACAAGTCCACCAAGCCTATGAGACCCTTCTAAGAACAAAGTGTGTAAAGGCATAAAATAAAATACACAGGATTACGAAGGCAATTAATTATACTAAAATATAGTTTTTTGTTTTTTTGTTTTTTTAAAAGCCTCACTACTACTAAAAGTAGTAGGCCTCTCATTTGCAGCACTATGGAAATGTGGGACTGGATGATTCTTTTTAGTAAGGGGACTTTCTCGTGCATTCTAGGATATTCAGCGGGATCCATGGCCTCCATGACTACACAGATGCCAATAAAACTTCCTGTCCTCGTAGCGACAATCAAAAATGTCTCTGTATCTTGTGCAATGTGACCTGTGAGGCAAAAACCTCCCCTGTTGACAAACATGGGCCTATAGTAATGAATACGCCTCTTCATTACTGAGTTCAATGAGAAGAGGTAGTAGAAGGTCTAAGAAGCACCAAAACGTTGATGTAGTGGCAAATATCCCGACATTTCGGTAACTACAAAACCTGTCACGTGACATCAAATACATTTGTGTTTTCTACTGGTGACAAAGTTACACACTGGAAATACTACTATAGTTTGTCATTTATATTCCTGATTAAGGAAAATGTTCACTGACAGCCAGAGGGCAGTGAAAGTAAAAATATAATTCCACACACCTCCTCCCCAGCGAATCCAGGTTCATGGACTCTCTGACTTCTATTGACAGAGTTCCTGTGGAGATCTATGCACCTCATGTTAGGAAACTCTCCTTTAGTTAGACGTATCAGGAGGAGATGAGGCTCAGTCAGCTACTAGGTAATCAATTTTAACAGACCATAGAGGATCATTTAAATTTAATGTACTATTTTACAACCAACAAAACGTTGGCTCAGGAAGGGTAAGCAATTTCCTCAAGGTCATGTAACTGTTTAGCACAGAGGTGGAGACTAGGGCCGCCTTGTTTTGAGCTAAACCAGCATTCCCTAGTAACCAAGAAGGACTACTCCTTTGTTTTTGTTACACACAATGCTGCCCTCCCCAAGATCGCAAATGATCAGATCCCACATTCTTATTTAAAAAAGGGACTAGATCCATGACCTCTGAATCTTAATTGATTGTGCACCTTTGAAGACTTTCAGGGACAGGAGGCTGAAGACTAAATCTAAGGACTGGAAACAAAGCATTAAGGTAAGAAATGGTGAGGGAAAGTGGAGGGAGAGGGGAGGTTTGCTTTGACAGCTTCACTAAGGATCTGGAGGAAGGTAAAGACGGCAGGCTGGTGCCATCCTCACATATTATCGCGAAGTTGGACAAGCTGGAAGCATCAGGGAAGGGATAGATAATAAAAATTCACACAGGGAGGCTCTGAGCAATGGCAGGAGGTAAATGAAATTATGCATTGAAAGGCAGCTTACAACCTGTGTCACCAAAAATAGAGGATGTCAGCCAAGTCACCAATATGGAAGGGTAGCTTACCATCCTGGGCATTCAAAGGGTGATCCCTGGATCAGCAGCATCAGAAATGGCTGGAAGCTTGTTAGGAAAAGAAGACTGCCAAACCCCAACTCAGACCTCAAAGTGAGACCTCACATTTTAACTAGATCTCTAGATGATGCACTTTAAAGTATGAGAAGCCCTGTTTGAGAAGATATAATGTCCAAGAAGCCTGCAAATTCCCAAGAAGTATGGTTATGCCAGTGATAGAAAATTAAAGGTAAGGGGATTGGTGTAGGATAGGAAAAGAGAAACTTTCTCGATTTGAGTTTCTGGAAGCATTTTTTCAATATTCCTACGTCCCTTACTAAAATTCTAGGGATGCTAAATGGCACCAGTCACCAGACCAGTAGTTGCTTTGCATGTTTAGAATACAGCGATGAGAAACTTAATAGGTTTCCAAAATATTCATATGATCTGCCTCAAGAGTTTGGTTCTCTAAGGAAACGGTTCTTTCTTAAAATTTGTGGGAGCAGATGGAATAACAAATTCTTGATGAAAACTAGGAAAGCATAGATTAACATAAAGAAGAAACATGGGTTAGTTTTCTAATTGCTGTCCTAAATCTTTCCACTGTCACTTTAGCCATCTGAGGTTCTTACTCTTTCTTTCTACGCATTTCCTTACATAGCCCCCAAATTGATTTCTTTACTGTGTTCCCTTGGATGTTCAACAACACCGTCAATAGACCCGGGCCTCCCATCCATCCATCTAACATACATCATCTACTTATCTGTCAACCCCTCTACTGCCAACATTAACCGACCAGGCACCATTAGAATATTGAGAAGCTCTTATCAAATAAGACATGGTTCTTCTTCTTAGAGGCTTTTATTCTCTTAAAATAGAAATTCCACAGAAATTCTTGGCTCTTACATATCCCTCCCTCATTCCTAATAACTCTTGCTTGAATCTGGCAATCCTGTCAACTCCAGTCCTAAGATGCCTAATTTTGACCATTCCATTTCCATGGCCTTCTTTTTTATCTAATTTTGCATCATCATCAAACCCTCCTTGGAATATTATCTTTCCTTCTTTTATCTAGTATCTCCAGCAACCCTCAGTCCTTCCCCCCCACTTCATTTCTAAGGCATCTATCTCAGCACATAATTCCAGTAATTGGAGAACATCACTGGCACTCTGCTTTCTATACGCTAAAGTCCACACCCCATGTCACAGCACTCAAGTTCTCTTTCCTATAACCGCACTTCATATTCCCAGACATATTTTATGCCATTAACAATGCCCCTTCCCTAAACACATTCCCCACATTCTAGCCATTTTGGAAATTTCATCGTTCCTGGAAGGTGTCAAATCATACCATCTCTCCATGCCTTTCACTGTTCTATGGTTTACACCTGGAAAGCCACTCCTGCCTACTTGGTTTCGCAACAACAATCCCAGATAAGTGGACTCTTTTGGGAATCGAGTTGGGGAAAAAGAATAGTGTTAGAGAAAGTTCCACAGAAAAAGTGACAGCATGTTTATTTTTAACTGCGAGAGAAAAGGGGAGTCCCATGGTGGGCTCAACCATGAACAAAGACATCCCTCTTTTCCGTATGCTCATTGGGTTTTGAACTTGATTTGACTGTGGTATTTTCCAAGTTAAAGCTAGAGGTTAACATGCTCACGTTTGCAAGTCAATCGTGAAATACTTGAGGGCAAGGGCTACTTATGGTCACAGTTGCACCCTAGTGGTGACATGGATGAATGATAAGAGTTTGCTAAGTGAAATAATCACGATCCAACTTCTAAGAGTTGTCTTCAAACACACTCTCCCTCTTGGTATTGACTGCCTTGCATAATCTCCTCCCTTTGAGCAAACTGTTTCTAAATAAGAGAATATGCAGTGTTCAGGAGATACGATGATTGTGGTTAGATCGTACAAATTATTTTTCCCATATCGCTAGTACACTGTCTCTATGGCCTTCTTGGATGGGACGTGATGCTGAAGTGAGCAGTTCTGCTAGAGAGGCCTACATGGCAGGCCGCTGGGGGCAGCCTCTCGGGGCCAACAGCCAGCGAGGAACTGAGACATTTGGCCCATCAAATGTGAAGGACGTGGACCTGCCAATAACCACTAAGTGGGTCAGGAAGTGCCTCCTTCCCCTCTAACTTCCAAATAGCCCCAGGCAGCAGCCAAGTTTTAGAGTGCGGCCTACTGAGAACTCGGGGGCAAAGGAACCACCTTAGCCACGCCCAAACTGCTGACCCACAGAAACTGCGAGAAAACAAATGTGTGTTGTTTGAAGCCACAGTGTCTTGGGATCGTCCGTTATGGTAGCACCGGTAACCAACGCAAGGAGAATACCACTCTGAGTGGGTTAATAAATAATAATGACTCAAGGACAGTCACGGAGGATCGTGGCTGCTGGGTTAAACAGGAGCATGAAAAAAGAGTCTTTGCTAGGTGAGATATAGTTAAGGAACCCCGATGCTGGACTTTTTATACACTACGCATCTACGCTGTAAAGGATTATCCCTCGGAACAAAGGTTAAGATACGTCGAAGAGGAGACGGCCACTTAGCAAGGCTGCTGTCTTTCTTCTCACCCTGACAAGTATCTGTAATGTGAGGAACCCGGCGCCGACAAGGTCAGGTCAGGGAGGCTCGGCAGTCATATCAGAAGTGAAAGAAGTCACCAGAAGACTGGCTATTAAGAGGGAGATAAAGAGTTCTGCCAGCTACTTCCTCCTGGAGGCTTTCATACACAGTATGCTTATTTGGCCTCAACTAACGTATGTGTCTGACACACACTGGGTGTTTAATAAACATTCGTAACATGAATAAACAAATAGATGAACAAACTGGGGGTCCTTGAAACCGGGGCAACATTTTGTATTTTTTCCTATTTCCTAACACATCGCTTGGCATGCGGTAATGGCTCAATATATTCATGGTGATTAACTGGTTGATGGATAACACATAACGTTTTTAAAATGCCAGCAGTGATAACATGAGAAAACATTTCGATTTCCCCATGAAGCCAATGCATTTCCTAGGCTTGCACATTATACTGGGATGAACATTTGAGACGCCTCATCTAAATACCTTAGGAGAAATTTCAACCATGGCATCTTAGCGCTCTAAGTAAATTTTCCTAGTAGAACAAATGAATGTAGCACGCGCATCGTGGTGGGGGGAGGGTTCACTTCCAGATGGTTAGAAACTAAATGTTCCATAGGTATTTCATGTCTGGTGGTCCAATTCCAAGTGGGACTTTGTATATACATTTCATTGCTACACAGATGATGGTTAAGATGGGAAAAGGATCATTTTGTCAGTAGGAGGAGTGTTCAGAAATGCAAAGCCGAGTGTTCAGAAATGCAAAGCCAACTGAACCAACGCACCAACAAGTAAAAAAACATCCACTTTCTGAGGAGGGTGATTTGCTTGTGCTTCACAAAGAAGGAAGTCAAAAATCAAACTGTGACTCAGGTCTCTGAGGTTGGGTAAGGGCCAATTAATATTGCAAGCCGGGCGCCTGGGTGGCTCAGTGGGTTAAAGCCTCTGCTTTCGGCTCAGGTCATGATCTCAGCATCCTGGGATCGAGGCCTGCATCGGGCTCTCTGCTCAGCAGGGAGCCTGCTTCCTCCTCTCCCTGTCTCTCTGCCTACTTGTAATCTCTCTCTCTGTGTCAAATAAATAAATAAAATCTTAAAAAAAAATAATATTGCAAGCCCTAAGCCCGAAAGATTAACAAGGATCTCTTAGAGTAACAGAAGCAGAGCCAATAAAATAAACAGAAATGTCAATTAACAGGGGAAGAAATGAGGCCACATAGCAGGCGACTTAAGAGTAAACACTTCTAGTGACTTCTCTAGGTGCGGACACAGGTGGAAAGATGCCACTTCCATGTCATTTTCCAGGAAGTAAAAAAATCAGTAACAGCTTTAATTAAGCACTGTGAAGTATGTGGAGCTATTGTGGTTACTGAACTGATATTTAACTCTCAGGAGACGCACTGATGATGCGTTCACCACTAAAATAAATAAATAAATAAATAAATAAATAAATAAACAAATAAATACATGCACATACGTGTATATAAACTAAGGACATTATTTTATTTTCTTCAGGGATCGCCTTACTAATTTGTTTGAACTTCCCCCCAATTTTATTGTGGTTATATGAGAACCCGCGAAACTAACTGGATGTCGCAAATGAAGACAGACCGTAGATAAGAAGGATTCTTCCTTGTTTTTGATCTAATTCTTTGACCAGTCCTGGGAATCTCAGGAGGAGCCTTTACGACTTAATGTGTTGTGAAAGATGAAGAATTTAACGAGCTCCACGTGCAAGTAATTCCTCTTGCTGTATGTAAGCTGATGTAGCCCAAGACAACAAGATTATTTCAAAGCATAAGAAATCCTTCTGCCTTAGTGGAAAATCAGACTGTCTCCCCGTATCATTTCTTCTAGAAATTGAAAACTTTTCTGTTGTGGCCCACCAATGATCTCACTTGGAAACCCAAGATGCTTCACGAGCGCAGTCTCCGCAATGCTGTCCAAGGCACTTTTCATGCACATCTGACCACCAGATGGCCGAGGCTCGCGCGAGAGCAAGATTTAGAGACAGCGTTACGAAGGGTGGCACCGGAGGGCAAAGGGAAAAGGATGCGGAGGGAGATGAGCGGTGAGGGGAACGGACATTGGGGTTCCCATCAAGTCCTTTGGAAATGGACTTCTTTGCAGTCAGCAGCTGATGTAGTCCGAGACTGGGCTGCGAACACCGCGCTGGCCCCCAGGGGGCTCGTGGTGAAAGAAGAGGCAAACTGGTGCAGGTATTAAGAATGATGATACAGGGCACCTGGGTGGCTCAGTGGGTTAAAGCCTCTGCTTTCGGCTCAGGTCATGATCTCAGGGTCCTGGGATCGAGGCCAGCATCGGGCTCTCTGCTCGGCAGGGAGCCTGCTTCCTCCTCTCTCTCTGTCTGCCTCTCTGCCTACTTGTGATCTGATCTCTCTCTCTGTGTCAAATAAATAAATAAAATCTTTAAAAAAAAAAAGAATGATGATACGCCAGGCAAGGATCTCATTATGGGCTCCTGTCGCTCCGGCGGTGAGCAAACACGAAGACCGAAGGTGCCTAAAATTAAAATTCAGGGCAGATGACGGCTAATGTGAGAGCCAGCTCTTGCTTTCGGGACACTGACACAGAAAGCTCCACTCTGATGAGCCAGTCCCAGCGAGGGAACTGAACCAGCCGGGGAGCCTGCGGATGGCTTACGTGCTTGTGGGAACCGTTAATCAGTGTCGCACCTATAAGGAGGTACTGTGAAGGCCTGGGAACTTTAAATTGCCTCACTGTAGCACTCTCAGATGGAAAAAATTTATTACGAAATGTTTCAGGAAATAAAAACGGAGGTTTTCGCCTGAATAGACGAAAAACCCTTATAACTCCTTCATACGGACATCAAAGATCCCATTTAAAAACGGGTAAAAGGCTGGAATAGGTATTTCTCTCGAGAAGATGGGCAAGTGGACACGAGGCATAGAGGAAGACCCTCGATATCAAGAATCATCGAGAAAATACAGATCAAAATAACAAAGAGCTAGCACTTCACATCCACGAGGATGGCTGTATTTAAAAACAGAGATAATCACAAGTATTGGTGAGGATGTAGAAACAGAAAACGACTGGTAGTTTCCCTAAAACTTAAACAGACTTAACATGTGATCCAGTAATTCCGTCCCTGGTAATCCCCCGAGAGAAATGAAATCGTATGTTCACAAAGACTTGTACATGAACGATCAAACGCTGGAAGCAACCCAAATGTCCATCATCTACCAGACAGACAAACAAAATGTGGACTATCCATACGATGGAATGGTATTCAGCCACAAAAAGGAATGCAATACTGACACAATATGGACGAAACGTAAAAACCTTGCGCAAAGTGAACAAAGCCAGGCACAATGGATCATATGTTAGAGGATTCCATTTATAGGACGTGTCCAGAAAAAGCAAACTCGCACAGACAAAAAGCAGAATAGTGGATGTCCGGAGGTTGATGGTGAGAACAGGGAGTAACTGCAAATGGGCACAAAATTATTTTGGGAGTGGTAAAAATGTGCTAAAATTAGACTGCAGTAACAGCTGCGCAACTGCTACTTTGCTAAAAGGCGTTGAGTTGTACACTCAAAATAAGTCAATGTTATGGAATTTAAGTTACATTTAAATAACGGAAAACAAAGACATCTCTTTGTATCATCTGACATCTGACAACTCTCTGAATATATCCATAGTCAGGTATTCTTTAGCAACCTCTTTTCCCGTTCAACATTCTATTTGGGATATGTCAATGTGGACATGTTGGGACTTGTAACTCTACCAGATGCTTTGACTCTGCTGTACTGAATCCATTATCACCATTTCTATATGATGGTTTCCATTTCCCAAAAACATTAATTAACGTACTTAGAAGTGTCTACTACATTTAATACTTTGGTGAAGGCAGTTTGTTGGGGAAATTAGAGCAGGCCAGGCTCTAGTGGGTTCAGTAACGTAGAGTGGGGTGAAGGAAGAGACAGCAGAGTGGTATTTTCAATGATTTTATATACGTAGAGAAAGTGAAGTTATAGGCACAAAGCAGGTTGTGAGGGAAAAGTGGTTTTGTTTTATTGTACTTGTAATTTTATAACGTACTAACTTCTTCATATTTAAATACTGATCTGAGGGGCACCTGGGTGGGTCAGGGGGTTAAACGTCCAAGTCTTCATTTCATCGGGTCATGAACTCAGGGTTGTGAGATCGAGCCCAGTGTCAGGCTCACACACTCGGCAGGAAGTCTGCTTAAGCTTCTCTCTCTCCCTCCCTCTCCCTTGAGAACTCCCCGACCCCTCTCTCACCCTCTCTTAAAAATCAGGGGCACCTGGGTGGCTCAGTTGGTTAACCAGCTGCCTTCAGCTCTGGCCATGATCCGAGGGTCCCGAGATGGAGCCCTGTGTCCACCCCCTGCTCAGCGGGGAGTCTGCTTGTCCCTCTCCCTCTGCCTGCCTTCTCTGCCTGCTTGTGCTCTCTGCCAGATAAATAAATAAAACCTTTAAAAAAAGAAAAAGAAAAAAACAGCTTCCCCCAGCTACTGCTCTCTCTCTCTCTTACTCTTAAATAAATAAAATCTTTTAAAAATCAGTCAATCAATCAATCCCGATTTGAAGTTGCCTGGATCATAGATACTAAATAGTATGCAAAGAGATAGCATGATAGAGGAAATCAGGTTCCAAAGATGATGGCAGGGTTTGCATCATGGGATTGAGAATCATCTGGGTCTGATGCACAGGGGTTTCTTTTCTGTTACAATGATGAGACCAAAGTGGGTGAGCAGCGATAAGAGTGTATCTATGTGTATAGGAATGTGGGTTGGTGGGTGGGCAAGAAAGTGAAAGATAGTGGGGAGGTCATTGACACCAAAACTTTCACTGTTAGGTTTAACTGTATGGTTGAAGACACTGTACCTTTAATAAAATGCAAGCAGCCCCGGGAAGCACATTACGCTGGATTCTCAGAAATTAGGTGCTAATATGGCCGGCTCTATTACATGCATTCCCTACTGAAGGTTCTTTTCCCTTTCTTTATTTTCAAATACATTCCTTTTTAAAACGTCTGCTTTTAAAAGGCATACCACACAACGATTTGAGAAACATTCACATTGTGAAATGATTACCACCATCATGTTAATTAACGCATAAATAACCTCACATAGTTACCATTTTGTGTGTGCATGGGAAGGTGGATAGGAACAAATGAGAACTTGTCTTGTGAATTTCAAATATATAATACAGTATTATTCACTACAATGACAGTGCTTATATTAGATACCCAGAACTTACTCATCTCAAAACTGAAAGTTTGTAACGTTTCACCAACATTTCCCCATTTCTAACCCAAACTCTGGCAACTACCATTTTACTCTATTTGAGAGGTTGACGTTTTCAGATTCCACATATATCGAGATCATAAACTATTAGTCTTTCTCTGTCTTGCTTATTGAATTTTAAATAATGACCTCCAAGTTTACCCAGGCTGTCATAAATGGCAAGATTTCCTTTTTTATTATGGCTGAATAATATTCCGTCGTATACATATACCACATCTTTATTCATGCATCCCTCAATGGACACTTAGATTGTTTCTATGATCTTGATTATTGTGAATAATGCTCTGATGAACAGGGGAGTACACATATGTCTTGAAGAATCAGATTTAATCTCCTAACCACAAGCGGGATGGCTGTGTCATATGCTAGTCCTATTTTTAATTTCTGAGGAACCTCCATAGTGTTTCCAGTAGTGGCTGTAGCAGTCTGGATTCCCACCAACCGTGCACAAGGGTTCCCCTTTGCCCACATGCTCACCAACAGTTCTCTCTCATCTTTTGATCATAGTCATTTTGACAGGTGTGCGGATATCTCATTGCAGTTTTGATTTGAATTTCCCTGATAATGTGTGATTTAATATAGTGGTTTGTTATTTGTATGCCTTCGTTGACAAAATGACTATGCCTGTATCATGCCCATTTTCAATTAAGTTATTTCAAATTTTTAAAAAGATTTTATTTATTTATTTGAGAGAGACAGAGATAGAGAGAGCACAAGTGGGTGGGAGGGAGAAGCAGGCTCCCCCCGAAGCAGGACTCAATCCCAGGACCCTGGGATCCTGACCTGAGCCGAAGGCAGACGCCTAACTGACTGAGCCACCCAGGGGCCCCAGGTTATTTCAACTTTTGATATTGAGTGGTATAAATTACTTATATATTTTAAATATTAAACCATTATCAGATACAAGGTTTACAAGTATTTTTTCCCATTCCAGAGGTTGAAATTTTACTGTTTCCTTTGCTATATATAGAAGCTTCTAAGTTTAATGCAGACCCATTTGTTGATTTTTGCTTTTGTTGCCTGTGTCTTCGGTGTCATATCCAAAAAATCTTTGAGAATACCAATGTCAAGTGGTATCTTTGTGGTATCTACTAGAAATGTGATGGATTCAGGGCTTACATTTAAGTATTTAGTCCATATTGAGTTAATTTTCATGTACGATGAAGGGCCCAATTTCACTCCTCTGCATATATGTATCCTTTCCCCACACCATGTATTAAAGACATAATGCTTTCCCTATTGTAAATTCGTATTTACTTATTCATTTCTTTGAGAGAGAAGGAGAAGCAGACCCCCTGCTGATCAGGGAACCTGACATGGGCCTCCATCCCAGGATCCTGAGATCATGACCTGAGCCAAAGGCAGACACTTAACCGAATGAGTCACCCAGCCACCCACCCACACATTGTAAATTCTCGATACCCTTGTCAAACATTATCTGACCATACAAACATGGGTTCATTTCTGGGCTCACCATTCCATTCCATTGCTTTATGGATCTGTTTTTATGCTAGTATCATAGGGTTTGATTATTAGAATGTTATGATACAGTTTCAAATCAATGAGGGTGATGCCTCTACCTTGATTCCTCTTTCTGAAGATTGCTTTGGCTTATTTTGGTGTGTTTCATAATTCCATACAAACTGGAGGATTGATTTTTCTACTCCGATGAAAAGACGCTGTGTGAATTTTGATAGGAATTGCACTGAATTTGTAGATTGCTTTGGGTAGCATGGACATGCAAACAATATTAACTATCCCAGTTGATAAACAGGATCTATAGTACCATTTATATGTGTCTTCTTCAATATCATTAATCAAAGTGTTAACAGTTTTGACTGTACAGATTTTTTACCTCCTTGGATAAATTTATTCCCAAGATTTTTTTTTTTTTTTTNCACAGCGGGAGAGAGATCACAAGGAGGCAGAGAGGCAGGCAGACAGAGAGGGGGAAGCAGGCTCCCTGCTGAGCAGAGAGCCCGATGCGGGCCTCGATCCCAGGACCCTGAGACCATGACCTGAGCCGAAAGCAGAGGCTTTAACCCACTGAGCCACCCAGGCGCCCTCCCAAGATTTTTTTATTCCTTTCGATGCTTTTGTAAAGGCATGGTATAGTTAAATAGTTTTTCAGATGGTTTTTATTTTATTTTTTTAAAAGATGATTTATTTATTTATTTGTCAGAGAGAGAGAGCAGAAGCAGAGGAAGCAGCAGGCAGAGCAGGCAGAGGGAGAAGCAGGCTCCCTGTTGAGGAGGGAGCCCAATGTGGGGCTCTATCCCAGGACCCTGGGACCATGACCCAAGCCGAAGGCAGACGCTTAACCGACTGAGCCACCCAGGCGCCCCTCAGATGGTTTATTTTTAGTGTATAAAAGTGTAACTGAAAAAAAAAAGTGTAACTGATTTTTATGTATTGATTTTTTTCCTACAACTTTACTGAATACATTTATTCTAACCATTCTTATTGGGTGTGTGTGTGCGTGTGTAGTGTTTTCTATATAGAAGATCCTGTCATCCCCAGACATAGACAAGTTAACTTCTTTTCCAAATTGGACACAATTTATTTCTTGTTCTTGCCTAACTATTATGCCTAGAACATTCGACACTATGTTGAAAAGAAGTAGTGAGACTAGGCACCTTTGTCTCATTCCTGATTTAGAGGAAATCTTTTAGCTTTTCATCATTGAGTGTGAGGTTAGCTGTGGGTTTGTCATATATGGCCTCTGTCATGTTAAATACATTCATTCTGTACATAACTTGTTGAGAGCTTTTATCATGAAAGGATGCTGAATTCTAGAAATGTTTTTTGATCCATCGACTGGGTTGATCATATGATTCTTATCATTCCTCTGTTACTGTGGTGTATTGTGTTATTTGTGGATGTTAAACCATCCTTACACTCACAGATAAATCTTACTTGGTCATGGTGTATAATCTTATCAATGTGCTTAAATGGGATGTTTTCTTAATTTCAATTACAGATAAATCATGGTGTATAAAAAAATCAATCCGTTTTTGCATACTACTTTCATTTCCTGATGTGCAATTAGATTTGTGAGTATTTTCTTGAGGATTTTGTATGTATGTAGTTATATTCGTCCCTTGTAGTGTTTTTTTTTTTTAAGATTTTATTTATTTATTTGACAGAAAGAGAGAGCACAAGCAGGGGTAGCAGCAGGCAGAGGGCGAGGGAGAAGCAGACTCCCCACTGAGCCGGGAGCCCGATGTGAGGCTCGATCCCAAGACCCGGAGATCATGACCTGAGCCCAAGGCAGACACTTAACCTACTGAGCCACCCAAGTGCCCCTGTCGTAGTGTTTATATCTGGCTTTGGTATGAGGGTAGTGTCGGCCTCGTAAAAGGAGTCTGGAAGTGTTCCCTCCTGTGCAATTTTTGGAAAAATTTGAAATGGATTCAAATTAATTGTTCTTTAAATACTTGGTGGAATCAATCCATACAGCCATCTGTTCCTGGACTTTTCTTTGTTAGGAAGTTTTGAATTCTTCTGCAGTCTCTTTCTCATTATTGCCTATTCAGATTTTTTATTTCTTGATGATTGTCCTGGCAGGCTGTGTGCTTCCATCCCCACGTTCTACGTCATCCAGCTCATTGGTATATAAATGTTCATAGTAGTCTCTTATAATCCTCTATGCCTCTGTGGTTACCAGGTGCAAAGTCCCATATTTATTCATTATTTTATTCAGTTGAGTTCATTCTCTTGTTCTTTTGGTTATTCTAGCTAAAGCTTTCTCAATTCTGTCCATTCTTCCAAAAAACAAAGGCCCAGCTTCATTGATTCTATCTATTGTCTCTCTAGTCTCTATTACACTTACTTCAACTCTAGTCTTTACCATTTCCTTTCCTCTGTGCTACTTTTGCCCAGCCCATTCTTCTTCTCCTTCCTCAGTTGGGTTGCCTCACTGAGAGGTTTCTTTTTTCTTAACAAAGGCACTTATTATTACAAACGTCCCTCTTTGAAGTGCCTTTGCTGCATCCCACAAGTTCTGTCATCCTGTGTTTCTATTTCCGTCTATCTCAAGATACACTGGTATCTCCCTGTTGATTTCTTCCCTAATTGGCTGTCCAGGAGTGTGCATTCCATTTTCCAGACATTTGGGAATTTCCCATGTTCCTTCTGCTACTGATTTCTAGTTTCATACCATTCTGTCTGGGAAAGACAGAGTAGATATGATTTCAATCTTCCCAAATTGGTCAAGACATGTATCAAAGTCCAATTTCTGATCCAGACACTGCACATATCTGTTAGGTACCCTGGTCCACAGAGTTATTAAAGACCACTATTTCGCCATTATTCACCCGGCTGCTTAATCCATCCACTGGTGAAAGTGGGGCATTAGTCCTCTACTATCATTGTATTCTTGTTCAGTTTCTCCCTTGAGCTCTGCTCATTTTATGTCAACTGGACTGGACTACGACATGCCCAGATACCTGCGAAAACCTTATGTCCAGGTATGTCTTTCAGGATGTTTCCAGAGGAGACTACCATTTCAATTGAGAGACTGCATAAACAAAACCACTCTAACCAATGTAAGGAGGCACGATCCAACCCCCTGAGGGTCTGAACAGAACAAAAGGAATAATGGGCAAACTGGCTGATTGGTTGAGATGGACCATCCATCTCTCTCTTCTCCTGCTCTAGGAAATTGGCGCTCTGGAATCCCAGGCCCTCAGACTCAGACAGGTACATACAAAATTGATGCAGTTTGATGTGGAATGAAATGACACCACTGCTTTCTGGTGTCTCCAGCTTGCAGATAACAGCTCATGGGACTTCTCCATCTTCTTAATCACATGAGTCAATTACTCACAACAAATCTCTTTCGGTATCGCTCTATATACCCTATGGGTTCTGATTTTCTGTAGAATGTTAATAACACCTTACTAATACAATGCTTTCTTTAGAAGTATGTTTATTTCAAAAAAGACAGGGATTAGAAAAGAAAAGTACACATCCTATGCCTCAAGACAGCATTTCCAGTGATGGTATTTAACTTGATATCTGTACGGAGAGTGTGCTTCCTTACGTTTTCTACAACTCGAGCAGTGACCAATGAAAATAATAATAATAATAATAATAATAATAATAATAATAATAATGCTTGAGTATTTACTGTTCTTAACACATTACATGAATAAGGCATCTAACACTCTTAAAATTCAATGAAATACGAGCTACACTTATGCCCTTTTGACAGATGACTAAAAGAAGACAGAGAACAATTAGGTACCTTGTCCAACATCAGATGAGCAGAAAACGAAAGATTCAAAGCCAGGCAGCCTAACGCCATAGCTTTCATTCGTGACCACCAAGATTTCCTTCACCTTAGCTTTTTTCCCACGAATAATAAAAACATTAAATAAGAACACTGTTTATAAGTCAATTTCTTATAAATGCAATTATTTGGAATACAAAAATCAAGAACTGGAAAGGATGTGGGTAGTGTAAACCTAAGGACTATTTGAACAGAAGGAGATATAAGCAACCTTACCACGAAAACTGTCTCTTTTCCTGAGAGTCCATAAGGATCTTGCTTAGAGACTATTAACTTTTAATTTATTTATAATTCTACCAACCCCAAACAAATGCTTTCCCAATCATTATGAGATTATAGAGTATAAATTAAAAGGGAATCATGTCATAGGATAATTGAGGGAGGAGCTACTATTAGGAGACATATTTATTTATTCATTTATTGTTGATTTTCTTTATTGTATGTTTGTCTTGTTTCCTTGATATTGGCTTTTACATTTAATATTTCTTTTTTTAAAAGATTTATTTATTTATTTGACACAGAGAGATCACAAGTAGGCAGAGAGGCAGGCAGAGAGAGAGAGGAGGAAGCAGGCTCCCCGATGAGCAGGGAGCCCGATGCAGGGCTCGATCCCAGGACGCTGAGATCATGACCTGAGCTGAAGGCAGAGGCTTAACCCACTGAGCCACCCAGGCGCCCGACATTTAATATTTCTTTCTTTTTTCTTTTTTCTTTTTTTTTTGCCCCAGGGGTACAGGTCTGTGAATCATCAGGCTTACACCTTTCATAGCACTCACCAGAGCACAAACCCTCCCCAATGTCCATAACCCAGCCACCCTATCCCAATTATTTATTTACTTTAAAGATTTTATATACTTGACACAGAGAGAGAGAAAGAGTGCACAAGCTGGGGGAGTGTCAGGCAGAGGGAGAGGGAGAAGCAGGCTCCCCGGTGAGCAGAGAACCTCATGTGGGGCTCCATCCCAGGACCCCGGGATCATGATGGCAGACACTTAACTGACTGAGCCACCCAGGTTCCCCAGAAGGCACATTTGAAGACGAAACTTGTGTCACTATGCAAGGCGGGAGTCCTCCAATTTAGAAATTGAAAGAAAGTAAAGAAAAATGCAACGACAAGGCTAGAGAAAACAGAAAATCAGCAAAATCATCATGGGAACACTTAGATTTCGGATCCAAACTAACGCTCTCTACTTCCCTTGAGTGTATCTCGTCATGGAGGCTCAAGAGAGCTCGAAAGGAGGTACTGAATACGATTCAGGGGGAAATCTTCCTGTTTGAGAAATTGCTAGACTAAAATTCTGCAGTTTGTACTATTAACGTATTGCTATTAGAGCAAGTAAGCTTTATGAAGAGCTATACAGTTAAATCTCTATTTGATACATACACTCTTGTCAATGCATGCAAATCGCACCTGGCCCTTCACAGTGCTGTCCCCCTAAGTGGCCTTTTGATTCCGTTTGAAAGTCACACCTGGGAAACGGCTATTAAGAGGACTGCCACCCAGTTAGGTGTCTTTGAGCGTGAACCACTTCAAACTCAGGGCCCTGCAATTGGAGCATGGGCCAAGAGCCAAATTGCAGTTTGAAATCGAACCTCACAGGCCCTGAAAGCCTTGAATACTGTCACAGAGATGCCACCAACTGGTACACAAGATCCCAAGCGCTGTGCCATTTTAATTCAAATTGAGAGCCCCACAAATGAGTTGAGGCTCACATTTTATTTAGAAGTAGGAGGGTCCTAAAGAGTGAACACATTTAAAAAGCCATCATATGTGCTAAAGTATTTGGACAACAATTCAAAGGCTGCCAAAACACATTTGACCAAATCATTCCACGGTTGCCAATTTTAGTTTTAAAACAGACCTGTTTTCTTTTCATCTTCCTCCAGAGATCCAGCCAAACTCTCCCCTCGGAGGAAATTAAAAGCTTCCTTAACTTTATTCTTCCTCTGCTCCTTACTGTTGAGCTCTAGCTCTAATTCCTCTCTCTCCAGTATCGCCCTCTGACACCAAAGATCTTGAAACCCACATTTTGACTACTGGCTTCGATCATTTACATAATGGCACTCAGATCAATGACTGGAAAATAAAGCTATTAAGAAACAGATCTTTCTGAAGACTGTTTTAGTCTACTAAATATTTAAGTCAGACAAAAGGACATGAGGAAAAGTCAACAACAATAGGAGACAAATTGCACTGCAACATGGCACACCAGTTTTAACCTAAGTCAGTTCATCGTGCCTGCAGATTTAAAGGTATCTAGTTTCCAGTAACAGTGCGAGAGAGTCATTATCTCTAACACTTAATAGTACACTGTCCTGTATGCGCAGTGCTGTCCTGTGGCAACCAAGGGATTATGACAGTTCAGTGCACAAGGGGAAAGGGAAAGAGACTGCATGACCTTCCAAATGCTTTGTTGCAACTCAGACACAAATGCCTCTTTCAAGAGCTAAAAGGCATTTGGACGGATTATCTTGAACAGGGAATCTGCAAACTGCAGCCTGTGGGCCAAATCCTACCAGCCATCTGTGAGCTAAGACGGTTTTACATTTTTAAATGGTTAAGGAAAAACAAAGTAAGTATGACATTTCATGATAGATGAAATTATATGAAATCCAAGTTTGAGTATCTGTAAAGTTTTATTGGAAAGCAGCCACATCCCCCTATTTAAGGTCTCTGGCTGTTCTCATGCTACAATTGCAGAGATTAATAGCTGCAGTGGAAACCATATGTGACCCACAAAGGAAAAATATTGATAATATAGCCCAATGCAAAAGTCTGCTGAGGCCTGGTGTGAAAACGACCTCTCTCCCAAGTGGTAAGGCAAGGATTGATTTTGACGTGCATTTTTCAGGGTAAGCTCTGTTTGTCTGAGGTCAATCAACATTTCCCACAGGCCCAACCATGGTGATTTATTGAAGCTGGGGCGGGGCGGGGGGGTTTATGTGGCGTACACACGGGGAATGCTGGGAGGCTGCTTATCTCTCGTGCCAGCGATGACTGCAGGAAAGGGCAGGGCTGCGTTCATGAGGCATGAAACTGGAGGGTGAAGGCAGAACAGAGAGAATCCAGAGACGGGCGGAAAAGCTCTGATGATTCTGGGTGCCCTTTAAAAGTCTTCTGAAGCTGGTGGTAGTACTCTCTGTGTGTGTGTGTGTGTGTGTGTGTGTGTGTGTGTGTGTGTGTGTACCAGGGTGAAAAACACATATCATCAAATGTTTCCTCTTCAACATCTTAAAGTGCACAATTCACTAGTGCTATGTACAATTACACTGTTGTGAAACATTTCCAGGATCGAGAGACTGTTCAGACCAAAAGCTTTATCCTTATTAAATAACAACGTTCTGTTCTACCGCAGACACTGGTAAACTCTATTTGACACATATATGTATCTACAAATGGAAATTTACAGGATCTTTTCTCTTAAGACTGGCTCATTTTACAAGCTTAATTTCCTCAAGGCTCTTTCACATTGTAGCATGCCACAGGATTTCCTTCCTTTTAAAGGCTGCATATTGTATCGCTAGAAGTATTTAACCATATTCTGTGTGTCTATCCATACATCAATGGACTTTCGGGTTGTTGGCACTTCTTGACTCCTGGGAAGGCTATTGTGATAAACGTGGGTATGAAACTATCTTTGAGACTCTGCTTTCAATTCTTTTGGAAATAGACCCAAAAGTGGAATTGCTAGATCACACATTACTTCTACTCTTAATTATTTCAGGAAGCAATATACTGTATTCATAGGGCTTGCACCATATTACAACACTAGCAGGAATGTGCAAGGGTTCCCTTTTTCCCACATCCTTGCAACGATTCTTATATTTGTTTTCTTGATAATAATCGCCCTAATGAATGGGATAACTAATTGTGGATTTGATTTTCATATACCTAATTAGTAGGGATACTTGCCATATTTTAATATGATTGTTTGGGCCATTCATATAGCATCTGTGGATGATATATGGTTAAAGGTTAAAGGTTAAGTCTTTGCCCATTTACCAAATTCACTGACAAAATTTTTTTGTTTGATTTGTAAATGTTTTCCACCATTCTTTAGGTTATCTGTTCACTATGTTATTACTGTCATTGGATGCACAAAAGATTTTAAGTGTGACATAGTCCAATTTCTCTATTTTTCAACCTGTGTTGTCTATGCCTTTGGTGTCATATCTAAGGAATCATTGCCTAGTCCAATATTATAAAGACAGTCTTCTGGAAATTTATAGGTTTCCATCTTTAGTTGAGGTCTTTAACTTATTTTTTAATTTTTATATATGGTTTAAGATCAGGTTGAAAGTTCATTATTTTCTTTGTGGATATCCAATTTTACAACACTATATGTAGAATTCTGTCCTTTCCCCATTGAGTGATCTTGGCACCCTTGTAAAAAATCATTTAGCTCAATACACAAAGGCTTCTTTCTCTTCCTCCCTCCCTCCCTTCCTTCCTTCCTTCCTTTCTAAGATTTTATTTATTTGAAAGAGAGAAAGAGAGAGAGCAGGAGTAGGGAGAGGGAGAAGCAGACTCCCCACTGAGCAGTGAGCCTGACGTGAGGCTCGATCCCAGGACTCTGGGATCCTGACCTGAGCTGAAGGTGGATGCTTAAAGGATTGAGCCACCCAGGCGCCCCGGCTTACTTCTTTTCTGTTTCATTGGTTTATAAGTCTATTTTGATACTAGTACCATACTGTTTTCATTCCTTTATCTTTCTAATATAATGCATTTTTAAATCAGGAAGAGTGATTACTACAGCTATCTACTGCTTTTTGAAAAATCTTGACTATTCAGGGTTTATCGAGATTATTTGAATTTTGGGGTATTTTTCTTTTTTCATAATCTCTGTGCCCAAATTGGGGTTTGAACTCATGATCCTGAGATCGAGAGTGCCATGCTCTGCTGAATGGGCCATCCAGGTGCCCCTAGGATGATATTTTTCCATGTCCTCTAGGATGATATTTTTCTATTTCTGCAAAAAAGGCCATGGGAATGTTGATAGGGATTGAGTTAAATCTGCAGATCACTTCGGGTATTATTGATATCTTAATAATATTATGTGTGACAATTCATGAACCTACATTATCTTTGCATTTTATTTATGTCTTTCCTAATTTCTTTCAGCAATGTTTTGTAGATTATAGTATACGTGGCTTTCACCTACTTGGTTATTTAGTTTCATTCTAAAAATATTTTTTTGATGCACTTCTAAACAGAATTATTTTTTAACTTCCTTATGCAATTGTTCATTAAAGGGATATAAAAACATAACAGATTGCTCTATGTGGATTTTATATCATGCAACTTTAATGAATGTATTTACTAGTTCTAGCATTATTACTGTTTTTTCTTCTTTTACTTTTTTTTCTGTGTGCAGAATCTTTAGTATTTTCTCAATATGACATCCTATAATCTGAACAGGGATAATTTTATTTCTTTTTTCCAACTGGGATGTCTTTTACTTCTTTCTCTTGGCCAATTACCCTGGCTGGGATTTTCAACATGATGATGATTAGAAGCACTGAGAGCAGACATCCTCTCCTGTTCCTAATAACAGAGGAAAAACTTTAAGGCTCTAACCACTGAGAGTGATGTTACATGTGGACTTTTTACATATGGCCTTTATCATGTTGAAGTCATATAGTTCTATTCAAAGCTTATTGTCTCTATCATGAAAGGGTGTTGGATACTGCCATATGCTTTTTCCTCAATCAATTGACATGATCATGTTGATTTTCCCTTCATTCTCCAAATGTGCTGTATTATACATTACTTGAATTCCATATGATAAAGCACCCTTGCATTCTGGGACTAATTCATTATGTATAAAGATATTAAGAGGCTGTTGAATTTACGATACTAGTATTCTGTTAGAGGATTTGGGGGTCAATATTCATCAAGGATATTTGCGTCTTTCTCTTCATCTGTTTGTCTGGATTTTGTATCAGGTTAACGTGACCCTCACATAAAGAGATGGTAAGTGGCACCTCATATTCAATTATTTGGAAGAGTTTAGGAGGATAGATATTACTTTTTCTTTAAGTGTTTAGTATCATTCTCTAATGAAGCCAACCAGTCCTTGACTTTTTGTTAAAAGGTTTTCGAAAACTGATCCAATCTCCTTATTAGCAATTATCCTGTTCAGATTTTTTGATTACTTCATGATTCAGTATGGGTAAGGCTGTGTGCTTCTAAGAATTTACCCGTTTCCTCTGTTATTCAACTTGTTGGCATACATTTGTTTAAAGTATACTCTAACATTATTTTTCATTTCTGTGACCCTGATTCTAATGAAATCTCTTTCATTTCTGAGTTTAGATACTGAAGGCTTCTCTCCTTTTTCTTTTTAAGATTTTTTTCATCTACTTGACAGAGAAAGCGAGAGAGGGAACACAAGCAGGGGGAGTGGGAGAGGGAGAAGCAGGCTTACGGTGCTCGATCCCAGGACCACGGGATGATGACCTGAGCCAAAGGCAGACGCTTAACGACTGAGCCACCCAGGCGCCCCTTCTCTCCTTTTTCTTAAACAAGATAATAGCTTGCCGGTGATTTTGATCTTTTCAAAAAAGCCCAACTTTGGTTTTATTGAATTGTCTCTTGCTTTATAATTTTCCATTTCATTAATTTGTGCACTCATCTTTATTATTGCCCTTATCTTTATTATTTCCTTCCTTTGGCTAGCTTTAGGATTAATTTGTTCACATTTTTCTAGCCTGAGGTGTAAAGGTAGCTTGTAGATGTCAGAAGTAGATAAAGAAGATTGTAGATTTCTTTTTTTTTTTTAAAGATTTTATTTATTTATTTGACAGAGAGAGAGAGAGAGATCACAAGTAGGCAGAGAGGCAGGCAGAGAGAGAGGAGGAAGCAGGCTCCCTGCCGAGCAGAGAGCCCAATGTGGGCCTCGATCCCAGGACCCTGAGATCATGACCTGAGCCGAAGGCAGAGGCTTTAAACCGCTGAGCCACCCAGGCGCCCTGTAGATTTCTTTTGTACAATTTGAAGCTACTAACTTCCCTCTTAGGTCTGAATTCAGTGCATCTCCCAAATTTTTTAAAAAAAGATTTTATTTATTTGACAGAGAGAGAGATCACAAGTAGGCAGAGAGGCAGGCAGAGAAAGACAGGGGGAAGCAGGCTCCCCGCTGAGCAGGGAGCCCGATGCGGGCCTCGATCTCAGGACCCTGAGATCATGACCTGAGCCGAAGGCAGAGGCTTAATCCACTGAGCAACCCAGGCGCCCCGATCTCCCAAATTTTAATATGTTGAGCTTTCATACTCATTTCTCACAAGGTAGTTTATAATTTCCCTTGATACATTTTCTTTGACCAATTGGTAGGTGAAGTGCATCGTTAAATTTTTATATATTCATTGGTCTCCCACGTTTCCTTCTTCTGTTGACTTCTAGTTCCATTGCAGTTTAGTCCAAAAAGAGATTTTGAATAATTTCATACTTTCAAATTTGCTGAGACTTCTTTTAGGGCCTAACATGTATCTATCTTGGATGATGTTGGAAAGGTTCCTTGAGAAGAATGTATATTGTGTTGTTATCTGGTAGAGTATTCTTTATATGACTTCTAGGTGCAATTAGTCTATTTCCTGATTTATCTTCTTTCTCTTTTATCTACAGTTGAAGTGGGCTATTGGAAGTCTCTGACTATCACTGTGTTGCCATACATACACACACACACACACACACACACACACACACACACACACACACACACACATTTCTTGAATTTTGCCAATATTTGCTTTATATGTTTAGGAGCTTAGTACATTTGTTGTATGAATATTTATAATGATTATGTCTTCTCGGTGAATTGTCATTTTATCATAATAGAACACTCTCCTTTGTCTCTTGAAATAGGTTTTGATTTAAAAATGATTTCGGGGGGCACCTGGGTGGCTCAGTGGGTTAAAGCCTCTGCTTTCGGCTCAGGTCATGATCTCAGGGTCCTGGGATCGAGGCCCGCATCGGGCTCCCTGCTCAGCGGGGAGCCTGCTTCCCCCTGTCTTTCTCTGCCTGCCTCTCTGCCTACTTGTGATCTCTCTCTCTGTCAAATAAATAAAATCTTTTTTTAAAAAATTTGGGAGATGCACTGAATTCAGACCTAAGAGGGAAGTTAGTAGCTTCAAATTGTACAAAAGAAATCTACAGGGCGCCTGGGTGGCTCAGCGGTTTAAAGCCTCTGCCTTCGGCTCAGGTCATGATCTCAGGGTCCTGGGATCGAGGCCCACATTGGGCTCTCTGCTCGGCAGGGAGCCTGCTTCCTCCTCTCTCTCTGCCTGCCTCTCTGCCTACTTGTGATCTCTCTCTCTGTGTCAAATAAATAAATAAAAATCTTAAAAATAAATAAATAAATAAAAATGATTCTGGGGGTGCCTGGTTGGCTCAGTTGGTTAAGTGTCCACCTTGGGCTGAGGTCATGATGCCAGGGTCCTGGGATCAGGCCCTGCATCAGGCTTCCTGCTCAGCGGGGAGCCTGCTTCTCCCTCTGCCCCACCCTGCCCCGCTCATGCTCTCTCTCCTTCTCTCAAACAAACAAACAAACAAATAAATAAATAAATAAAACCTATTTTGTCTGATATTAGCCTAGCTACTCCTTGGCTCTTTTGGTTACCGTATAAATGTAATTTCCCCCCATACTTTCATGTTGATTATTGTGTAATCAAAAGTGAATTTCTTACACATGGTATATAGTCAAAGTCTGTTTCTAAAATACCTTCTCACTCTGTGTTTTAATTGGGGAGTTTAAACTATTTGTACTTCAAGTAATTACTGATACGGAAGGACATACTATTGCTACTTAAATTGTATCTTTATGTCCAATCTTCCCTCTATTACCACCTTCCTTTGTGTTTCATTGATTTTTTTTTTGTACTGACATGTTTTCATTCCCTTCACATTCCATTTTTCTTCTCTTTTATAGATAATTTCTTTGTGGCTATCATTACAATTACATAAAACACTATAATATTATAACATTCTATTTCAAACAGATAAAAACTTAATTTCAATTGCATACAAAAACCACTCGAAGAGCTCTACCCTCCCCTGGCACATTACATTACTGATGTCACAAATCACATCTTTAAATATTATATACTCATTTTCATGATTTATGTTACTTTTCAATGTTTTCATCATTTAAATTTTATATAGGAATTAAAACTGAATTAATGCATGGAGATTCTATTAATAGAAGAAGCTATTTATGTCAACATACTTTGTTTTATTGGAGAACTTCATAATTTCATTTGACTTTGCATTAAGGTAGAGCATCCTCTCCTTTCACCTTAAAGGAGTCCTTTGACCATTTCTTAAAGAATTTTCCTTAGAATGTCTTAATTTCTTCATTTATGAAGGACAGTTTTCCTGGATATATTATTCTTGGTTGAAAATTATTTTTTATTTGAGCAATTTGAATATATCGTGTCACTTGTCACAGTGTGCACTGTTTTTGCAGAGAGATCCACTCATAACCTTATAAAAACTCCCTTGTATGTGATGGGTTCTTTCTCTAGTCCTGTCGACGTTCTTCTCATTGGCTTCAACTTTTACAGTTTGATTATCATCTGACTGTGTGTCTTTTTGGATTTATCCTGAATTATGTTATTTGAGTTTAGTTTCTTCAATTACTGTGTATATTTCTTTCCTCAAATTTGGGAAGTTTGCACTGTTACTTGTTCAAATAATGTTTATGCCCAGTTCTGACCCTCTTCTCTTTTTGGCCTTCCCTAAGTACATATAATGTTCCTGCGGTCTCTAAGGCTCTCTTCATTTTTCTTCCTACTACTTTTCTTTATGCTCCTTTGACGCCACCATTTTAAAAGACCTGTCTTCAATTTCACGTAGTTTTTTTTCCCCCTGCCTTATCGAGTCTGCAGTAAACTCCTCTAATGTACCTTTCATTTCAACACCAGAACTTCCATTTGGGGTGTTTTATAGTTTATATCTCCCTATTGAAATTCTCATTTTGTTCATGCATTGTTTTCCTAATTTTGTTCAGTTTTCCTAATTTCGTTTCGTTTAGCTCACTGAGCATTTTCACAACTGGTCTCTTGACATGTGAAACAAAGCCATGCACATGGATGTGTATCACACTAGAGTCCATTTCAAGCATTTAATTTTGTGAATTTGCTTGGCCCGTTTCCTTGTTTCTTAGTATGCCACAAATTTTGTTGTTGTTGAGACTTGGGCATTTGAAAAAAAAAAATCTCTTCCAGTCTTTATATGCTGGGGTTATTTAGAGAAATACTTTACTGACCAGCCCAGGTAGAGATCCTAGGACGTTTCAAACATTTTCTGAGGATGTTTGTTCTCTGGATTTGTGCGTATGATTTTAGTCACTTTAAATTCAGTGGGCAGCTTATTCCTACTTCTTCGCAGAAGCCCATGGTCTCTTGTTCCTCCTGACACCAGCCGCTGGAACTGTAGCTCTAATAAGATGCCATAGTGATAGCATCTAGTGTCAGCAGCTTCCAAACAACACTTTCAGTCCAATGAGCATGCCATGACAGGTAAGACAGATTAGAGTCCCTGAGGGAGCCCCCAAACTAGTTAGAACATTGGGTGCATGCATGATATGCTCTATTGTTTGTGTCCTGAACATGAATCTTTGGCGTAGGAGGTATCTTCCTGGTCGCACCATGGAAGGTCATGTAGGGAGAGGAACATGGCCAAGGATGCCAAAACGTAAGAATTTAACAAACCCAGTTACTGGAATTCTTTCTTTGTCTTACATTGGTTAGGGATTCTTACTCATAAATTAATTGGTCTCCAGAACTCTCACAAAGGTATATTGCTCCATACAGAAACACAGTGTCTATATGGCAGAGTGAAGTTATAAAGCTTCTTGTCTGTTATCTTGCTGATATCCCTCCACTTTGAGTATTTCTTATATTCAAACTATTTTAGAACACTTGTACAGTTATGAAAAACTACATAGTTCCCACTCATCTGGCACTCAGTTTTGACTAACGTTAACATCTTATATTAGCATGGTAAATTTGTCACAACCAGTCAACCAATACTTACACATTATTAGTAATTAAAGTTCACATTTCATTCAGATTTCCTTAGGTTTTACACCTAATGTCACTGATCTGTTCTAGAATGCCATCCAGGATATTATATCACATTTAGTACTCCTATCTTCTTAGGCTACTCTAGATTATGAGCGTTTTACCACTACACTTGAGTGATATAAACCAAAAAATCTGTTTCATAGTTAAAGCCAAATTTGTTAAGAATTTTCTGTTGCTGTAACTCACTAGATTACCAAGCGATACTGTTTTCTAGTTCAAACACACTATTTTATAATGATAAAGGTGAGGCCAGACTGACGGTGTCCAAATGATTACCCACCATTACACAATTAGTACTGAGAAGAACTGGGATCTTAGCCCAAGAGTTTTTAGTTTTTACCACCCAGTTTCTGTTCTTTACAGTGTAATTACACTATACCAGAAATTCACCTTCATTACATCCTGAATTTTGAATATCCAATAAAGAAGCACAATAAGACATGAATTAGTGACAAGGATGAGGTGATTTTTCAATTTCTCAGGGTTTTATTCGGAAATATAGGCTTTATCAATGTTCTCAAATTCTGTTAGTGAAATTCCTAAAGCAGGAAGTTAACCGGCGATCATGTTAAGTCGCTGACTTATCGATTATCATTTTTTCTAACAATTAACTGAATACAATGCTTCAGAAATAGTTCTATTCGTGTACCCATTACTTCATCCATCCATCTACTCATATCTACATACACCTAAATATTTTATAACAAATATTTATTAACCATCTACTCTTGCCCAGAAAATATTCTGGGCAGTGAAAACCAACCCTGATTAGTCTCCTGTAGAGGAACAGTCATGAGTTTCCTGGAATCTGTGGACTGAAATTGAATGGTATCAATATAATGAAATTAATAAATCCATTTAACTTTTTGTGAGATCTAAGTAGAAATGTAGGCTTAATAATGTAGGAAACTGAATTTTAATCGCTGAACTAAAAAATAAGAACTAGCTGAGCAAACAAGAGAAGGAGTGAGTTTGGAGGAAAAGAAGGGGGTGGTATCACAGAAGCCAAGAGAATAACTTAGAACAGAACATCTCCAGAAATGAGCTGGGGACTTTTATTTGGGAGCTTTACAAAATTCCTCCAGGAAAATGAGCAGTATTACTTCAAAACACTATGGACCATTAACTTTTTCAAAGTACAATGGGGCTGTTTCTCTGTATACCACTGGTGACAAGAAGTTGCTATGTAATTTTCACATCCCTAATAATTATTTGCACTTGCATTTGGCATTCCATTGTGACTGGGTTGTATGTCGCTATTGTTGCTTCCCCTTCAACCCCTCCCACAAAGGTGCCGGGCGGTGGTGGGAACAGTCACACACCCGTGAGCAGCAGACTCCTCTCCCTCAGGCCCCATCACAAGGAAGGGGGGAGTCATGATACTCTCACAGTGAGGTTTTACTTCTCTGTTGAATTTTGATGATATTAACCCTACGACACTCTTTAGAAGTAGGTAATGGTTGTTGGAGCTGTGCGGCAAGTTCCTGCTGACGGTAGACGCACCACAGAAGTTGGCCTTGCTCACAGTACAACCTCGGAAAAGACACTTTGCCGATGTCTATGCCAATTTCCGTCAGACATAAAATAAATGGCAACTTCCCATCTCGTGGGGGGGGGTTCCTAAATTTATCAGACAGTGAATTAGAAATACAAGAATGGGGTCAAATGCCAGATATTCTAGAGTAAGTTCTGGAAAACAATTACATCCCACAGGACAAAGGTGGCCCGCAGTTTCTTTTCATAAAAAAAAAAAAGTTTTATTGGAATACAACCACATCCATTTATTTACATATTTCCTATGGCTGCATTCACACTACTCTGGCACAATTGCCATGATCGTGTCAACTGCTTTGAGTTGTGACCGAGACCTCATTACTTCCAAAGCCCAGAATATTTACTATGTGGCCTCTTACAGAAAAAGTTTGCTGACCTGGCCTACAGAAATAAAGGCTAAGAGTGGAGGAAGAAAAGACTGCATCTTTTGATGAGAAAACCCATCCCTAACAGGGCAAAGAGATGACTTTCTGAAAGAGTCAAGAGCTAGAAGCAATCTGTCCTCTTTGCTAGGCCTTTATTGAAAATGCCACATGAAAAAAATTATAAGAAAGAAATCAAGAAGTGAGATTGGAAGGTGAGGGCTGAAGGCTAATGAGTCTTTAGCATTTATAGTCTTCTAAGAAACATGAGTGAACGAGTGATCCTGTCATATCCCTTCTGACCTGTCTTCTTTCCCTGCATTGGCCATCAACCTACTGAAAACGATGACAGAGAAGAAAAGGGAAAGACAGGACCTTTTCTTTTCAGTTTTGCTATAGTCAACAGCAAGCCAGAAGTAGGGAGTTTTGGTAGAGTGTCTTCACACCCAGAAGTAAAAGAAAAACCGTTAAATTAATTTTGTGTTCCATTTCGACTTTTGGGGATGGAATGAAACACGTGTAAATGTATAAACTATGAAATACAAATTGTGTCATTTCACTGATTCTGCACGGGTGCAAAGCTCTCATATTTGCATATAAAGGTCACTTTGTACCATAGAAGGATCATCAGTAATACTCATGCTAATAAGTTGAAACTTTTAATTTTAACTTAATGAGAATGATAAATGCCAAATAAACAATTATGAAACACTGACAGGCCACAAAAGGAAGGGAAACCCTGTACGTTTTTAGTAGGTTGATTCTGCTCCTTGAGGAAGGGGACACGTGTTTGCATTTTGCAAGGGGTGCTGACAATGAAGGGGTTGGCCCCGTGCACTGACCAGCACCGTTTCGATCAACTAGTCTTCTCAGAGATTCTCTCCTGGCCATCACAGTCTGAGCTGCTATGGCCAACCTCGACCTCCTGGATCAGCTGAGCGACACACTCCATGAAAACAACGGAGTGACATGCCTACTCGCGACTCAGGCTGATCCGTGTATCCACTGGCACAAAAAAGTAATGCCACTTCTCATCAGCTTTTCGACGGAAGAGACTTCTCTCCAGAAAATGGCCATTGCTAACAAGGTTTTATTCAGGCTTTGAGAGGCAAGAAAGGACAAGGGCTTGGCAGGGAGCGCAGTTCCTGACCCCTGGGGGACCACAGCAAGACGCTGTTTATCCAGCCCTCCTCTCCTCTGCTGCAGGGGTGCAGACAATCATGAAAAGACACCTGCCACAAATGTGATACTGTGTCCTCTTAAGTTCAGTCAATTTATTTGGCAAAAACACCCACACCCGCCAGTTGGCATTTGGCACCAGCCAGAATTTCCTGCCTGTGCCCCAGCCTTAGGCGAGGACATCAAAATTGCTCTCTGCAAGGGTTGGCTCAAGTCAGAAAGAAGGGCTCCAAAGGCCACTCAAAAGAATCAAGAGGTGGTAGCAGCCTCAAGCTAGTATTTCAATTATGGGCTGTGACAGAAACCTGGTCACCCAGGTGCTTCTGCTTTTCACAGTTGGGCTGTCCCTGTGATCCTGAATGGCCTTTGTGACCCACTTCGTGTACATCCCCAGAGGCTGCAAAAACACGAAAAAAAATTTAAAAAATTAAGAAGAAGAAAGAACCAACCCTGATCACCATCTAACCAGCTGTCCACAGCTCTGCTTGACGTGCGTGTCCCAACTCTTGGTCAGTAAGTGGCCCAAAGCAATTCAGGTAATTACCAAACCTTCAGCTCCTATGGCTTCCTGGACAAAAAAAAAAAAAGCCTGGAGTTTGAGGGATTTATGCAAGAGAGATGGACAGACTATGTAAACCTGCCACATTTCGAGAACAAATGCACGAGAAGATGGTAACAGACGCTGGTGTAAGGGAAGACTGCGTCACATGGCCCCTTCCGCCATATGCCAAGTTAGAGCAGGAATGACAGAGTCACTTGAAAGCCTTGCTTTTCAAAGCCCTTCCAGCAACTCTGTAGACTTACCTTCTAGCTGGGAGCAGTAATTATTAACTCAGCAGATAGGTGCTTTGTCAGATTCGAAAGAAAACAAATCTGCTTCAATGAAGGGAATAAACAGTCCCTAATGTTCAGCCAGGGAAGCTTGTGGGTTGACAGGACATAATTACCTTTCATTGCATGTAATGATATTAACACTTTTACTTTGTTCCTCCAATTCCAAAATTATAATATACCTCCCTCGCTTAAATGGATGCTTGGGTTCCTCAGGAACTCATTTAACTCAATGGCATTTGCTTTTGCCATGAGGCAATTATTTGCATTTTGTGAAGAATTCATTGTGTATACTTGGAAGCATTATGTTTTATTTAAGAATTCCTCATCACAAACACCAAAAAATGAGGCAAACGGCCTCTTTTCTAACACAATGCCAATTTGTAACTCTTTCAACAGTTAAAAAGTCACAAAATAATACAGCAACCCAGCCCGAATAAATCTCTCCTATTTCCACCCTTCGCACACCTTGCAAATGCCACCAAAAAAACTTTTGTATTTCATTTCCGGAATCAAAGGGTAACAACCTATGTCATCACTCAGATCCACTGGTCCTTTGTTGGATGCCGATTAACAATGTCTGATTAGTGAAGTAGGAAATGGATGTCCATATCGAATATGAAAATATTACAGGGGATGGTGGGTACTACCCCAATATCCAAATCCAACTTTACAACTTTAAATTTCTAGAAAAGGAAAAGATTAAAAGAACTCATGAAACAGAACAAATGAAGGAACTTATCCACAGAATATGAGCCAGGCTCTCTTCTGAAATCTTGGGGTAAAAACAAAGAAAAAAAATACCCCAAGAATAACCCTCATGGGGACACACTGGTAAAGCCCAGGAGAACTACTCTGGGGGCTCAAACTTAGGATAAAGTAAGGACCTGCTATTTCTATTTTCTATGATGACAGACTCCTATCACAGTGACTAGACAATTCTGCTTGCGGTTAACAAGACAGGGAGGTGGGACACACAAGCTGCTTGCGTTTCCTCAGATGATTCTTTTCTGGAGCTAAAGAAGTCAAAAATACCTTTCACACTGACCACGCAAATGACTGGCAGCTGGGAATGGCTAAACTTCTCCCACGATGGGCAATGTCCATCCTGGAGAACAAAGTGGAAGTTTCTACATCTCATTACGAATCTCTACTATTCAGGTTTCAGATTGAACTCTGCTGCATTCAGAAGATAGTGACTCAGTTTAATTGCCCACCATGGGAATTGCTGGCAGAGTAACAGAACAGTGTGTCTTATCCAATAAGCATGTAGGGGTTACTTATTGTAGGCTTACAGGGGGAAGGTAGCCAGAAATCCAACAGGCCGAAAAGGAAGAGGAAAGAAAAAAAAGAAGAAGAAGAAGAAGAAGAAGAAAGAAAAAAAGCAAGGCTCTCAAATGTAGAACTTGAAAAATGAGGGCACATATTTTTGCAATGACCCTCCAGTCTCCTTTCCCACCGCTGATTGCTATCCCCAGACTCCAACTGGGCTCGCTCTTCATAAACAGCTATCTTGCCAACAAGTGCTCTAATATTAATTTCAACCATGTTTTAATTTTCTTTTCAATCTTCAAAAGCCAAAGTTCCAAATTCATGAAGGACATTTTTTTTTTTATTAACCCTCGCCCCGGCACGGTCCAACGAGTGTTTTTATTCCGTTTAATGAAAAAATGGGATATTAGGAACACACAGTGCTCCCTATTCTCTAGGACGTGTATTCTATGTCTCTAAGGAAGTTAAACAGACCTTGCACAGCTGAGAATGACGGCAGGCCTATCACTTCCCGTACTCTAAGATCATGGAAGGTAAGAAATTGTCTTACTAATCTTGGTATCTTCAGCATACACTCGTGTTCAGTAATGTTTGGTGGCTGTATGTTGGGTGGGCCAAGGAGTGCTTTTAAAGGAAGCACATGACCAGACCGCCCGGTGGCTGGGCCATTTCTCAAGATGCTGAAAGGGCAGGGTAAGCCAGGGAAAGGTGGAGGTGAGCGGGTAGCGCTGTGTGATCCCAGGGGTGGTGATTAAGGCTACGGAATGCAGGGGACTTAGCATGCATTAGACTCCATCCCAAAGCCAGAACAACTGAGGTTTCAGAGTCTGATGATGTGGAAGAGATGCTAGTCTGGCGATACAAAGGCCGTGCCAATCCCCAGTCCTGGGGAACCTCACCTTCTCCCCAAAAGCAGATTCCTCCATGTAGCTCTCTATCTCCCCGGTCAGTTGTCAAGGTTTAAGGAAATCTTTGGTCTCACGAGAACTTTCTAAACGTGCTTTATCTAAATCAGATCACATTAAGAGCAAAAGGAGGTACTGTCCGTGATTATGTCAGAACGATCCTCACAAACCTGGACACTCCTGGGCAGACAGGGTTCCACGCCTCTGTCCGCACTTCCCTGTATGCACACATATGGATCACCTATATCCATATTCCATATCCATTTTAACTATATCCACAACACGTGTATCTGAGTCAAAAGCTCTGTTAATATCTACATTTCGGTCTACAACTATATCTAAGCTTTATGCATCTTGATCCACAATCACACCGACATCTGTTATTTATTGATGCTGTTCTTAGAGCAAACATTGCAGAGGGCACCAAACTTGCTATAGTTCTTACTTTCTCTTTCCTTCCATTTCTCCCTTGCTCACCCCTTTCTTAAAAGGACACTCTTTCCTGAGAGTCATTCCTTCCGTTTCAGTTTCTCTCTCCCTGGCCAACTCTCTCACTTCCCCTGCGTACATGGTAATAATAGGAAACTGGCAAACTCTTCTTGTACATCTCCCATGTTTCGTAAACAATTTTCACTGTTGCTCAAACACATGTATTTCCTATTTTTCTGACAATAGCAACAAAAGCTGTCCTTTTCTGAGGCAGACTTTGGTGTATTTGACTAGGAACACGTGTAAACATTTGGAAAGCCATTTGATGAGTCTGAGTCTCACTTTTCTCATCCGGAAATGGGATCGGTATTTCATCAATTAAATATGGGAAAATGCTGTGGAGCAGCTGCCAGTCTTGTGCAGGAGAACCTGAAACCATGTCTTGGCTCTACCCAAGATCTAGGGTATGCACTGAATGTGTGTGTTCCTCTAAAATCCATTTGTTGAAACCTTAACCCCCAGTACCATGGTATTTGGAGGCGGGGCTATTGGGGGAGGGGTGGTAATTAGGGCATGAGACTGCATGATAAAATCAGGGAATTTCTAAGAAGAGACCTAGAGATCCGATCCCTCTCTCTGTGTCATGTCGGCGTACACAGAAAAGACAACTATCTCAAGCCAAGAGGGCTCTCACCACAAATCCGGCCTTGCTAGCACACTGCTCGCTGATTTCTCAGACTCTACAATGGTCGAGAAATAAAGTTCTGTATTTCGGCCACCCACTCTTCCAGAGTTTATTATAAACCCCCAAAAGACTAAGACAACCAGACATCAGGATTTTTTCTAGTTCCTGACCTTATTTCAAAGTGCAGCAAACAATGATAATATTGTTCTATTGTCTATGTAATGCTATACAAATGTACACTGATATGTGCATAATGGCGCTAAATTTTTTAACCCTATGCATTACTAGCACTTTATAAAATTTAAGGTATGGGTTCTACTCTAAGTAATTGGGGATGGGAAAAGGAACATGAAATTTGGAATACATTTAACTACTGTGGGCTGTATTCTGAAGGACTCATCAAAATAGAATTAGCTCATTATTGAGCTAGAAGACTCTAACTTTGAACATGGGAAGCCTGGATCTTCCCGTAGCTTCATTAATAACTTGAAAGTAGTTGCGCCACCATCAAAACCAATTGTCTGATTTGGGGTATCATTTGGATCCTAAGACAAGATAAAAAAAGGAGACATCTAACATCGTTCAAAGAGAATATGTAAAAGAGTAAGAAATTAAATGCAAAGGTGCTAATTATTAGTCACAGCTTAATTTTCAAATTGTTCTTTTAACTTACAAAACTAATGAATAGAGATATACTCCACACTGCAAACCAGAGGTCGACAGAGACTTGAGTAATTAGAGTATTGCTCTGTAATGGAGAGTACTCAGTAGATAAGAAAAAAACCCCATCAGAATGATTCTCATTTATAAAACCCACTAGTAATAAAGAACAAACATCTTTGAAATAAGCACTGTTCTTCACATCTGAAAACAATGACTGTGAGAGAACTATGGAAACTTACCTTTTCCAGTAAGAAAATCTTATAGGTTCGGCGGCTCTGCAGGTTGAGAGGCGAACTTTTGATTTCTGTTTAGGTCATGATCTCAGGGTCCTGAGATAGAGCCTGGTGTTGGGCTCTGGGCTCAGCAGAGAGTCTGCCTGAGATTCTCTCCCTCTCCCTCCACCCCCCTCCCAGCTTGGGCACATGAGCACGCGCGCACAATGTGCACGCTCTCTGTCTCTCTCTCAAATAAATATAGATAGATAAGTAAATAAATAAATAAAATCTTACAAAAACATTACAGATTGGGAAAAGTGACACTGGTGACATTGGTTTTTTAATGTTGCTATTTAGTAATCAGTACAGGTTCCTCTATGAAGTTGTGGATTTACTCTTAAAGGTTTTAACAGCTGGCAGTAGGCCAGGGTAAATGTTACATTCACACGTGGGCTTGCCCTTAAAAATGTCAAGGACATGAAGGGAAATGCACGTGGCTTGAGGTGGCTGGGATTCTACAACCAACAGGCCCTGGTTTGTGTTTCCATCTATTCATCAACTGGTTTGGAAAGCATACGAGCCCAAATCCAAGGAGGAAAAAGAAAAATCCATTTTCCTTGAAAAAAGTATAAGATACACCTCCATAAATTTATAATCTGAATCTTTTAGAAAGTTCTTATTGTTTTGAGTCAAAGCATCTAGGCCACCTCAACGGAGCCAATTACATGAATTCATAACGAAGTTACAAAATAGATAGCACAGTGTAGTATGACAAAATATCATGCTTTCAGCAATAGAAAGCACTTGGGTAAACTGTACGAAATGAACAACTCAGAGTCTAGGGTATAAGCAAAATTGTTGCTCTTTCTTCCGGTCTTTGTGCTTTCTGGGAGATTCTACTACCATGGCCAATTCCAGTGTAGATTCTATGGTAGCACAGCGTCAAGAAAGCCTTAGAGAGCCAGAGGACCACTGCCCACAGTCTCCCTGTCGTGGGTCAGGAAACTTCCTAGAAGGCCAGGCCTTCAATAACGAATTGTACTCTGAAGAGAGCTGCTCTCCCTTTGCAGGAAGTCAAGAAAAAGGAGAGATCTGGGCTGCAAAGATTGGAAATCTAACCATAATGTTCCTACGTTTCTTGCATAGATAGCTTCCCATAATCACTGGGAAGAGCTGGGCTGTGCAAAGACCAAATCCCCAAAAACAATCTTGAGAAAGATTTTTCATCTTTATGAACATGATCCCCTGCCTCATCGTGACCCTGTCTGCATATCAGTCCACAGTTAGATTGACAAGAACAAAGAAATGCAGCCTATAGTCTGAAAAATGCTGCCCTTGGCATCCAGTCTCAACTCAGTTGTATTAGGTTAGGATCAAACATGCGGCATGCTTACTGATCTAAAATGTATTTTTTTAAAAGATTTTATTTATTTATTTGAGACAGAGAGAGAGTGAGTGAGAGAGAGCACAAGCAGGGGGAGTGGCAGAGGGAGAGGGAGAAGCAGGTTCCCCGCTGAGCAGAGAGCCCGATATGGGGCTCGATCTCAGGACCCTGGGATCACGACCTGAGCTGAAGGCCGATGCTTAACAGACTGAGCCACCCGGGTGCCCCTTAAATTTATTTTAAAAGCTCTTATACTTAAGAATACTGCACATGGGTTGTAAAAGAAAGCAGGATGGACCCTTGCTTTTTGATAAGTACGACAGGAAAATTCATCTCATACAATTGTAAAAAACCAGAGAACTACAGCTACTGATTCCTCCAAAACTCTTTGGTGGTTCCTCCAAAAGGTAAAGGTAGAATTATCTTATGATCCAGTGAGTACGCTGCTAGGATATACCCACAAGAATTGCAAGCTGGGACCCATACAGATACTTATAAAGCACTGATCATTCAACATTATTCCTAAGATCCAAAAAGTGCAGACAACCCACATTTCCACTGACAGACGAATGGTTAAACAAATGAGGGTTATCCATAAAATGGATTATGTACAATGGAACATTATTCAGCCCTGAAAAGGAACAAAATTGTCATATATTCCATGCCACAGAAAAAACGTTGAGGACATTATGATAAGTGAAATGAGCTATACACAGAAGAACAAATACTTTATGATTTCACTTATACGAGGTATCTACAATAGGCAGATTCATAGAGACAGAAAGTAAAATAGAGCTTATCAGAGAGAGGAGGGGGAATGGGAAGTTATTTTTTAATGGGAACAGAGTTTCTGTTGGGCACGATGATAAAGTTCTAGAAATGGACAGTGGTTAATGGTTGTACAATGTTCTGAATGTACTTAAATGTCACAGAATTATACACCCAAAAATGTTAAAATGTTAAAAAAATTTACCTTTATGCTATAAACATTTTAACCCATTTAAGAAAAAGGGGGGGGCACCACAAAAGTCCAAAATCTTAGCTAGAGTCAGTGAGAAGAACGCTTATAATTCTGTTAGCTGATGTTTTTCGTTACAAATAACCTGGTAACATTTCTGTCTTGACCAATTCTACAAAACAATTGAAATGATATTCCTCCATGTCAATCTTTAGTTCTAGCCTCAGACAGTGGGTACACCTAGCCTTGAATATACTAATGAACACGTTCGCTCTTTCCCAGAACGAGCTTACTGTCCCGAGAATTATCAGCCTAACATGGCAGATGACCAACTATGAAGCAATCGCGTGTCACAAGACATGGAAGGTATGGAAGATTAAGCAGCTTGACCGATGGCCTCCAAATGTCTATGAGTCCCAAATGGAGGCACGCTAATTCTCTAAGTCAAGGCTGGAAGTAGAGACAAAGAACAGGTAGAAGATTTCACAGTTCAAGCCATCAGTTCTACCTACTTGATGAAGCAGTCTCGGCCGTCCCGGTTCGCAGTCATCTCCCATCCATAGGGTGGTACCTGGTTCAAGCCCCAGGTGCCCGAGGGAGGTGGCCAGCCAGAAGACTTCGTCCTGTGGCTGGGGCAGGGGGGAAGAGAGAGAGAGAGAGAGAAAGAAAAACATCATTACACCTGACACCCAAACATTTCTTCTGAAACAAACTCCAGAAGGAGCATGGGATTTGCTCCTCTCAACTGTGGGCTATACCCTCAGCTGATTAAATGAATAAATATAATGAGTGATTTAACAACAGGTACAATGCTCATCAGTTTTCCTTACACTATCTTCCTTCCTCCCTCACAGACACCCCATGAGGTAAGTACATGTATTCCATTACACATATTCTATTTTACAGATGAGGAAACAACAAATGGCTCAGAAAGATTAAGTAACGTTGTTAAAGGACACGTTATCCATTTTGAACAAAATTTTTGCACGTGTTCCATTACACTATGCCTCCTGACACCAGACATTAGGAAGTGTGGCAGGTAGATAGATAGTGCACACAATATCAAGACATATATGTAAATGCTATTTTTATGGATATGAAGCAAATAACCTGAAGCCACAATTTCCTGGCCTCCCCTAACCAAAGCATAAAATTTCCACTCCTATTAACCACATTCCTGTCAAAGTGAGCTATAACCCAGAGACAAACTCTCCATTTAAGTTGCAGAGATATCCACACATTAGCTTTTACACTTTCAATTCAAACCTTGAATTTCAATCATCAGCAAAACGGAAGGGAAGGCTATGGAGAACTTTCTAGAACCTGGCACTCCCAAGAGCACAAGGAAAGGTGAAGTAATTGCACGTGACAAGCAACTGTGACAGGCAGGGTGGCACAGTCACTATCTCCAACTAGAGGCCAAAGCCCAGGTTCTGGAGTGTGGCCAAGTCCTGACTGCTCCTCTCCAACAAGGACCCCCAGACTTTCTACCGTTTGCACGACACCAAAAATTGCTTCAGAGCAAAACCACAAGAGGAAATACCAAGTGCCATTTTTGGATCAGCCAACATCCTTCATCTTTTGGTCCATGCACACCACATGAATTTCTGAAAGGCCTCGGAGATCCTCCAGGCACTTGTGGATTGCAAACTAGGATCCAAAGGACGTTGGGGGGGGGGAGGGGGAGCAGGGCGCACATTCCTGGGGCCTTGTGCTTCAGCATCTGAGTAGAACATCTGGGAGCCTCTGACAGGGCACCAGGGACCACATGCACAAGGTATACAAGTCTGTGTGGACAGCTGTCCAAAGCCAGCAGCCCCCCCCTGCAGCAAACATCCAAAGACGGGATGTCAGCTTTTCTGAAAGGGGGCACCTCTTAATCCCCCAGAACACAGGGCAACGCCCCCGCCTCATACCCAACACACACATCTGATCAGGACCCAACATCTCTCAGCAGGTGAAATAAGCCCATTTCCTGTAAGACTTCTAGATGGGAAGTATCTTGCATCATTTAAACCACCTCTGTTGCTGTTTTTTAAACTTCCTTGCAGGCTTCCCACAACCTTCATGAAATGTGGTGAGCAAAATTCACAAATCTAACGCAGGGCTGGCAGATTTAAAATCCCACCACAGGATCCTTCCTTGCCCCTAGACTATTAAAATAAAAGACAAGGCAACAGTTTCTGTTCCTTTTCTTTGCACAAAAGTCAGCAGGGGCAGTTTCCTCTGGAGGTTTTATAAAAATGGGCTGCTTCCCTACAGTTGGAGAGCCCATGAATGTGTCATCCCGTGGGGGAAAAAATGCCAGTTTCTCCGAAGTAGCAGAGAACACATCTGGGGAGCTTTCTAAGGTTGGACCAGGAACACAAACCCTTAGGTGAACACACCATGTCCTGTTACTAAAAAGTTTTCCAAAAGCAATAGTATGGTAAGAAGTAACACGAGGAATACTCTAGCGAAAGACTGTTCATGTAGAGAATGCAACTATTTACACTAGATGACTAAATTAGGCCCCTTAACAGAATGTTAATCATCACCAGAGAGGGCTAACTTACTAAAAACAAACCATCTCTTCTTTTTGGTATTTTTCTCTTTCTTGGCCAAAGCCACCAATGTCTATCTAAATCACTAAAAGAAAGACACAGGCTTCCTAATGTAATTGACATGTAAAAAACGGTATCAGTAGGACTGAATTTTATTATAAAGTACATTCTGTCCTGTACAGTATGTTCTGAAAGCAGAAACAATTCATGAAGATGTTTTCTAATAAAGACTTTTGTCATAAGACACCCAATGGAGTGCAAATACTAGAGAAGTTTACAAATGCCAATTTGGTTACTTCAGTTCAAGGACATCATCTGATACAAAAAAAACCTGAATAGTTAAAATCAGATATGTCTCTATGTCCTTCAATGTGTTGACATAATATACATGGGCTGGAAAGGAATTAACACAACTTAGCAAATTAAAATGCTCAAAGAACAAAAAAACAACACCCTAAATATCTAAACCTAAGAGTCTTAAAAACCAAGGACAAGGGTCATAATTACGGAAGGATTTGGCTCCTGCTTCTGTGAGTGGGATTGCTGGAGGTCCACCCAACAACACGTAGCCTGATAAGCTGATTGTTTGCTCTCCCTTCACTAGGGACCTCCTTTCCTGGCTCCACTCTCTGTATCTTCATCAAACCCTCCGCTACTCACAAATTTGCCCATCCCAGAACTACTGAGAGACACAGTCTTTTCCACCAGGAATGCAAAGAGTTAGCATCTTACAGAGTGGGGCCAGTGCTTATAAAAGTAGAGGTCACTTAACTGGTTTGTATCAGAGGCCTCTCTGATGCAGATATTCTACGTATGCTGACAAAGTTCTGTGCACAACTCATGTTTGGAAAAAATACGGACTCTGGGTCCCAGTGTGAGATGCACACCCCTTATTTCCCCCAATCTTCCAAAGAGACCATTTGGAGATCTTGGGCAGTCTTCCCAAGGACTGACACCTTTTGGTATTTCTCCTCTTTGAAGGAGGTCTTACTTTTCTTGTCCGAGTTCCTTCCTATTAGCCTCTGAGTTGCTCTTGACCATATCTATGGAGAACAAAGACTATTTTGTAAGTAGGAACCCACAGGGCTGCTCAGGAGCCAGCAGGATTGAGGATGGTAAGCAGGCTGGCCCCACTGAGATCATTTCTAGAATGTTCTCCAGCCTAGGGTTGCCAGATTTGCCAACTGTAAATACAGGACATCAAGTTCAATGTGAATTTCGTATAAACAACAATTTTTTCTTTTTGCATCAGAAGAGCTCACATAATATTTGGGGGTTACATATACTAAAAAATTGATTCATCATTTATATGAAATTCAAATTTGACTAGACATCCTGTGTTTTATCTGCAAATTCAACATTAGCACCTCAAATAACTGAATACTCAGATTCTCTTCCACAATCAAAGAAGGCAGCTTTTCTATGGGAACTAAAATATCATAGCCCAGAATTGTTAAGACTTACCCTCACCTAGTAGTGGGACCAAATATTACTCTCACAGAGTCTATGATGTGCTAAGAAGCACCCTGAACTCCCTGACTAGCCTCAAACCAAAGTACACCCTCCTAACATGTCCGTGGGCGTGACGGGGGGATTACAAGCAGTCATGAGCTAGGGATTGATCTATTTCCCAAATTTAGCTTGCAAGAATCACCTCACATTGTTCGATAACTATAAAGATAACTAGACCCTAGAAATTATGATTTAGCAGGTCTGGGTTAGAACTAGGAATCTATGAGTGAGAGAATGAGTGCGTGTGTGTGCTGAAACAAGCAATTCACATAATTCTCTTTCGAACAGGATTGCTAGATTTACCAATCCAAATGAAACAAAAGAAAACAAGAATGCCCATGTCAATGGAACTTCAAAGACAGAATGAATAATTTTTAGTGTAAGGATGACCCATGCAATATTGGGGAATATTGACAAAAAAATAAACATCCAGATTCAACTGGACATCCTGTATTTTATATAGGAGCCATGGGGTTTGCGGAACACTAGTCAATGTTTGTGTGACAATCCAACAGCATCAGAATCTACTTGGTTGTTGGCATGATGTGAACTCTGCATTTTATTAAGATCCCCAAGTGATTCCCAAATGCATTCAAGTTTTCTAACCACAGCCCAAATCAGTGATTTCCAACATGAAGCCTTGCAGCAGGTTGGAATCACATGGTGAAACTTGTTAAGCCCAGCTGCCTGGGATGGAGGCCAAGCCACTGGAGTCAGAATATCTGAGGATGAAGCCTAGGCAATGGTATTTCACTCCAAGATGGCCACCCACAGATCAAAGTCATTCTATATTTGTATTTGTATATTTGCATTTGTAAATTTGTATTTGTATATTTGTATTTGTATTTGAGCTGATCGAATCACGGCGTGATGCTCAAGAGCCTGTTCTCCAAGTGTGGCTCCAGGGATAGGAGTGGCAGCACCAAGGCCTCTGTCGCAAATGCAAATTCATATGCATCACCCCAGACCCACCAAAATACAAAACGCCGATTATGGGGCTGGCCAAGGAACCTCTGTTTAACAAGCCTGTAGGCAAGGCTGGGGCCCACTCAACTTTGCTAACCACTGAGTTAGAATCAGACTCTTTTTAATCCAAGCTCTGCCATTTCTTTTCCACAACCTTCAACAAGTTCTTCAACCTCTAATCCACTTGGTCCCAGCTACTCCTCTATAAATGCTGGTAAGAGGACTAGGTCCTTGAAACAATATTAAATTAGTTTTGTAAGTCACGGCATACAACATGTGCTAAAAAGTCTCTGCTAAATAAATCTCAACTGAACACCGGAGACAATAAGGGACTTTAGGGGTGAGGCAAGAATAGGTGTCTCCACTCGTTTTTGAAATAGAAGGGTGAATGGCTCAGTCCTCTATTCTTTTCCTGTCTGGCAAGAGCAGGGTGATAAGGGGCTGAATCAAGCCAGGTTATACCATCTTCCCAGGTCACAAGTTGAGTTCAGCTGTTCTAAAGACAGAGGAAAACATCAGAAAATTGGGCCCGGGAACCAGTTACCCCAGCTGTGTGTGTGACCCTAGGTAGAGAGGCCAATTTCCACGGCTCTCAGGCCCCACCTTGAGACTGCCTGCAACTGCAGGTTCCGTCACTGCAGCCCGAGATCACGGTCGTGTGAACCACTTTCAAACACTTAGCTCAACCTTCAAAATAGCGACCTATATTGCCAGGGCTATTTCAGTCATTCCAGAAATTCCCGGCCGCTTCACTGAACTGCTTTGCAACGCCGTGCTTTCTCACATCTATTGTTTGCAACAGATCGAAAACGGCCTGGACGAGAAGATCTTCAGGGACGAGATGAAGAGAGAGCAGACCGGAAGTGGATGGGTAGAGCTGCGGAAGTACCGGCTCTGGGACCAGCGGTGGGAGCCACGCCCCGTTTCCGCCCGTGGGCCCGCCTCTAAGCCCCGGGCCCAATCCGGGGGCCAATCTGCCCCGGAAGAAGGCGGGGTCTTGAAAACCAAAGGCAGGCCAATACAGTGAATTGGGGGCCTAGAAACACAACTCGAGAGGAGAGATAGGGATGATCTTTGGGAGAAGGACAGTGAGTGAGGTCGGCTTCCACAGTCCTGACGCAAACACATTCAAATGCTGTCACTCACGAGCTTTGTGACCCCGCGTTCTAAACGCGCCCTACTTAATTTTCATCACCTGTGAGACAGACTGAGTCTCTCTCAATGGTTCTCACCTGCGGGGGGCGGGAGGGGGGGGTTACCACCAGGAAGACACTGGTTTTGGAGACCCGTGAGGTGGTCGCGAACGGGGTGAGGGGAGACACTTCAGGCACTGAGTGGGTACAAGGCATGGATGCGGCCACACATCCTCCGGGACACAAGTCACCCCCAGCACAAAGACAAAATGACATCAGAGCCCTGCTCAGCTCCTAAAGCTGTCCTGTGAAAGAAACAGAATGACGAATGTACGGTTTTCACAACTTTCCTTGGTGGATACTTGGGGCCCAAAACACTTTGGTTGAAAACAAACACACAGGACGCTCCGCACTTTCTCAAAGTTTCCACTGAAAGCCAGATTCAGATAAGCAGAATCAATCTTTCCATCACAATCAAAGAGTTCAAAACCGAGGTTTGCCACTGAAACCTTCAAGGCTTTGGCTAAATCATTTGGCCTCTCAGGGTTTTAGTCCTATGTGTAAAAATAAAAACAACATCCAGCTCTCAGGGATGTTATGAACATAAATAATACGTGCCAAGCACTAAGGTCCAGTGGTTGACTCACTGAGAATAATCTCATCAAATGCTGTTGTGTTAGAAGTGGTTATCATGTAATGAAGGTAATTTTAGTATTTGACCTCATAGATTAACCACCACTTCTACATACAGAATTTCTTTGGATGCAAAGTCGGCTTAATCACGGAACGAAATGCCTGCTAAAGCATTCATGGTTTTGTTTTAAAGATGCAGAAATGGATCTCAGAGAGAAGGTATAACTTACCCCATAGCCAATGGAGGCACCATATTGGCCTCACTGGAGGGAAACAAGGGCAGCCATAGACTTGGACTAGAGACCACAAGTTGTGGCAAGCACTGTGTTTCATGGATTATACTAGGGATGGAAATAGTGGGAAAGAGGGTACAGTCTCCCCATGCACAGATCCTACTGCTGTGACACAGCTAGTTAGGAGAATGTCCAAAAGGAATCCAGGGCCTCCCGCCCTAAATTCCTCTTACTTACACAGCATCATTATGAAGTGTGACTTCAACATATGGGCTTATTTAGATACCTGGTAATATTTTGGACGACTAACCAGAATTAACCTGTATCGTTTGAAAACTGGTATTGAGAAATGAATTCTTATATCCACTTCAGATACAGTAAAACCTAAGCCATGTCTATTCAGTTACTCATCCTGGACATACAATGAACATATAAATCCAACAAAATCCAATTCTTCCCCAGAATTTGATCATCCTTATGTCTTTGGACCCACAGAGGTTATTTTCACAATACCCCAAGGTTATATAGTGTTACAGATGATGCTACAAAATGTAAAGCATGTTCGCATTTGTATTGCTCAAGGATTACAGTATCCAAAACTCTACAAGATTTCCTAAGATCACACAATATACAAGCCGGTGATATACAAAGTATCTTGTAGGTTTACTGGCCATTTGGTTAATGGTGAAGGAATTAGAGAGGGATTGAGACAAATGAATAAAGAATGCTTTCGAAGGCTCCAGGGTAGCTCAGTGAGTGAAGCATCTTGATTTCGGATCAGGGTCCTGAGATCAGTTCCCAGGTCAGGCTCCTCACTTAGTGAGGAGTTTTCTTGAGATTCTTTCCCTCTTCCTCTGCCCCTCCACCATGCTAGCAGGCTCTCTCTCAATGTCTCTATAAAATAAATGAATAAATCTTAAAAAAAAAAAGGAATGTTCTGGATGAATTAAAAAAGCTCCATGATTAGTGGCAGCCTTGTTTCTATAATGACTGACTCGCTGAGCCTCTACTGGATGAGAGGGGTTCCGTTGCTACAAAGGCTTGGGTCTCCATGGATCAGGGAGGAATTGACTGGCCAAGTCTTTTGGCTTCAGTAAATCATGCTATTGACACAAAGACACGTCTTGAATTAGCTGCTTTGTGCTGTCTCAGAACATAACTCTCTGCATTCAATCCAGCTGTAGTCACAGTATGTCAATCTCACAAAGCAACAGCTTTCCATTCAACTGCCCTTTATTAGACACATCAAGGGCAAGTGCATGTGCCGAAAGCTGGGTTGGTAAGAGAAGAATAATATCAAAGCCATAGACAGAAGTAAAAATCATCCAACCAATTATTTATAAGATTTCACTTCTGTTTTACCAGGAAATTAAAAAAAAAACCCAACCCCCCCAAAACAACCAAAAAACGGTAAAAGGGGAATAGCAGTTAAAAACTCATTTAAATATTACTGACATATCACATAAATGCAAACAATATATACATTCCCAAGTCATTAGACTCAAACAAAAATGCATTATTAATCAAGAGTTTAACTATGGTAAAAGACATCTCGATATAATTTTAATAACCAAATTTAAAATTTTTTCTGATCGCTTTCATTTGCTTCCCATACCAAGAGTCCCTAAACATTGTGCACAGTGCTTGTCATTAATGACAGATGAAGGTTTGCCTTAAATTGAGTTTTCCTATTTTGCAAAGTGCATTTTTATGTATTAGTTGGCTGAATTCTCTAATTCTGTGAATCGAGAAGGACAACTATAATTGGCCCTGTACTATACAAAAGAAAATAAGAGACTGGACACAGTAGCCAAGGATTCCCAGAAAGGCAATACAGAGCTCTACATTGGAACATTCATGCAATCAAGGATGAGCCACCTTTGCTTGAAAGCTGTTGAACTACTCCGGGGTTCAGAGTCCCGTCTCCCAGGTAACCACATGATGTCAACCGGGTCTGCTAAGCTGGCTGCACACCTGTGACGGGGGTCTTCTTCACCCTTATACTCTATTATTCGCAATAGTATCTAGCACATAAGTGATACTCAGTGTGATTTGAATTAATAAAGGAAACCAAGGTACAAGATGCTGGTCACACAGAATCACAGGCATTAAAACTGTCGCTTCCTGCCTTCGGGCATTTAACAGTCTGTGAGAAGAAAAGGGCGAGGTAATGAGATTAATAAATGCTATTAGGCAAGAACCATTCTAGGAACTTTCATAGGTTATTCCTTTTTAAATCTCATGACAGGTGAAAAAGGGGGTCTGGTTGCCACCATGATGGCTACTCCAACAATGGACACCATTCAGCATAAACCCAAATGGTACATGAAGACCGACTGCTGTAAGATTTATGATTAAATGAACAAAACCAGTTACAGAAGTCGTGGCCACAGCATGATCGACTATGTGAAAGGAAGAGTCTATGTACACAGGCATAACAGAACTGTAGGAAGGAGGGATCCAAAATCGCTGTCCATCAGTTGTGGGATTGAGGTGGTTTTTATGGGGGGGGGAGAAAGGGGTTTCAGGGTGATTTTTGTCTTTCCTTATGCCCTATAAGAAAAATATATTACTTTTCTAAGCAAAATTTTATTTTAAACAGAAGAAACAGATAGGATTCCATATGGATTTCTAGTGGATTCAGTGGAGATATTGTCAAAAGGCAGTACTGAAAATCTGAAAACAAGGTGTCAACTAGGCTGTAAGGAAATATGCATTACAATATACTGTTCAGAGTTCATTTCAACACTCCCCTATGGAGAACAATCTAGCAGTTTCTATCCACATGGCAAACGTGGATACCCTCTGAGACCCAATCGGTATGAGATGTATTAAATAAACTATGACACAAACATCCAGTAAGATACCACGCACCTATAAAAAAGGACTGAAGATCTGATTTGTTTACAGATTGATGAAGATCCTAAAGTGAAAAAAAATAGAGATGAGATGAAGAAATGTGGACAGCCATCTGCAATTTCACGAATATCAGGAACTAAAAAATTCCACAAAAGCCTAACCCATAAAATCTAGATTTAGACAGAGCGATGACATTGAACCTTAGATCGAAAACTTAGCAGGTTCCTTTTCCTTCCTGAAACATCAGTGTTATCTTCTGAAAGCTAAGGATCATATTAACCAACTTGCCAGGACTATTGTGAGGAGTACAACGATTAATTATAAAAATTAGATGCTATCATTATAGCTCATACATATTGATGTGCAAAACTAGTATTGATTGGGTACCTAGAAGATGCCACAGGCTGTTCAAGGGGCTAGCAATGCATGAGTGAACAAAACAGATGCTGAAAATAAGACCCATGAACGTAGGAAATAAACAACACTCCAGTCATATGAACCAAATCCCTTTTTTTTTTTTTTTGGTAACATAGCATCACACTCACTTTGTATAATGATATTCTGTGACTTTTAAACTAACTTCCCTAATCATTCCCTGAACACACACTTCTAATGCGATGGCCTCTGGCTAAAACACACCTCTTCCTCCATTTCAAACCCTCCTACCTATACATAACCGTAAAACTTGACCCATGCTCCAAAACTCATTGCAAATGCTACTACCTGTGTAAAGGAGTCCCTGAATAACCCTACTCTGAAATGATTACCTCACTTGCCCATAATGATTGGAAATGACAGTTTGCACTATGGAGGTGGCACCTACATTATATAATTAACAATGACTCTGTGAAGACATGACTTCCTAGATTATAAGATCCTGGGAGTTCATACGATTAAAAAAAAATCAAACATTTGCATGTTCTTATACTTAGGGCAGCTTGAAATCGTCTCATTTGCCTTACCACCTTGAATAGGAGTTATCTCTTATTTATCTGTTAGACTGCAGAGCTAATTCTGATTTTCGTAAGGTCAGGGGTGAATCTCCATCTTCCTATCCCTGGAATTCACATGGTACTTGGCAATGGTAGCTGTGTGATACATACTGTGTGTTCAATGAGCTGATACAGAAGCTGTCTTGCTATGCTTGGTTTAATAAGAGCCTCAAAATTATACAGAAGTGGGAATTTTAGCTATTGCTTTTGGAGGGGAGATCTAAACACATGAAAGCAGTAACCTAACTTCATCATATTGCCTTCTGTTGTTGAATGGGCAGGTGGATGTATCTGAGCTTGATGAGAACGTACAGACAGGGGACTCGGGGGACTCCTAGGCCACCAGGCCTACCATCCAAATCCATGACCACTCCTTACATAAGTATTCAGTGCATAATCTGGCACACGCAAACTGTTTTATAATAGGATTTCTTTAAACAAGCAATGAATGAATAGAGGTCAACTCTTGTAGCATCCTCCAAAATGAGCACTGTGATGGCGCCCGCTTGGGTCCAGGATTACAAGCGATGAACGCTACAACCCGGAAGAGAACGCCCCATAGTCAACCACACGCTCCTACCCTGGCATTCTGGGAAGCCTCGTGTTTTCCTTATAAAGACAACATTACAACTCAGAGGACCCAAATGGATTAAATATAAACTTAATGAGGTTAAATTATCAAGCCTTGATTAGTTTCATTGATATAAGCTTTTTTCTTTATTCCAGATCAAGGATCCCGAGGTAGGAAATGGCTCTTCATTGATGGTAAGCTCATAGCCACAGTGATTGTATTCCCCGAAGGACCATTCTGAGAAAGTTCAATCACACGGAAAAGTTGAAAGAGTACAACAACGATCCTTGTCATCTTCTAGAGCAGTGGTTCTCAACGAGAGATGATTTTGCCCCCCAGTGGACATTTGACAATATCTAGAGATATTTTTGGTCACAACAACTGGGGGTGGTGGAATGCTACTGGCATCTAGTGGGTAGAGGCCAGGGATGCTGCTACAGCACCCAGGACAGGCCCACAGCAGAAACACAACTGGATCCCAAATGTCAACAGTATGGAGCCTGAGAAACACTGACCAAGGTTTACCAGTTAGTTCTAGTTTGCAACATTTTCCCAATTTCTTCTCTCTCTCTTCTCTCTCTTTCTGAATTTGAAATATTTATTTCAATCATTTGAAATGTACTAACAGCCGTTATGTTCTAATGGACGTGAAGACACTTCCCCCGCAAATTCTACAGAATCTATCACTTAAGAAAAATGACATACTCCTGTAAAACCACCATACCATATCATATTAAAATTTAATATATATACAATATTACATATACTCCATACCTAAATTTCCCCAATGATACAACTACTTTTATAGGGTTATGTGTGATTCAGTATCGAAACAAGCTCTATATGCCCTTTATTTAGTCATACTGTCTCCTTATTAAACAATCATTTAAGGAGGCAAAGTTATAAAAACGAGGGAAGGAAATACGATGCCACCTTCACCCCCATCCCCAAGACACAATGATGACCAAATATTCGTAAATGACACGATAGACTCCACATGAGACTCCTGGAATTCACAAAGTGCCTAGCAATGGTAATCGCCCAACAGCTACCGCTAGTTGGCTGGGCGAACACACAAGTTGTTAGAAGCTATTTCTCAAGACCATGATACTAGTGGGAGTTTGGGACAAGGCAGAAAGGGCTCCAAAGAATCCTAAAATTTCTCAAAAGCAGAGTTCAAGATGACAACATAATGTATCAATTTGTGAACAAACAGAAAGCAGGACCATAAGTTTCCAGTGATTTTTAATGAGGAAACTGAACAGGTACCAGAGGCCCAGACAATCTGTGTGGCAAGAAAGGCAAATAGAAAAGGGAGGCAAGAGCAGCCAGAAGGAGGGTCTGAAACCAAACAACTTTCCACCTCAATAAGAAGGCCCTTCACAGACGTCTTCATGTGCAATGAGCCCAGTGCACAGGGAGACCAGGCTGCTTACATTTTCTGAGAAATGCAGACACTTAGCTACCCCTCTTGTCCTTCCTTTTCCATTCAAGGATCTGAGGTGACAAAATAATCTTTCAGAAGGACAGTGAAGAGTTTGGTTTACCTGATGACTTGGGGAAAGACTTGTCAATCTGGATTACCAGAAAATTCAGAGTGGAAACATATGGCATCGTATGAGCTAAGCCTCGACACATAGAGGGAATCCCCGACAGTCAACGACCATTCATTGTATCCACTCTTTTCACAAGGTTCTGGTCCCCTGTGTGTAAAATATAGCAACCCTCTAATATGTGGTTCCTATTCTCTGGGTTATAAGGTAGTCTAAATAACTGTTTTCTGTTGCAAGCAGCTAGTGCCCTTATGACACTAAATTGATTCCCTCAATCATTTAAAACATTTCATTGCAGAATTTCAAGGCTTCATTGTGTGGGACTGGAGTTGTGATAAGCAGATAGGATGCTTGCCCTCTAGGAACTGATAACACTGCTGCCCTAGACAAGCAGGAGAACATCTCACCCGACTTCCCCGGGGTACAAGTCCTGGGTTGCTCCATGCACCCTAAATGTTCACTGAAACTTGGTAGGTAGGGAAATCAACCTCCAGGAGACAAGGAACTCTTCCTTACACCCCTCAATCAGCCCACGAGGCAACTATTTCAGCCATACTGAAAATTAAATGGTCAGTCCTTTTCTCTAAGGGTCGGTCCTTTTCTCTCGCCTGTAAGAGGGGAGGTGAAAATGCTCTGAGGACCCACCAAATGCCCTGTCACAGAACTTGACAGTGATTATAAAATAAATAAACCCCAACATTGACAAAATCTGCCAAATGGCCTAAGGTAATTTTCCAATGTGTTGTTAAAACACTTCTGCAAAGATTCATCATTTTGAGAGGCCAATTCATGTTCACGTTTGATTTTATAATAGATGCCTCATAAGCTAATATTGCTACTCGCCAAGCTTAGCCAAATCCAATTGGCTTGCCATTGAACGTCCTCATGAACTGTTTATGAAAACTTCAAACATTTCCCAAGGTAGCTATCCATTATGAAAGTTATATTTTCATCGTTGGTTGAGGACACCCCATATCTTTTGATCAGTTCTTAATGTTAATGGATTATCATATAAAGTATTTGCTTTTAAAGATTGTAGTTTTCTTAACCTCCTTCACCTTGCTTTAGGACTTTTAGCATGGTAGGTTAAAAGTATATCTGTTAGCTAAGCAATCTCTGATTCCATTGCAGTTTTTAAAAAATTTCTTGGTAAGGTAATAAAGTATTATTTAAAAATTATCCTCACTTTGAAAAAAAAGGAAGAGATTACTAAAAAGAAGAAAGAGGAGAGACAATGGAAAGAACTGATAGGACTGTATATGTATCTTTTGTGAATTCAAAGTAAGAAAGAATATAAATGGAAGAATACTAGCCAGGAAGGCCAGAAAATTCTACACTGGCAATTGATAACAGGGACGAGCAAACTCTCATGTAAAGAGACAGGTAATAAATATTTCCAGCTTTAAGGGTCAGATAGTAACTAGGTTAAAGGTGGAGAACTCTACCATTATATCAACGTAGCCACACAATATGCAAACTAATGGAAAGCGCTGTATTCCAATAAAACTTTATTTAGAAAATAAAGACTTGACATTTGGCACACAAGTCAGTTTGCTGATCTGACTTACAGTGACACTGGGGAAAAGTCATTTATATTTTTGTGCTTCACTTTTCTTATTCAAAAATAACAGTGCTGGCCTACATGATATTTGAGGCTCCATTAAAATTCAAAATGTTCACCTTCAAAAACTAAACAGGTTTCTTTCTCAAAGGCCATAATCCTTAACAGAATTACAAAAGATCCAAATAGACAAATTCTACAAAACTATTTTTCCACAGAGCTATCAGTTTGACAGTCAAAAACAGTGAACAAGATTCCTATTTTTTTTTATTTTGTTAATAGATTTCATTTATTTATTTGAGAGAAAGAGAGTGAGTACAAGTGGAGGGGCAGAGTGAGAGAGAGAAGGAGGCTCCTCGTTGAGAGGATAGAAATTGGAACAGATAGGGGGCTGGATCCAAGGACTCGGAGAAGGCAGAGGCTTAACCAAATGGCCCACCCAGGCACCCCAAGATTCCGATTTTAAACAGCATTTGAGCCAAGGATAAAAATATTATACTTCAATCCATCACATAGCTGAATATTTATGAGGAGTTTTAAATCTCTGAACCATTTATCTTGTCTTATAAATAGGACCACTATCTGGATGAATAGTATTTCAAATACACAATATGTAGGCAGTCTAAAACCAAAATGAGAAAACTCACTTTAGTGGTTGCATTCCAGAATTCAAATAAAGATTCTTTTTGGCTTAAGTAAACAGTATCACCAGCTGATTGTTTTACGGTTTTCAAATGTGAGGTTAGAAGATGGTTTTAATACCAAATAGTATGATGCCTAATAACATGACCATGGGTTTAGCCTCATTCACATAATCTAAACAACCAAAAGGCATTGATCTCACAAGCTAGAATGAGTCTATTTTCAATCAAAAACACGCCTGGGGCACCTGGGTGGCTCAGTCGTTAAGCGTCTGCCTTCGGCTCAGGTCATGATCCCAGGGGCCTGGGATGGAGCCCCACACTGGGCTCCCTGCTAGGCAGGAGGCCTGTTTCTCCCTCTCCCACTCCCCCTGCTTGTGTTCCCTCTCTCACTGTGTCTCTCTCTGTCAAATAATAAATAAAATGTTTTGTTTTTTTGTTTTTAAAACACACCTGACTTTGGTTTGCTATGTCCGAGTCTGCTGGGACTTCTATATTTATGGCTGAATTATAATCCCTAAAGAACAGGTGTTTATAGGACACCTGCTGGCATCCTTTACAAGGTAAGACAGAATGTAAGTACACCGACACACTGAAATGTGTTGGCTGGCTTCTTTCCCCAGAGTTAGACTGCATTTGCAATGTTGTTAATGGGTTATTGACAATATAAACAAAACACATAAACCTAGTGTTACTTTATTTTTATCTAACTCCGGGAAGATTTCTGATGGCTTTTCATTTAGAGTAACTTAATACAGAGAGTCTGGGCTTTGTCCCTGCATTTACATAACTGTTGCCAGTCCCCATTGCAACCCTGAATTCATCATGCATTTCCAAGGCTTCTCTTCATTTTCTAAACTATTAACGGAGACGCAACAAATGTGCATGTGATGCTAAGCGCAGAAAATTAAAATTATTTCATTAACACGCCGCCTAGATAACAAAGGGGAATACATTATGTCACTAGATTTCTCGGTATCTGCTCACCGCCAAGGTCACTGAAAATGTATGAGAGTACAAAGCACAAAAGCCTCAGAGGAGACATAAACACATACGTTTAAAAATACCTGTCTACCCTCAGGGCCTCCCCTGCCACTTTTTGTTGTAAGGGGGGGGGCGGTTCTTTAAACAACTGTGAAGATCAAAGGGAGAAAATATATGCTAAGGATGAAGACAGAACTTTCCGGGAATATTTTAGTGACCTTACTCATATTTCTTTTGGTTCTATACCTTCAAAATTGCTTCTAATAAGCACCATTGTACGAGAAGAACTACGACACAGGAAGATGATAGACCGCTGTCTTCAAAAAACACACGAAATAATAAAAAATAGAGAAGGGACAAGGAGATGCTGAGCACGGGCTTAAAACCTGAGCAGGAGGTCTCCAGAATGCACGTGGGGAAACCACAAAGATCATTCATGTGCTGGAAAAGTCTCTAAGAGCTGGTGTGAACCTGAAACCCAGGGGAAAGGAAAGACATACACGCTTTAAAGAATTATCAACACTTCCCTTCCTACCTTCACATTTTCATGACAGTTTGGATAACAATGATATTTATCATGAATATTATAAGAAAAACTCTCAAAGTTAAATGGTGCCATTACTAAAAATATTCATTTGCTTAGTTTTCCCCCATCTTTTCCCGTTTCCATTTGGCATTCCTTCATACTTTTCATTCCAACTGTTCCTGATATAGGTAAATTAACTCTGAACAGAGAGGAAGATCCAGAAATTCCCGGTCCCAGCTCAAGTAATGTACACAAGTAAACTCTAAGACCTGCTTATGTGCTGACATAGGATCATTTTCGGAATCAGGACAAAAATTATCATGACATTTCCCTAAGAGGGGTCATAGAGAAGAAAGAACATGAAACAGGGGGAAGACTGTGAGCTTTGACTGTGGTTACATCATGGAGCATTTACTTCCACAGCAAGAAAGATATTTGCTTACAAAGTATTGGAAAGCACTATATTGGAAGCAAGTACGACATGCTAAGCTTTTATTAGACAAGTATGGAAAATCTGTCCTTTTTCCCCCCTTTTTTAAGATTTTATTCATTCATTTGAGAGAGAGAGAAACAGAGTACAAGTGGTGGCGGGTGGGGGGATGGAGAGGTAGAGGTAGAGGGAGAAGCAGACTCCCTGCCAAGCTGGGAGCCCAACATGGGGCTCGATCCCAGGACCTGGAGATCGTGACCTGAGCAGAAGGCAGACGCTCAACCATGTGAGCCACCCAGGTGCCCCGAAAATCTGCTCTTCTGATAATGATAATATACACTACAACTGATAACATCTCTAGAAAAGAGATATTAGCAACGACATGATACGTGCGTACATATCATCCAAACATCTTATTAAAAGGCAGGATCAGATTCATTAACTGTACATTGGTGCTCAACTTCCAAACCTCCCAGGTGGTGGTGACGGTGTTGGTCCAAGGGACCCAACTTGAGTAGCAGACCTAAACATGTTTGGAAAACAGAAAGCAAATTATCACTGCTAGGCTCGGGACAACCAGTCAAATAAATTCAAAGGTGTCTCTGAATCCACTGAGGCTGGCCTGGCAGGTATTTGGAAGGATAGAAATCAACACCTAGTCTTCCCTTGACACTGACCTTGGCAGACCCAGGATAACTGATTTGAATAAGGAAAAGAAGAGAAAAGAGAAGAAAAGTATGTCTCATGAATAATAGTGGCACTTCACGGTCATGGTTATCTTACATTTAATATGTGAGCATGGTGAACACACATTAAATGGAGCACTAAATCATTTCTGTTGAAAATTACAGAGCCTGACGTACATTCTGGATTCAAAGGATTCACTTACATGGCCAAGATTCTGGAGTAACTGTGTATCTTGGAAGCTCTATCAGCATCCCCAACTATAGAGAGAGTACATATGGCATGGCGGGGCCCTCAGCTTTGGCTGTGGTTTTGGTTCCTTAGCACAACAGAGATTCAACACTCTGGGAAACCTTCCTTAAAGACCCTACCCTACTCCTCACTGAAAGAACTTACTGAACACCTATTATACTGTACAACTCAATTAATCTGTTTAAGACCACAAACTGATCACCTGGTCTCCATTCTCACAGAACACGTACAAAAGCTGATGAAAGGTTAACTATCATACATAACATTATTTGAGAACATCAAAGAATAAACTAGATTGAAAACCCCTACAAAAACATTAGACGTCCAAGGAGGACCATTTCTTGTACTACCTCCTTCACAAAGGTTTAAAATTGGGTGTAGTAAGAGCTTCTCCCCACTATTCCACGGAGCACTGGACAGCAAACTACAGGCCACGGATTTGGATCACCACCCGCTTTCGTGAATACAACTTTACTGGAGTATGGCCATGCCCACTGATTTTAGTATAGCGTATGGTTTCTTGTTCGAGAAAATGGCAGAGTTGAATGATGTAGAAGAATTCAATTGAACAGCCTGCAAAGGCTAAAATACTTACTATCTAGATCTTTACAGAAAGACTTTACAAATCCATAATCAAGACTAATGATTAATTACCATTCTGACATCACTTTGATTTCATCTTGTATTACAGTCCACTCAAGGTAGGAGTGGGGGAAGGCAAGAGAGAGAGAGAAACACAGACAGACAGAGAGAACAAGGAGAAGGAGTGAGTGAGAACCAGGCAATTGCACAAGCTCAGGGGACGTGATGATCCATGCTATGTTCTAAGCGAGGCTATTTCCTACAGGCATGCAGCTCTCTTAAAGGTTCTGAACCCTCTTGCATCTGAGTAAGTCAGGGATGACCAGCATGAGGGTTTCCCTGAACACAGAACTCAATGACCACAGCTGACTGAAAGTAAACTGGAATTTTCTAGGGCACAACTAAAGCTGTGATATTTAGGATGGTGAAATGACTGAGAGCAATAAGCAAGCATCCGATTATACCTGTAACTAAATTAACAGAAACCAAATGGTGCTTTTGGCAGCTCTCTAAGAGCCATTTTCATTCATAGGGCTTTTCAAGAGGTTCTGTAATGAATTGCAGCCATAAAATACTTAATATTAGCACTACCGATCGATGGTGAATCTTCTCAGCCATAGCAGAGATAAAGAACACAGTCTCTGCCCTTTGCAATGCAAACAACCCAGGGGCTCAGTCATGGCCATGCTGGTTTATGGGCTGTGTATTTCTCCTTCTGTTCCAGCACCCCCATTCATCTGTTATTTTACAATCTTAGCTGGGCTCCAAGGCCCCAGCAGGAAGACGAGGCGGTAACTGCACTTTGTAAGCAATTAACTTTTTTCTTCCTTTGAACATTTACTCCTTTCTGTTCATCAATTCTTAAGAACGAAACAAAAACATACACCTTCTGTCATTGCCACTGGAAAGACGACTAAATGTAATCTTGGCCAAATTACAGTATGCGTTCAGTGTATGGCTCCGGCGTTCAGCATTTCTTTCATTTACTATCATTCTAGGAGTCCAACAGATTCCACACTTTGACGATTGTGAGTACTGTGACCCACACAAGTACTGCTAGTCACAAATATCCTGGAGCAAAAGGGTTCCCAAGATGCTGGTGCCTTTTTCAAATTTAAAATACACTTATTTATTTAAAGTCAATATTTATTTATTTATTTATTGTTTCATTGTTTTCCCCACTAAAAAAAAAAATCAACAACATTAAATTTTCTCATCCCCAGATTCTATACCAGAACGTAATACATAAGGGCAATTGACTGTCTCTGTTGGTAGAGCATACAAGTCTTGATTTCAGGGTTGTAAGTTCAAGCCCCACTATGAGTGTACAGATTGCCTAAAAATAAAATCTTTAAAGAAAAAAAGAAGGGGGCGCCTGGATGGCTCAGTCTGTTAAGCATCTGCTTTCGGCTCAGGTCATGATCCTGGCGTCCTGGGATCGAGTCCCACATTGGGTTACCTGCTCAGTGGGGAGCCTGCTTCTCCCTCCCTTATGTTCTCTCTTTCTCTGTCAAATAAATAAATAAAATCTTTTAAAAAAAACGACATACTCTTAAAAAAAAAAAGGAAAAAGAAGTTACTGTATAAACTTAGAAAAATATTTTTTGAACTTACAACTTGTATAGAAAAGACCAGTAGGTATGATGCTTAAATTTTTTTTAAATAAGCTCTACAACCAACTCAGAACCCCGAGATCGAGAGTTGATGCTCCAAGGACTGAGCCAATGAGATGCTCCAGTATGATGCATAAATTTAATTTACTTCACGCAGGCATGGAAGAAAAAATTACCCAGTAAAAACTAGACATTTTAGTAAATGAACTTCCCTATTAACATAAAAATGTATAAAATTCCCCTGAAGGAAACAAAATGGGTCTTCATTTCATGAAGGCCTAGAATATAAATACTGCAGTTAAAGATCTGACATCCTATATCCAAATGTCATTCTACCATAACGAGAAACCCCAACTTTATTTATAGAAGATAATGAGGTATGAATGATACAATCAAAAGTGGTAAACAAAAACTTTTCATGGTTCACATAACTAACTTTGTTCCTCTGTGGGGAATGGGAAAAACTAAGAACTCAATGGAAACCAAACTACTCTGTAGGGTAAATGGCATCAGCTCTACCCACACTTGAAAATGTAAAATTCTCCCCTCCCTGCTGAAGCTTCTTTACTCTACTCAGTACATATTGAAGACTCCAAATTCCCATACTTCTGATCATCTCACTCCATCTACATGCAACTCAAATTCAGTACATCCAGAATGTTCTTTCCCTCCCACCTTCTCCTCTACCTAATAACCCCATTAGGAAAAATGGCAACCCTTGTCTTCCGAGAGAGGCTACAATGAATTTCATGCAGTTCTTGGAAGATGCCTACCTTCTCTTGCCTTTGAGTGTTGAAAGTTTCTAACTACTCAAGCAGAGAAGCATTCTCCAAGGCTCCCATTGCCATTCTCCCAAATGATCAAAGCCTAATGGTTCATCCTCCAAGAAACATTCCATCAACTTCGTTTACCCAATATGGTAACCACACGTCACATACAGTTATTTTCATTTTACAAGATTTTATATTGAAGTAATCTCAACACTTGACATGGGACTGGAACTGACAACCCCAGGATCAAGAGTTCTCCCGAGTGAGCCAGCCAGGAAGTCACACCAAATATAGTTATTGAACGTGGGAAATGTGGTGAGTGCGAAATGAGATGCGCTCCATATGCAAAATACACAGATTTCAAAGACGCAGTACGAAAGGAAGACAACAAAATGTCCCCTGAACTGTTTAGACATAGGTTACATATTGAAACAAGGCTATTTTCCATATATACGGGTACAGCAAAATCTATTACTCAAGTTAATTTCTACAGCTCCTTTTTATTTTTAAAATATGGCTGGCAGGGGCGCCTGGGTAGTTCAGTGGGTTAAGCCTCTGCCTTCAGCTCAGGTCATGATCTCAGCGTTCTGGGATCAAGCCCCGCATCGGGCTCTCTGCTCGGCGGGGAGCCTGCTCCCCGCCCCCCCCCTGCCTGCCTCTCTGCCTACTTGTGATCTCTCTGTCAAATAAATAAATAAAATCTTAAAAAAATAAAATAAAATATGGCTGGCAGGAAAATCCAAATAACACACATAGCTCAGATTATTATTGGACTATGCTGCTCTAGATTATTGGGAGAGGGTCAGTGATCCTCTGACAGATTCCAACTCCCATTCTTTTTCTTAATTTACCAGGTGGCTTGTGGATCTCTTCCGGGCGCTGTTAACTGCTTGAGGCACAGACCTTGTTCTCCCGATCAGGACACCACCCATGGCTGACCCATAAAAGACCTCCACGTATGTTCTCTGAATAACAAGAACTACATTACGAATCAAGAACTGCTGTCACGTTGTCTTCCTAGGTCATGATCACTGAGATGGGTTAACATACATTATCTCCACCAGCCCTTCGACATTCACGGATGGAAATGTCTATCATGGATTTGTATAAGACTGTTGTCTTCTTCCGATATTTAGATCTTTCCTCCCAAAATGCCTTGTTTTGTTTGTTATCTTTCACAAGACTCAGTAAAGGCTGATACCTGAAAAGTCATTATCGATTCAGCAAACAGTAAGCTAAACTTTTTTTTACAGGTTCTACAGGGTGGGCCTGATGTAGAAGGAGAAGTGCCGAAATCGGCCGGACCCCTTCAATCAGGTACACATGTGGAATCTCTGTCCCGGGAGGGGAGAGGCTAAGCTCAGGGCATCTGTGCCCCTAAGCTGGGGGCACAAGTAGGCCAAGGGGCACGTAGAAGAGGCGCATACCACAGGCTTGGCAAGCTCCCAAAATCACTTGTGCAAATTCCCCACATGTACCTTAAGAAGCCAGTATGCAGGAAGGGCTGCTTCCAGGCACTCAGCCTCTCTCCTGCTTCCTCCTGTGGAAAGTAAGGAGCAAGGAAGAATGCCCCAAAGGTATTCTAAATTACTGCTCGAGTGATCTATCTAGCTCCGGAACGGTGTCTCAAGACCCCAGATCACCTATCCTTTGCAGCTCACAATATTTTTTGGTAGAAAAAGACAAATTTAATTTACACTGCAACAAGCAAGAACAGAACTGAACAACTGCAAAGATTATTTAATGAAAACAGCCACATCAGAACATACGGTTGTTCTAAGGCTTTTTTTTTTTTTAAAGGAAGCACGGAAGCCGGTTGTCCAATCCGTCATTATTTACAGGCTCACAGTCTCTGTTAGCTCCACCGCTGTGATAAATGTTTCTGATGGGGGGTCCCAGAGTCATTAGGATCATTTGCTTTATTCACACAGAGTATGCTAGCCATCGATCATGACTCACAAGACAAACTGATACAGGCCCATCTCACTGTAGGGGAAAGAAGTAAGCTGAAAGTAGCTTTCTCGAGAATATAGGCGAAGGACTTGAAAAGGAAGAGGCTCGGCAAACAAGAAACTTTATCGTAAACTGTACAAACCGTAATTACTAATTATGTTCCAAAGGAGTCTGGGTGCAGGTCTCCCATTGATACCCAGGATCTGATGATGGAGAACTCTTCTCTGACAGATAAAGGAGTCAAAGACGCAAAGGGAAATCGGAAATTTTCCCATCCCAGTTTCATTTCTTTTTCATTTTAAATGTAGCCTACCTGAAGCTTCTATTCTCAAACATCTCTGATCACCACTGGAGAATTCGACATTCTAACTCTCAAAGGTTTTATGTTGTGTTTTTCTCCAAATACAGTGCCTGCATCCCTCCTGTTCTGGGATTTTGGCCATGTGTCCTTGAAGCCATCTCTGTTTATGTAATTGTTCTAATTTCTTTCCTGCAATTACTTTTCTGTTTTTTTTTCACACTCTCACCCTTCATTCCATTTCTTTTTCATCTCTGGCCCTAGGAAATTTCGCTTTCTGGCAGGCTCCTCTTGTTCTGTTTGGCAGTATTTTACACAGGCACGAATAGTCGTGATGATCAAAATGTGCACTTGGAAAGGGGGCCTCAGCCAGGAGCTGAGGGCACTCACCAGACTCATCTCATCATTCTGCCTTCTACTCTGCAAATTAGGGACCTATTTCCCAGTAGACACAGCAGAGGGTAAAGACAGCGGTTTTATTAGACTTAAGGAACCAGGAAGGGACAGAGACTCATTCACATCACATTAGGCCTCATTACTTAACTTCTCCCTACCTTTCCTTGGAATCTCATCCCTCCTGTCTCCCCAACACAAAATGGGGACTGGTCCCCTGAGACTAACATCTTGTTATATATGTAGTTAATAACCTGCTGTTCCCTGTTTTCAGGCACAAAGGGGAAGAAACCTAAGTGTGGTTTCTTTGTTTCTTTATTTATTCGTTTACTTTTTAATGTATTTAAAAGTAATCGGTATGCCCAACAGGATTCGATCTCAGGAGGCCAAGATCAAGATTCGAAAGTTCTAGCAAATGAGCGAGCCCGCAGACCCATTAACTGTGCTCTTGGTGTCAAAGGCTTTCCTGGTTCCTTGGACAGCTCCGCAACCATCCCACTTTCTCCACTTCTGTATTATTACTGATTTTACTGACATTTCGTTAAAACTGTTTAAGAACTTTAAAAGAGGGGCGCCTCGTGGCGCCACCAGTTAAGCGTCAGACTCTTGCTTTTGGCTCAGCTTATGACCTCAAGGTCCAGAGACCAGAGCCCCTGACGAGTCCTGCAATAGGCTCCCCACTGAGCCCAGAGTTCCCTTGGATTCTCTCTCCCTCTGCCTCTCCCCTCTCTCTAAAAAAATAAATAAATCTTAAGGAAAAAGAAAAAGAACTTTATAAGGAAAAACCTTTTAGCCACACACCATGCTCTTCCCCAGCCATTGTGATTAATGGGGCAAAAGGTTCTGACAAATTCAAAGATGTGACCAAGCTGGAGGAGGGTCCAAACTAGCTACATTAGCGAAGGCTTCAGGTTGTTGGTCAACATTTTTATTTTTTAAAGCATATTATAACAATGATTGCTTTTAATTACATCAACAGTGCTATAATGTCGTTACTCCTATTCTGGTTCGACAGATGAAGAAAGTGTTAGGCCACTTATCCAAAGTACTCCAACTCTTAAGTGGATGAAGCCCAAATTTCAACCCAGGTTTGTCTCACTGAAAGCCAGGGTGCCTACTATTTTGTGTTTAACTACACCATTCTTGTCAAGTCAAAGACACGGATTACCTCCCCCTCATCACCACCCCTTCACCAAGGATTGGTGGGGCGCGACCTGACCAGCCATCACCTGAATTTGGAATGGTCTCTTCAAGGGAAGCAACAGCTCTGCAACTGTAGGCTGCCATCCCCTGTGAATAGAAAACGCCTGCCAAAGGACATGCAGAGCTCATCATTTTGTTTGAGACTTGAAATGTAAGTCCCTGAGAGGCAAGACAGTTTTGCCCACGAATACGCTCTTGGACAAGTGTTTCCCCGGACACAGGGAAGTTAAGAGCTTGGGAACATGCTCCTCGGCCTCCTGCCCCTATTTTACCACAGGCGGCTGAGTGTTCCACTCTGTCAGGGGGGTCCCCAGGGCAGAAACTCTGAAATTACGTCAGCCTTCTAAGGGAGGCAAAAGTGTAGGGTTTTTTTGTTTGTTTTGTTCTGTATTTTTACACGTTTCTGCTTAGAGGTAGGAAAAACAAAGAAAAGGCTACACTCTATAAACACATGCCCCTTCGTGCACACACATTTGTTCATATAAAGTTTTAGATTATACATCGTGCTGCCGTAAGTAAGAGATGGGCAATAATCACTAACAACATGGTAGAAAGGGAAATGTGTAAATGTACAAAGTTTTCCGATCATTTTAAAGAGCGTAAAAGAAAGAAGCCTGGCTTTCCTACTGATCTAATCATCTCATCTTCCAACCTCTCCTGGAATTATCTGCAAAGGCAATATTCCCTGAAAGATCGAATAACTCGATAATTAGATTATCCAGAAGAAAGAACTGCAGGAAATCAAGTCTTCCTCAACACAAGCCCTCTGCCAACATTCAACGTCTGTGAGTTTAGAACACTGCCAGGGAGTGGGCGAGCACAGTGTTTTGGGGAAATTTGCAACCGAGTGGATGACAGCCGTCTGAACAAAGAGCTAATCCTCTTTTCCAGTCTGCAGGAGGGTCCTCCAGATAGCACCACAAGTTGACCGGAAACTGAGCAAGAGAACTCGTGCTTTCTAGGGCTGCGTTCTAGAGCCATGTAACCGTCAGTGTCTAATTCCCCTGAGCTGATGTGAGCAAACACAATCAAGATCCACAGTTGGGGCGCCTGGGTGGCTCAGTGGGTTAAAGCGTCTGCCTTCGGCTCAGGTCATGATCTCAGGGTCCTGGGATCAAGCCCCACATCGCATCGGGTTCTCTGCTCAGCAGGGAGCCTGCTTCCCCCTCTCTCTGCCTGCCTCTCTGCCTACTTGTGATCTCTCTGTCAAATAAATAAATAAAATCTTAAAAAAAAAGATCTGAGGTTAACAAGGGGTTTTCATGTTGAAATTTGCTTTTAAGAACTTATCTATTTTATGGATCAAGCCACATACTGTACCCGATACCAAGGGTGGAAATACACGAGCGTTCTTGGGGTGTGCCTGTATTGGCTGGGATTCCCACAATTGAGCAAGACTCCTAGATTTCAGGCCACACTTGTCATTCTATGCGGCAAATTCTATATAGCAGGAGTGGGAATGGATTTGAATGGCGTGACATTCTAGAGTTGGGGCAACCATCTTCCTATTTTTTTTTAAATACCTTACAAACTCTATTTTTGCCTATTCCTGCAAAAGCAATACGAAAAACTTTTGAGGATAACTAAAGAAATAATCATGATGGTTAATAGCTATATACACCCATCAGGGTATTTTCTTTCTATGTAACAAGGGCTGAATATTTGTCAACAAATGACTGCGATACCAAGTCATCTATTCCTAATTATGAGTTATGCTTCTTGATAGCCCCACTGTGTCGAACACATGGCCCTAACCTCAAGGAACTTCCAGTGTTTGGGATGGGAATTTGTATTCAACGAGACAGCTGGAAAGGACCCAGCTGAAAATACTAATGTCTACCCAGCAGTTTCCTCACTCTCCCAGCATGGCGAGGCTTCCGAATGATTTATGGCAAAAGCAACAGCTTCTTAAATTCTAGGCAGGTAAAACCCAGGATCACCCTTCGCAATGAGGGGCTCCGTAATGGAGGTTCTCAGGCTCTATGCTGCCCTCCCAACACACACTGTACTGGAAACAATGCTTCTTTTAACAGTACTTTCACGTCATAAATATCACGTTTGCAGAGAAAAACTGGGTGATTGCTTTAAAAATCAAAACTTGTACAAACTTAGCTGTCTTAACGGTCTCTGGGTTCTCTTTTATACTCTGGAGTGTGGCTAAAGCTGGGAGAATAAAAGCTCATGGAAAACACTGCAAAACTCTTCTACTATTCTGGAACAGCATTTTTTAAGGAGGGACACTTTTGCTTACACCTACTTGTCTGCTCCACTCACCTGGGGTCACTTCCCAATTTTTGGAAATGTTTTTGATTCCCACGAACCGGGGGCTACTACTGGCAGCAAGTAGTTTGTCTGGCAAGACAGTTTCCCTCACAACAAGGAAGGCTCCAGGCACCACTGGTAAGAGGGCCAAGATGGAGACGCCACCTCCAGGGATGGATTGAGGGGCTGCAAGTGAGGATGAGTCTGCGCTCCGTTGTGGCAAATAATTCAGGATCAGTGCCCTTTTGCAACATGAAGACTACATTCTCATTTGGTTGGAGGTAGATTAAGTGAGTTGATGAATGCCAAAGACAAGAGTTCAGTGTTCTTCCAGCTTGACAGTGGATGGAATCACAATAGTGAGTCTTCGGCTGTGTGCGGGGCCATGCACAACTTCCCAAGGTGGTGGCGATTACAGATAGAGGATGAGCACTATTCTCCTTAATGAAAGGACAAGGAGGAGCACCACAAACTCAGCAACACAAAATCTCCCTATCAACTGACCGAACTGTGAGCCAAACAGATCTCTCCACATTTGTGCTCCTGATGATGCCTGAACTCTCAGCCGTGCATAAAAATGGACAAATCAGATCTGCCTTCACCCTTTACCATCCCCAATGCAGCAATGCCAGCCAGCTACGAGGCTCTTCTGATAAGTCCCTGATGGCCATCTCCTGAATTCCTGATAAAAACAAATGTGTGAATGATACCAACATTCTTTAAAACCGGATTATTTTCACTTCAGATATCTTCTGTGGGAGTATTTTAGGTGTTTCTCATTACATTCATTCTTGCTCCAGTAGTCATAACCTGCTTAAAGGGGTTTTGTTGTTTCTTACTTCTTGAGCATCTTTCCTTAGGGTGAAATTTACTTTGTTGCAAAGTGGCTCCTGGTGCAAAGCCCTTCTTCTCATAGTCAGCGAGGTCAAAATTCACATGGGTCATGAACTAACAGCCTACCCAGAGAAACGTGGAAAGTCAAGGTGAGGAGAAAATTTGTGAAGGTCCAAGTGCTGATTTGAATGGTAGATGTCAGAAAAATGGCAGCTGCATTGATAAGATGAGCAGGGGAAAAGTTTCCATGAAGAAAACACCAATAGGAGAAGGATTCCTTAAACTAGGGTCTTTGAAAGTAGCTAGTAAATGACATCATATGCTAAATAAATATGTGTTGCTTGGATGGATGGATGGATGGATGGATGGATGGATGGATGGATGGACGAACACACATATAAGAGTGGTAAACAAGGGATCTAAAGCATAGAGCTAGGTTTCTGAATTAGTTTTCAATAGCAACAGTGAGATACTAAAAGATTTAGATAAAGAAAACCTACTTAACATGGCATATAGAGAAGATATACAGAAATACCATCCACAAGGGACATCTGAATTAGACACCTGATTATACCAACGTGATCTTTTCTCATGGGGTCTAAGAAACAAAGATAACACTGCTTTCCCAAAGGAATTTTGGAGACAGTTTTCTAACACATTGGTTTTGTATTGTATTTCAAATAAAAACAAATATATAACGATGTTTAGTATGTGCGAGCCTAACCACAAAGACATCAGGCCATTCTATCTTTGTTGCTGGAAGGAAAAAATCATAGTGACGTTTAAAACATCCACAATGTTAATGAACAATTCATTTCTTGGCTACACAATAGCAATTTAACGAATAGGGTCATACAGAAGAATCGGGTCCTACACATTCCCAAGGGGTGGGGGCATCGATGGCTGTCACTACATTTATTTATCCTGAAGATAATGCCATTTGATTGGCTCAGGGCTAGATTTCACAGTAAGGTTATGTCTGAATTTAATACCGACGTAAATACATAAAACTACCACTACGACACATGGAATGTGCGTATGGTATGCATAGGCATGACATGAATACCTGGGATCACAGCTTTTCCTTTAATAAGTATTTCACACCTGCTCTTTCATCCGACCCTAACTATCAGAGCATGGAGGGTAAAAAACCATTTCCATCTGAGAGGTGGTAACTGGCCTAGTCCCAAAGTAAATAGCAAATAGTTTCATAGCCAGGTTCACCTATGTTCCCACCATTCCAGGTTAACTACCTGAAAAACTACACTCCCAATAGTAGGTCAGGTCAGACATTACTGGTTATTTTTACTTAATGGATGACTTCTTATTTCTCTGCATAAATTACCCACTGGTAAGCCGAAAATAGATAATTAATTTGAAAGAAGTTCAAATATTTTCAACTCCTCATCCATCATATTTAAAAGCTGAAATCCTCATCACCTTGCTTCTGAGCATTTGCCAGTACTTAGCTTCAAAAAGGTAATTATAAAAGCCAATCTAACTCAACCTGAAGTATAATGACCCTGGTGAAAAACAATTTTTTCCTGAAGAGATAGTTTGCCAAGATAATTTTTAAAAAAGAAAATGAGGGGCGCCTGGGTGGTTCAGTGAGTTAAGCCTCTGCCTTCGGCTCAGGTCGTGATCTCGGGGTCCTGGGATCGAGCCCCGCATCGGGCTCTCTGCTTGGCGGGGGGCCTGCTTCCTCCTCTCTCTCTGCCTGCCTCTCTGCCTACTTGTGATCTCTCTGTCAAATAAATAAATAAAATCTTAAAAAAAAGAAAAAAAATGAAGAAGAACAGATAAAAAGGAAAAGGGAGGGTGGGCAGGAGAGAACAGAGGAAGGAAGGAAGGAAAAATTAGTCTTTGTGAGATCGAAATGACCGAATTATTAAGCTCTACTTCCTAATGTCCCACAGAATGTTTGCCACAATTTTACATCTGGAATACTAAACCAACTGTCCAGGTCATTCTAAGTGAATGGTATGACTAAATTTAACATGGAAAACAACTAAAAAAAAAATCACATTCAAAATTGACATTTCACTAAACAGCCAAGGCACTGGCTTTTCCCCTCCAAATTTCATTGAAGGTTTTCATTAGGATGTAGCAAATATTTGCCCTCAGGACTCAGATTTGGCCACGCTAACCTCCAGAGTGTCCACTCCCAAGAGTGTGAATCAGAGTTAGACATATATTTCTAATGCACTTTTCCTGGTAAGATCACGGAGTGTTTTTAGGATGTGCCATTCCCTATGAACATCTCCAGGAATTTCTATATAACTGACAAGGGAATAAAAGATCACTTGTCTTCTTAGTACAGGATGTCAAGGTGACTCATGGGATCCCATGTAAGGAGGGTGAAGATACGGATAGAATATTCTCTTCATTTGGGTCCCATCTGCCACGTATAATCCTCAAGTCACGCACACACAACAACAAACAAGGAGTTATTAAGAATTCAATGGATTTGGGTGCCTGGGTGGCTCAGTGGGTTAAAGCCGCTGCCTTCGGCTCAGGTCATGACCCCAGGGTCCTGGGATCGAGGCCCACATCGGGCTCTCTGCTCAGCAGGGAGCCTGCTTCCTCCTCTCTCCTCTCTCTCTGCCTACTTGTGATCTCTCTCTCTGTGTCAAATGAATAAATAAAAAATCTTAAAAAAAAAAGAATTCAATGGATTCTCCCCAATGAACTATTTCTTTTCTGCAGAAGCGGCCAACACCTTGACTCTTCATGGGGCCTGAACACAGACATTCGCTAAAGCTCTGAGGATCAGGTGATATAAATTTGGCTCATAAAAGGCACAAAGGCAGCACCACCAATGAGGGACAAGATGCCTCCCTGTTCCTGTTAAATGTCCACGTATGCATTATTGTTGATAGCTTTTACCACCATTGGAAAAAATATCTTTTGTGTTCTCTTCAAAAACACCTACCGTTTAAAAGCACGATTTCTTCTAGCGCTTTAATACTATCTCAAGTAGGTACAGGGGGAACCAAACATTTATTCTTGACGAAAAACTAATGCACAATTGCTACAAATGAAATGAGGAAAATGCTCCTTCAAAGCTGTCATGGCACTGAGGTGAAATTCATACACAGCCCAAAAGGCAGTTGTCACATGCGGGGGTAATGGGGGGAAAAGGGATTTCTGGGTAATTCAAAGAAAGTCACAAATTCGTACAAATTCATTGACTCACACCTCCAATTATTTAGACCATTCCATTTTCTGTCTTAACTGTCATTTGTTACTCTGTGCCCTGAGTAACTCAGAGATTTCCAAGAACAAAAAAGGACAAGTACATTAGTACTTTGTAAGACAGCAGCAGTAAATCAGAAACTGTTGTCCTGCAAGTGCGATGAACACAAAAACCTCTTCTGTTGGACTTTGGATATGGACTTTTATTGATGGTAGCTCTGATTTAGTGTCATAGGCTGTAAAATCAAATCCCTCAATGAGGCATTACCCAGGGAAAGGATTTTTAGAGAACGCCACCAAGTCTGCCTTGCATTACATTGGAATGGATTGAATTAATGATGCAGGATAATCAGTGCCCTGTCACCTTAATTAAAAGATAGAAGTGTTATATTTTTTGGTTGAAACTCACCAAGCACTTTTCATTTCTTAAAATGAAAACAGATCATTTTTCCTGATGGCTCATAAGCTCAAACTTCATCTCAATCTATTTCGCTACGTCGGACCAAGCACGTTTGTGCTCGGAACCACCGCTGTATCACTTGCGAATCAAGCCTGGAAGTTTTCACCATCACCCAGAACGGGGGCTCCTCCAAAAGGGACAGGAATGACCACGTCCATCAGGGTGGTCGGCTACTAGGATGTGTAGGAACAACTGTCGGGAAACGAACACTTTTGAGCAGACCCCACAAACTGCTATACTGAAACAAAGGACTGTGAGTTTGGCTCAATGAGCCTTTGAGCCTGAAGCAAAATGCCATATCTGGCAGTAAAGGGAAACCATGATGGAAATTTGATTAGCAAGATAGATTGATTGCATTGCACAAGTTGGCCTGTTTCAATGGAGCCTGTGTTGGGGGGTAAAGCTCTCTTGCACTTTCTTCAACTGGCGAAGGACTGTGTATGCCAACTACTTTTGTTTTTTTATTCAGAGAATATGGACACACAGCTTAGGTGTCTGCTCGCTGATATTCGTAAAAACTACTTTAGAGCCGCACAATTAGCATTTCTGAGCAAGGAATCAAACACACACTCCTGTGGCAGGCACACGGTGAAGTTTCTATGGCAACATAAGCACGCGTGCACACACTGAATTCGCTCTGCTTATTGGAGACGAACGCAATTCTAAGTGCAGAAGAAGAAAGGGTAGGAAGCCAACCAGAACTCTCCAGAAATGAGCTCATTGGAATATATCAAGGCTGGCAAAACACATGTTGATTCTCCCTAAATGGGATCCCACCCTTCCCAAGATGCCAGCCAAGTTAACTCGTGCACGACTCTGACCATTCCTTCTGAGGCTATTTATCGGTTGAGGAGGATGGAAACAGCTCTGCATAGGGATTTAGAGTCTCTGCACATTCCCCCGAAGCATGGTCTTCACGCAGCTGCAAAATAATTTTTTTTTCTGTGACCCTCACTAATAGGGCTTCTTGTTAGCTTTCCTTCCTGTCTTCCTCTGTGACTTGAAGACGGCAGGTATTCAAAAACGGAAATTCTTTTTGCACATGTTCTGTTATTAAAACAACAACAACAACAAAGCAATGTGTTTTCAGAGGCTATACAAGACTAAGAACAGGGGATAGGAAAAAAACTTCTGGGTGATTGGAAAACAAAACGAAATCCAAGAACATCTCCATTAGGCTTCAGGAGTGAACATAACGACTTTATTTGCAAAGAAAAAAAGAGTTTCTTAATTACAGGGTTTAGAAGTATGATCTTCATTATTATTTCTTTTCATTGCAGGCAATTTTGAGGGGAAGAAGCAACATTGTGAAAAATGTTAAAGTACACTCTTTCCTGGCCAAACATTTTGTTTGCCGTTTGAGTCTCACAGGCAACGCTGAGGAGGCAAACCAAAAAGGCTCATTCTCAGAAAAAGAGTTGTAGAAATCCCCTGACACCATTTTAACTTCTCCCTCCATCCCACAAGTTCGAAATACAGTCACCATCTCGTTTGGGAACAAAACTCAAAAGGTCCAATGTAGAACCTAATTTAAAATTGTTTATAAACAATTAACAGACAACCTGTTACGAAGAAAGTGCAACGGAACACCAGGTCTTTCATATTCTGTGTCATTTCTACGTTTCCAAGGAGACGTGGTAAATATCATATGACTGTCAGAGGTTGTTTCTTACATTAAACATGAAATCCTTATCTTGACATGTTTTCAATAATATCTACGAGCAGCAATAGTTGTACATTTGAGGTACCACATTTATTTCTTAAACTCCCCTCTGTTTAGCCTTACAATTCACAACTCGTAAGCGAATGTTTACTCAATGCTAGGTCTTCAAATTTAAAAAGTACGGCATCAAAGATGATAAACAGAACTTCTGGATCCCAACTGAAACCCAACAAAGCATTCGTGTTCAGGCACGGATGACAGTGAAAACCTGTGTGTTTTCTAAGTAACGGCATGCGATATTCATATTAGGTTTGGAGAAGGATTCCACTCTAGATTGTTTTATATAAAATGAAGCCTCATCGATGTTGTGTGGAAAAGAAGACAATTAGTTCGAATATTATTGGGCGGGGTGAGGCCATGAGGGACCACTTTACCAGATCTTTTCTTTCAATGATCGATTCTAAGAGTAAAAACAATTCTTAGTTTGGGATTAGGTAGTTTTCTCAAAATCAATGACATTTTGTTTCTCCTATACTGTTAAGTCAGGGGGACACTGACAAAAAAATTAACACCTTCAACCTCCTAGGCTGTGCTTGTCCACTAGAATTAGAGTATATAAGTTGCTCCTGGGAAGTAAGGTTTGAGTATGTAACAGAGCCCTACACAGCGTAGATTCCTCAAGATCTGTCTCCTATTTTTTCGAGAGGCAGTCACTTAAAAGAATTGCTATGCATATCGGCTCAAAATGTTCTCTACTGCAAAATAGACATTTTATGAAATGAGTGGTTATTACCTATAGCAGATGATATGTACAAGAAATCGTGGGCCATAAACTCTACCTTGGAATGGTGTTAAAGGAGGGGGTTCCATTTTATAAAATTCACCTTTTGTTTGCATCTTAGATCCATTGCTTTGCTACTCAAAATCAGCCCCTCTGTTTTTAGTCCCAGAATGGCACTGCAGCACCTAACCCACCCGTAATTCTTATATAATCCAACTCCAAAGTATCTCTTAATGGGAATACGGAAGGTGTTAGTTTTGTACATAATTATGGATAACGAGCATCTCAAGCAACATCAAACAGAAAATTGTTCTTCTAGGAGAAATTCCGCTCTATAGAGCTTGCCCTTGCTGTCAGGTACATGCATTATTTAGAAGCTAGCTGTTGGACAGGGGCTCCTGTCAGCTCTGTCCCTTACTCTGTGACAATGAATGTAATTCCAACTTGGTCAAATTGCCTAACTTATTTTACAAAATTACCTTCAAAAAGCCCCCTGAGGGCCACAGGTACATGCAAACATACTCACACAACTACCATTTGAAAATGAGATATCTATGATAGCCAGAATGTTCTGAATGATGGTAAAGGGAAAACAACCTTTTGGTGGATCAAATAAGGACAAATGTTGGTGGGTGAGAAGCAGCTAATCTTTGCACAATAACAGCACTACGACGGCTGCTTTGAAAGCCTGTAGTGTAGCTGTGGTAGACAGTTGTAGGTCCACTGGTGCTCTCACTTCAAGGATGCTAGTTCAATGACCACCACAGTTTTCTGTCTCAAAGGTTCCATTTCAGTTCTTTAAATGCACTTCATCTACTGATGAGAAAAATTTGGCTTATGGGAAGGGTTCAGTGTGAATACCTACCCTACTTTGACCTTTCAGAAGGTCAAGTTGAGACAAGCTCTGCCCCAGGGGTCAGCGAACTTTTTGCAGGGCTGACTAAGATATTTTTAGGTACTCTTAGATGTTTTATGCCACATGATCTCTATCACATATACTCAACTCAACCACTGGAGCACAAAAACAGACCAAGTCCCAATGCACACAAAGGCATATGGCGGAATGTCAATAAAACCTATTTACAAAAAGCCAATCAGGTTGAACCCACCGCATGTCATTAGCTGACTTCCCAATGGTTTGTGCCTCAGATACCCACACTGCCAACCTACCACATTCCTCTGGTTTTCAATTTCTTCTATCACTCCCACATTTTTCCCACTAACCTGACAGAAACAACTGCTCCCTAGAACAACCTCCCAAATAAACTACTTACTTGTATGTCTCTCATACAACAGGCACAGGCAACTACTCAGGGTCTCTTAACAGAAGGAAGGAAGGAAGCCCCCAAGTGCAAATGCGGACAGCCATTATACAGTGGCTGTGGTAAAAATGGCTGCTTCCCGGAAGGTGGCCATAAAGATCAAATAGCACCATAGGACCTAGCCTTAATCTAGAACGGGAGTAAACTGTATCACCTTTATATGCTGCATCTCATAATCATCATTCACTCAATAGCAAAGTATTACAGAGGAACAAGCCTGGTTCACGCAGGACTCCAACGGGACAAAGATCGCTATGTGGTACGTCAGTGTTGACAAAATGGCCCTGGTGAGGACAGCAAACTGGATGCTTTTCAGGCAGTTTTCCAAAACTCTGCTAAGACCTAGTCTCTCCCCCCTCTCCCAGAATATAGTGAATATGAACCACAGGTGGGGATTCCCGCTAAAAATAAGGCAACCAGGAGATAAAAGCTTTTAATGGCCTCTACAATCATTTTTTTGGTTAATCAAATTCTTAGAATGCACTGTTTTTTTGCTGCTTTTCATGGAAGGAGTAGGCTTTTGGTTTCAGCCCTACCCACCATCTCTTAACTTAAAATATAAAAAAAAAATCAAGCACTCTTCCTTTGGTAACAGTTAAATATGACCTTAACAGTAACTTGATTTACTAATAGATGTAGACTTAAATAAACCGTATCTCTCACTGAAACCTAGATGTGACAGCGGACCGAGTAAACGCCACTTTAGGAGAGCGCTTTTGTCTATTTAGGTTTATTGAATAATGGAAATATGGAAAGTGGGCAAATATTTAACCATTTTCCATAAGGGCTTAAAGGATATGTGACTGTATGAAGTTGGTAATGATAAGTGACTAAACTCACAGTCAAATACAAGGATCTCAGCCACAGCGGAGTCCACAAATTCCCAACAGGTTAAGTGCTTAAGGTTCCACCTCAAATAATTTTAAAAATACATGGTATCTACTGTGTTCTCCCTTCCTCTATGAAAACAATCACCTGTTTCAGATCTGATGGCCAATGGGCCTATTTTGTTTCATATTTCCTTCTCATTCTTTTCCTATTTCTTGCCTGCATGCTTTTCATCCATTCACAAAATAAGAAAATATAGCTAAACCTTGAACACCATTGGTCCATTTATATGGGGATTTTTTTCCAATAAGTACAGCATAATGCTATAAATGTGTTTTCTTTTTCTTACGGTTTTCTTAAAAACGTTTTCTTTTTTCGAGCTTACTTTATTGTAAGAACACAATATATACTACCTTGAACATATAAAACATGTGTTAGTGGACTATTTATGTTATTGATTAAATTTCCAATGAACAATAGACTATAGAGACTTACATTTCCAGAGCCAGCCCCTGTAGCCTGAATTGCTTAAAAGTGAAATATAGATATTATCTATCAAACCACAGAGGGTGATTTGGAACACCATTTATAAAATCTTTTCCTAGGGGCAGATGCATTTGCTCACCTCATTGCACCAGGCTTAGACAACTGACTTTCTTTGGCCAATAAAATATGAGTATACGTGATGAAACACCTCTTACTAAAAATCTGTAAGAACGATCAGGTTGATCTACCTTCCATTCCATTTTAGCTGGTTCCAAAATAATGGTAGCCTGGCAGACACGAAGCAACAAGCCAATAAATAACAACTACTGTAAACATGGTGTGAGTTGATGTTTAAGAACACGACTGTTGGATTCAGAGAGCTCAGGGTGGTAATACCCTGTTGCTTATGAGTTGAGCTAACATACACAAATAATTTAACCTAAGACATACAAATATAGTGCTTTTTAAAAAAGATTTATTTATTTTTTTGACACAGATGGAGACCAAGAGACTACGAGTGATGAGGGCAGAGGGAGAGGGAATCTCAAGCACTCTGCTCTGACTGTGGAGCCCAATGCTGTGCTCGATCTCAAGACCCTGAAATCATGACCTGAGCTGAAACCAAGAGTCAGACACAGAACCGACTGCACCAGCCAGGCACCTCTAAAAATATAGTTCTTAACTTGCTTGGTTAGTATGAGGAATAACTGAGGTTATATTACCAATTGTACAGAAGGAGACAAGATAGTAGTTTGAGCAAAGTAAGAGCTCCACCCAATTTGTGGACAATTCAAAGCTATTTAAGGGAACCCAACATAACACTGAGAGACTTTTGATGGCCAAGAGATTTTACAACTAATTTTCTCTAATGACCTTGACATAATTGTTCATCAAGTAATAAGACAATGTGTGTCGTGTCCTAAGAGCCGGTATCAACCCTATGAAATTGGTAAGTTACTAATACTTCATTGAAAAGATAAGGAAGTTGTGATTTACTCCAACGGGTAGAGCTAACACAAAAACCTGACTTAATACCAAATCACATGCTTTCTTAAAACTCATTTAACCCTGTCATGTCTGGGAAAAAAGGATTTCCCATTAGAGTGGCTAGATCAACTAAGAGAAATGGATTGATATTTATCTCTAATAACTGCACCAAAGCTCCAAATCTATGTTGCCTTACAACACACCACCAATACGTCTAGAAAATCTCAGCTTGCATGAGGTTGCATCTCTCTTTTTGTTATAAAACTATGTTGGCAGAACTGGTCTTGATCATCAAAAAGGTCATTTTCCTTTACAAAATTTCCCTCCAGCCATTCTTTGACATTTAATATTCTCTGCAGTCCGTGATCATGTGATGATTGTTAATTGCATTGCAGAATCGTACAGTATCGTGGCGTGCTTCCAGAAATCTCATTGTGTTCAATGCACACATGACTTTTAGAAGTGATTATAGAGCCAGAAAAGTCGTTTTAGCTTAGAAAATAGGACTTTGTCATGCAAAAGTCACCTACCCACATTCTAGGAAAAATATGTTACCAACCCAAATCTCTTAAGCCTCACTGAGTTCAGGAAAATAAAAAATTCAGCACTTGAAGTTACAGCACTGAAATTTTACAAAAAAGAAAAGCTTATTCAGAGATTCACTTCTGGAAACACAACTTCTTTAGAATGTCAGTATTCAAACAAACGTATGCATCTGAAGAAAAATGTTCAGCTAACTCACCAGTAATATACATTTTGAAAATTCTCAGAAGTCACAACAAAGATACTTTTGGAGGACAACTCTGTGGTTGCGTTGGGTAAGCGCCTGACTTTCGACTCAGGTCATGATGATGGGGTCCTGGACTCTATCCTCTGTACAGGCCCCTCCATCAGTAGGGAATACGCTTCTCCCTGTCCATCTCCCTCCTCCTGCCTCTCCCCCCACCTTGCTCTCTTTCTGAAATAAATAAAATCTTTCAAAAAAAAAAGATTACTTTTTGTCTGGTTTAAAAAAAAAAAATCCTGAACAAGACAGCAATCTATTCACGACCAAAGAATTACTTTTCCATATGTCTTTCGTTGCTATTATTGAAACATGACAAACATAAACAACAAGACTTTATGATGATTAGGAGGAGTGGTATTTGAAAAGTTATCAGCTGACTCAACAGGTGCATGGTTAAACTGTGGTTCTAAATCCCTGAAAACATGATAGGATTCGGTGTTGACCTTTTTCAGGAGGCAAACCCAAACTTCTTTAACCGACCCAAGGTAATGGACATCAGTGTCATTCAGAACAGATTCAGAAGGATGACATTCTAACCAAGGAACCCATGGCCCTATGGTTACAGCTTTACTCTCACTGACAACATAAAGCAATACTACCTCAGAATTATGAGGGGAGATTTTCCTTCCTTTCAGAAGAAACCAATAAAGGAACCAAGTAAATTGTTACCTTCAAAAGTAAATAAAGTCAAGGACAAACATGAAATGGAACCTAAACAGAAGGGGAACCCGGGCATCCTACTATGAATACAGACTTTCTGGGGGAGCCTGGTTGGATCCATGGGCTGGGGATGCAAATCTTGATCTCAGAGTGGAGAGTTGCACACCATGATGGGTATAGAGATTACGTAAAACAAAAACAAAAACAAAAACAAAACAAAAACTAATTAAAACATAAACTTCCGTAGCTCCTTTGTTTTACAAGTGTATCTTATTTTTTTAAGATTTTATTTATTTGAGAGAGTGAGAGAGCAAGCATGAGCAGGGGGAGAGGTGGAGGGAGAAAGAAAAGGAGAAACAGCTTTCTCGTTGAACAGGGAGCCCGATGTGGGGACCCAGGACCCTGGGATCATGACCTGAGCCGAAGGCAGACGTTTAACCAACTGGATCACCCAGGTGCCCCACCTGCGTATCTTCTTTTCAAGCCGGAGAACATCTTCCGGATTGAATGATTATCAAGGGCCAGCTCTCTCCTATATTTTCTTAATTTGTTCAACACACTGCGAGAAGTTTGTAAAGTCATAGGAGATAAACACAAGCTCTTACAAGGGGCAACGAAACAGAACATGACCCTTCACCTGTTCCATGCTCCTCGAGCCTTAAGAAACAGTGAAAAATACATGTTCGACTGTGTTTATGTAATGAGAACCCTATTATACAATTACACTTTTTGAACACAACTGTACCTTCTGTGGTCTGAATCAAAAGTAGCAATAATTATGTCCACGCTGGGCCAGAAGCCTGGCCTTGCCGTTCGGAGCACCAGGATGGCAGCCCGCAGGCGTTCATCAGGTCTAAGCAGACAGTCGGAGCTACAAGCCTGGCGGTCTGGAGGTAGTAATTCACGGAACTACAGGAAGCCCTCACAGCAGTGCATCTTAAGAACCAGCAATTTTAGCCTCATCAGTGGTAATTTACAAGTGATTTAATGGACTTGAATCATGGGCCTATTTCAACATTTATGAGTGGACATAAAAAGTTATGACAATTTGACATGACAAAATGAATATTAATATTAAAAATAGGGTTGGCTCTTAACTGGTATTTCATATCTGAGATATTGGGGTATTTCAGGGTTTTTTTTCATATATCTATATAAAAACCCTACAACACAGGTATCAGAGGACCCAGACGGCAGTGGCTGACATAGAACAGGAAGAGAGTAGAAGCAGGGCATTGGCAATAAAGACCACTACCATGATGAGAAACTGGCACTTTCCTGATGTAACAGCTGTTTTCTGTGCGATACCGCACAGTTTTATAATTGCTGCTCCTTGCTCTCCTCGTCTAGTTGTTTGGAAAAAAAAAGAAAAGACAAGCTAGGGCCATGAATATGTCGTAAATATTATAGAGATATTCTATACATGATAATGAAATGCACGACAAAGTGGGTGTACATGAAACTCCATCTGTACATCACATTTTGATTACAAGTTGTAATAGACTGCTTTAGAAAAACAGTTGAAATTACCACTCACTCACGAGTAACAATTTAAATGGGAGAATTCACACAAATAAGCTATTTGGATTTGTTCTGTACAGATCCGGATGCTTTTCTCGTCAGGGTCATGTAGTCAGATACAGCGGTACTTACTGGTCTTAGTTTTGCAATTTAGGGGCTGATTTTCACCGACAATTATCGTTGTAAATGAGGCAAAAAGACGTGGCGGACGAGAGAATATCCAGCCGAGAAAATTACAAGCCGTTAGTGCTGATAGCATTCCTACCGTTTCCTGCTGTAATCACGGAAAGAAGGTAGGAGACCAGGAGGAAAAGGAGAGAGAAGGATCAGAGCAGTGAGAAATATTCCGGGGGAAGAGGAAAAACATTCCAGAAAAAATAAGCAAGTTACTAACTTGTGAGTCAGGACACGGAGAATAATACAGAGAATTTATTCAGTATGTTAAGACTTGTTGCACACATGAGAGTAGAAGAGAGAAAAGTAAAGAAAATTCACACTCAGCCACACGTGCCGAGACACACATCACTGAATATACCAACAGTCGGACGCTGTAAGGTGTAGGTTGTGTGAAAACAGTATTTTACAACAAAAACTAAAAATTGAAGGGAAAACCATCTTAAACATTAGATACAAAGACATTACCTATTTAAGTAGACTTTTCCCTTGGTTTCATCCTGTGAGTCTAATTGTATATACATAGAAATAGGTATCAGCCAAAACTAGTGACACTGATGCCATTTTAGTCCCTGTCCTTTAAGGACACACTCTCTGTGAAATTCCTCTCTCCTCCCTTCTCAATGCAACAGGTGGGAATATTAACTCATGTAAAGAGCAAATGACTGCACCAAAGAAGGTTCTTGGCCCATTTTACAAACACGATCTGAAAAAAGGCAAAGTGCTGTCACTTAATTCTTTTATGAGGGATGGAACACAATGAAGAAAAGTCAGCATTCCGCGACCTCTAGATCAAGGTAGACCAACAATGCTGATACCCAGTTACACCGTGGGTCGGAACAGAGGGCCGCTCCAACAAGCAATTTCCCCACACCAGCTGGATATCCTAGACCTCAACCCAATTCTGTCACCATCTACCAGGAGACGGCATCCGATTCCAAAGCTTGAGGGCAGAGTCCCACGAGACTGCCCACTCCTTGCCCATTTCAGATGCCACAGGCAAGCCCGAGTTGTTATCTGTGCCTCTCACCAGCTGTAGATCTGGGGTGCCAAAAGCCACCTGCTTGGGTCTGATTAACTTGCTGGAGCAGGACACAGAGCTCAGAGAAACATTTTACTTACTTGACTACCAATTAATTATAACAGGATGTGACGCGGGCACAGCCACACTGAAGAGATGCAAGGCCTCAGGAGAGTAGTCCGGGCATCCACGCCCTCTCCAGACCATGCCGACCCCTGGATATCACATATTCACTGACACGGGAGCTTTCCAAACACTTCCCGAGCCTTTGGGAGTTGAGGGAGGCTTCATTACATAGACATGGCACATCAAATAATTGGCCATCGAACTCGACCTCTAGCCTTCTGCCTTCATTGGAGGTCACGGAGATGGCACTGGAAGTGCAACCCTTGGCTGGGGCGGGGGGGTGAAACAGGTGATGGGGAGGAAGGAGTGCACCTGTCCCGGTGAGCACCGGGTGAGGGCTGCAAGTGTTGAATCACCATACTGTACACCTGGATCTACTACTACGCCATATGTTAACTAACTGCAATTTACATAAAAACTTAGAATTAAAAAAAAAAGTGCAATCCTCTAATTCCATGGTTGGGCCACTTGACAACTAGCACCCGTCCTTAGGTGCTTTCCAAACGTGACATCACTAAAATAAAGACATAATTTCATGTCTCTTAGTATAAAGGGTTTTACAAGCTCTATGGCAGAAAGGAGGATGAAGACCATATATATATATATATATATATATATACATATATATATATATATGAGATTTTATTTATTTATTTGAGCGAGAGAGAGAACATGAGCAGGGGGGAGGTGTAGAAGGAGAGGGAGAAGCAGACCCCCTGCTGAGCAGGGATCTGGATGCAGGACTCAATCCCAGGACCCTGGGATCATGACCAGAACCAAAGGCAGATGGTTAACCAACTGAGCCACCTAGGTGCCCCCAAATATATATTTCTATCTATTAATCATAATATCATAATAGGTTTTACTAAAAAAGGAAATTTGAGGAAAGGCTTGAAGGATGAAAACGAATGAAGCAAGCAGTTCCCAAGGAAATATTTCAGTCCCAGTGGAGAACCCAGGACACATATCCTAAGGCGGACACCTGCTTAGTAGGTTCAAGGTTACTGTGTCTGAAATAGAATGAGCAGGAGGCGAAGAAACAGACCATTTCGTGGAGGGACATCTCCATTTGTCATTTAAAGGCGTTTGACTTTTTTATTTTTTTTATTTTTTTTTTATTTATTTTTTATTTTTTATTTTTTTAAAGATTTTATTTATTCATTTGACACAGAGAGAGAGATTACAAGTAGGCAGAGAGGCAGGCAGAGAGAGAGGAGAGAGGAGGAAGCAGGCTCCCTGCTGAGCAGAGAGCCCGATGTGGGCCTCGATCCCAGGACCCTGGGATCATGACCTGAGCCGAAGGCAGCGGCTTTAACCCACTGAGCCACCCAGGCGCCCGAAAGGCGTTTGACTTTTGCACTAAGTGAGGTGAATAGCCATTTGCTTAATGCACTTTCTTCATTTATATCGCTCCTTAACTTAGATAAATTTTACAGCATCGAGTCCAAAACAAAGGTAGATGTTTTCATTGCTTTGGTGGGGTGGGAATTACTAAGGGCCATGAAACCCCCTGCAAACATTTTGTCTCCATTAAACAGAGTGTTACTTATGCAGGGGAAAGTATGGCAGATTCTGCTTCCCAATAGCAATCTTCCCTTCTTACATAGTAAAACAATCCCTCTTGAATTCATTTGTAACATGTGCACGAAGAAAACCACATGGCCAGCTCTGGAACTTGTTGAGGCCACGCGATTACAATCTGGCCAATGGGATTGCTGGGAAAGTGTTGAGTGGGATGTCCCAGAAACACAGGGAAAGCTAGAAGGTGCGTCCCATCTGCACTTCCTTATTCCTCTCCCCATCCTTCTTTTCCTTGCTGGAAAGCAGAGGTCATTGTGCTCAGATCACAGGACATCTGAGCACATCGAGTAAACTTGAGATTTATTAGAACATCAGGTGAACTTAAGGTTAAGAGCAAATCACCGCAGGGGCAGAATGAAAGATACAAGCACACTGGATCCCATGGGGACTGTGGTGTCCATCCAAACCTTGTCCTACCAAACTTTAACGGGTGAGGCAGACTCCTACCCTTTTACACTCCTGTTTGGTGAATACTGATCTCCTATTACATGCAGTGGACCCAAATTCAAACAGCTTCCATATTTTAGTCTCTTGTCTTTGGCTCCAATTTTTCCTTCCTTCCTTTTTTTTTTTTTAAATCATTCCTTTGGCTTTAAAATAATACATCCATCTCTTCCCCTAAAATAACTACCACAAATTTAGAAAATCTATTCACAGGGAAAAAGAGTGCCAGATCAAATAAACAGCATTGCCTATAATTAAGGACATGGAGTAGTGAACCATTGAAGTCGACTCCAAGAAAAGACTAGACACTAATTGGCAGAACTACACATAGACTCACTGAGTGGTCAGTACATGGGATGCCTGTAAGAAGGCCATGAACATTGCTCAAATTAATGCACCAGGCAGAATCAGCCACACCCGTTGGAACAAGACGCCACACGTGTCACCAAGTATAGGGAAGATTACTCAATGTAAAATTCTTCCCAAATTCCCTCCTCTTAAAATGTACGTGAAAGGGTTCAAATTGTAGAACTGTACGGAATACTAATAAGTATTTCATGCTCTTCTGACAAGCATAAACTCCGATGTAATAAAAATGATAAACATATCGTCACTTCAAGCATGACACACAGCAGGTGCTTAATAAATGTTCATTTGAGATTTCTCCATTATAGCCCCAGTTTATGTCATTGGTGTCACTTTTATTTCATTAGTCAAACTTGACCAAATTTAGTCTCCTAATATTTTCACAGGACTGTGAGAATCACAGGAAACAATAGGTATGGAAGCCATGTAACTAAATGAATAGTGTTGTTATTGGTCCTTGTACGATTTATGTCAGTATTGTATTTTCATTAGATTAATAAATATATTTATGGTTCATTCCACAGGTCTAGCCATTCTTATAACACAATTTCAATTACTAAGAAATGACAGTATTATCTTTTATGTTGAGATGGATGACTGTTGCAAATACGTATAATATGGAAATACCGAGCGGTTAAAATGGTTACTCTCACTTAACTGAGGACAGTGAGGATCACACAGTTCAAGCAACTGGTACAAAGCTACTCAATTGGGAAGGGAGTAGGGAAATAATAGATGGGAGTCTTCTGGATGCAAAATACAGTGTACTCTTTCAATCCCATAGTTAATCTCTGCAAAATGATTCCCCGAGAACAGGAGGACGGCCACAATCAATTTGGCTAAAAGAGGTATGGTTAAAATCACTTCGCTAAGAAATTCAAATAGCAGAGTCCTTGCATATATGAAGAGCTCAGGCAAATGTAAAATGGTCAGAGAATTAATTCTTTCAAGTGTTGCAGACACACCACCCGGCCATCAGAGAGACAGGATTTCTGAATGGAGGAGGGATGTTCAGAGTCATACGCGTGGACCAGAGCAGAGCGTGACTCTAAACCCAGTTGATATGGAGAGACAGGTGGGCTATCTCTTGGACCGGTAGCGGTGCTAATCCAGAAAATACTGTTGTTGAGAGCAGATCTATCTTCCACCACTCATGTCGTCATACGTTTACTCTTCAACATATCACTTAACTTTAAAACAAATCTACAAATGTTGACTATACAAAATAGAAATTCCGTCACTTCAGTGTGAGCAATCTCTGATCTCTGTATTTCCATGAACAAAGCAATAATCCTTATCAATCTTTCTTACATTAAAAAGAAAAGCAAACTCTCGTGAACTATACGGGAAATGACAAACCTAACGGAGGGGTGCCTGAGTGGTGCGGTCAGATTAGCAGCCAACGCTTGGTTTGGACTGAGCTCAAGACCTCAGGGTCATGCGGTTGAGGCCCCAAGGGGCTCTGTGCTCAGTGTGGAGTCTGCTTGAGATTCTCTGTCCCTCTCCCTTGGCCCCTCCTGCTCTGGCCCTCTCTCTCGCTCAAATAAATAAATAAATCTTAAAAAAAAACTTAATAGAAAAAATAAGCAAACCCATTTGTCTGAATAATTTAGTACTTCCCAGGCATCTGTCAGAAATATTATTTACTTTCCATCCCACGATAGCTTAATGATTGGCACAAATAGGAGAAAACCAAACTGGTTGAATTTGTCGAGACTACAAAACACATTTTACCAATGTTTGGTTAAACTAATGGTTCCATTTTATTTATTGAAGGTTTCTGGGCCAAGAATTAGGTAGGTTTTTTTCTTCATTACTTCATATAAATGCTCTCGTCTTCTTATTGACCAAGAACATGAATTCTGAAGAACAAATTTCTATTATTCTCAGCTCTAAATGTAGTTACCATTAAAACAGAGAACAAAGTTCTCACAAATGCATAGATCATTTCACTTATTAGGAGTAGCAACACTCAATTAATAAATTTTAAGAGAAGCTTGTTTAATTTGGAAGCAAGACACTTCCACTTTGATTAACCGAGTACACAAACACTCCATCATTCCCTAGATGTACACAGTCAGTGGATTCTAAAGACATTCGAGCAATATTTGTTTTATGCAATTAATTACCATCCTGTAAATATCGCCTTTGTAAAATAAGGGCAGTTATCACTGGGGATACCTAAATCTGAGTTATATTTCCCAGAAGAAGTTAAAGTAGGAATATCATTGCAAGGACAGATCTACATTGGAAAAGCAGACATTTAACGGCAATACTACCTTTAGACTGATGAAATAAAACAGAAAACAAACAAACAAAAAGGGTGAGAATCAAGTAAACACCACAGGGAAGATGCCTATTTTTTTTAAGTATGTTGATTGGATAATACCTGCAAATAGGCCTTAGTCTTACACGTCGGCAAGTGTCTTTGTTCTTTCAGACAAGATACCACCAGGAATTGATGCAGACTGCAATTTCCATATTTATTCTACATGTAACTAAAGAGAATAAATCCCTGGATCTATGATGGGAGTTAAGCTGGAAAATGATTAAGCATCCTCCCATGAGCCAGAGACGTATGAGAAGAATAACAAGCATTACCCCGATCACACTCCAGATGATCGAGAAACCCTGATGTTCTGGTTCTATAGAAATGTGATTTCCTTTTAGACCACAGAGGGATCTGACCTTCCTTCTTTCTTAGACATCGCATTAAATCTTGTTGTCACAAACAGTTCACCACAGAAGGTACAGGAAATAAGATTCTAGGGGAAAGAGAACAAAGAATTAACACTTTGCACCTTATCAAGGTGTTCTCAGTGACTCAGAAGAGTTACAGGAGGAGACTGCCTTGTACTTGGCATGCTACTTGTGAACTACTTTTTCTTGGGCTCGATTGATTTTAAAAGTGGTCGTGGGCTCTCCTTATTAGACAAGTGGTTCTCAACAAGGGTGACATTGCCCTGCAGGGACAGACAGCAAGATTTATAAAGATTTGTTTATTTATTTTAGACAGAGAAGAAGAGAGAGGGGAGTGGGCAGTGGGGAAGGAAAGAGGGAGCGGGAGGGAAAAACTCAAGCAGACCCCCCACAGAGCATCAAGCCCGAATTACATACTGAGATCAGGATCTGAGCTGAAATCAAAAGTCAGACGCTGAACTGAATGAGCCACCAGAAGCCCCTATTTATAAGTATTTTTGATTGTCACATGTCGGGTGAGGAAGGCAGTGCTACTGACATCGAGACTCAAGGCCAGGGAATCTGCAAAACCTCCTACTTTCCAAAGAGCAGCTCCCAGAACAATGAATCCTCTCTCTTCAAATGTCAGTGGTGCCAGGGATAAGAAATTCCCCCTTCCTTCTCTCCCTAAATTAGGAGTGGATTGCTAAATTTAGCAATTTCAAACAACAGGAGCCTAACTCAGAGACACGCTCAGATTTAGTCTTTGTTTTGGTAACAATATCCCATTCCCTACAGTCCAGGCTTTCCTATTGGCAATGAAATGCCCAATGCAAGTTTGGCAAGTAAAACTCTACAGGGGAGCATTGCTCCATACTCCTCATCACAACAATATTTCGGCCCATCATGACCAAATGCAAATAGTGCTCCCTTCCCGGCAGCAGACAAGATGCCCACCAGTTCTTCCAAATGGCCTCGAAAAGAACAGAAACACCACGTGGGGAAGAACTTGAACATCTCCTTACTCCCTACTATTGTGAACTTCCAAAGCCCCAATGAAGGGCTTTGGGATCCAGAATCTACTCTTTCCAATCAGTTTCAGCACTGCGGATTCTCCTCTTCACATCTGAATAACATTTGCTGTCTATGCCACTACATGAAGCACCTTAGGGTACCTAAAAATGTGTGCTGTGCACGATGGTTAAACATATTGCAATATTTTCAACATTGCATGTAGTTGCTGGTTAGTAGAATGCTGAATCATTACAGTGGGTGGTGGCTAACATTAAAAAAAATACATAGAGTAGCAAATCGCCCAGTCCATCACACATACAAACCAAAGTATCTGTCATCTGCACTTTTGGTTGTTTTGTAAGCGTGTCCGTCAATTTATTTATGTCCTCAAATGTATAGCAAGCTGCATTTCCAATGAGGAGCACCCCCCCCTTTTCTTAAGGTTTTTTAATACACTTATTTGAGTGAGAGAGCGCTCGAGAGCATGGAGGGGCAGAGGAAGAGGGAGAAGCAGGCTCGCCGTTGAGCGATGAGATAAAGGCAGATGCTTAACCAACTGACCCACTCAGGGGCCCCTCCAACAAGGAGTCTTGGCCAAGAGCTCCTCAAGCCACTGGTCTATACTGTCCTCTCAGATCCCTTCTGATTTCCAGAGACTGACATTATTTCTTTCTCTCTATCTCTGCCCTCCCCGATCACCTCACTGAACCTTGGGAACCAAGACCTAGTCGCATTACTAGCAACAAGTCCCTTCCACTGGAGAACACTCTGTACTAAATCGTCTCCCATGTTCCTGTTCCAAACGACATGCCAGTAAGTGTAAGAACACACGCGATCCGTACAAACTTGCTTTCTTTGCTACAGTTGGTAAATCCTTTCAGCAAAGTGCTACATATACAGGTAGGAAGGAAGCAGGAAATGCTCCACCATCGACCAACTCTTCATAATAAAAAACAAAATGATGACAACACTCACTCATCAACAACTCACTCCTTGACCCCGGTACACCTCGCTGCACTGAGCTGACCTCGCTGTCCTCGCTGGACACAGCTGAACTCAACTCCCATTTCAATGCTAACTCAGGTCATCGGTTGAAGGGGCGCAAATGACTTATCCTCTTGAAGTAACAATTTCTTCATTTATGGACTAAGGCTACAAAAGGTTATCTGCTCCCAAACTTCCACATACAATAAGAGTAGAGAGAACGGATGGAAAGGGTGTGGGAAGACTGTCTTCCACATCACAGGCTCTCAACGAATGATTTAAAATCTCTACCAACATAGCGTCTCCCTGCTTCTGCTACTGAACCCTCATCAAACTCGAGTTTCCCCACTATTTCACTGCTATTTATTTTTCCAGTCCCTCAGATGGAGCAGAAGATGATCTATCCACAGGATCAAGTGCTGGACATCAGCATTCTCAAGTATACGCGTACATGACAATCACAAGAAGGACGGCTACTTAACACACAACTCCTGCAGCAACAGATCTCTGGGGCTCTGAAGTTTTCATTTCCCCCTATTTTCCAAGTGTGGCAGAAGAGCTCTTTCCCGTGTTTTAGGACCACCGATTGCTATGGACTTCTAAGGACAAAGGCAGCCACTGATCACAGCACACCCACCAGGAAAGGACCAGAAACCGCTGCCCTGAGCCCAAGTACGGTCAGGACACTTACTCCTAGAATAAGGGGAATACAAACTAGTGAAAGGCAGTAACAAGGTGAAATGCTTGTCTTCAAGTCCACAGAATGTCAATTTCCAGGAAAAAAACCAAAAACACTGTCTCCACTTCTAGATTAAGTAACAAAGGTCCACCTCTTCCCGGGCTCCTAAGCCACTGACCTAGGCGCTTTTGTTCGAGGTTCTGAGAATAACTTACCACCCCTTTATTCCCAGCTGTCAACACCAACACACACTGAAAAAATTAATGACGGACATACTTCTGCTTCTATTTGGGCGAGAGTTTTTCTTTTGCAACCTTTTGTTCCTAGCGTTAGAAATTCTCCGCTTTGGGAAAGAGAGAAGCAGAGTCCCCATAGGTTATTTCTTCCCTTTCTCTGTTTCACAAGGAGGCCCCGGGTCACACCACAGGATACTGAAAATCCTGTGTGTCTCACAAATTAGGGGATAAGCAGAATAATATACAGGGAGCTGAGATGTACTCTGTGCCCCGCTGTTCAGGTAGAAGGGCATCAAAGCCACCAGGGGGACAGAAAATCAGAAATTGCAAAATCAAGTTTCCAAGTGGAGTTAGTGCAAGGATGAGCATTAGGCCAATTTTTAAAGAATGGGGAACCGAGGCAAATGACATGAAACCTCGAAGATCTTCAAAGAAAGCAAACTCGCCCCAAGGCGGGGCCAAGCTAATCCGGAAGACCAGGATATACATGGGAAGGGAGTGAGTTGCAAGCTGTGGGATTACTATTTTCCTTCATCAGCAAAAACATCTGTGGCCCACATTCATTCTGGAGGCCATAACAGACAGTGCTAGAAGTCACAAACAAGCTGGCCCTAATACACAAAACCCGATGAAATCATGCTTTCATTTGCTTCCGCGTAAACCAAGATCCCACAATAGCTGAGGATACTTAGGCCTTTACATGTGACTTAATCACCGACCACACAAAAGCCTGAAATAAACAGCTGTGAATGACCACTAGCAAGGTTCACACTCACCACCGTGGTGGCCACAAGTCCCATGTTACACCTGAGTCTTTCAAATGGGGGTCAGTGTGCAGTGACCGGTCCTTGGCAATCTATAAACAAGCTGGACTTTGAATAAGATGGTACGAGTACATGAATGCAAAATACTTCAGTAATTTCAAAAACATTGATGGATGTTGAGATGGCATGTTGGACAAATTAAGTGAAGTAGGCTCCATTATTAAAATTATTTATACCTGTTTCTTTTGACCTCCCTTAATGTAAGACAAAACTTACACTTACATATGTGGCTTGCATTTTATAGACATATTACTGATACCATTTGCATACCATAGAATTCCACCTTTCACATGTACAAGGCAGTGAGTGCTTTTTAGTGTTAACGGAGTTCTGTCCTCATTGCCACTGGCTATTTTTAGAACATTCTCACTGCCCTCCACAATACCTCTGTGCCCATTAACACGCCTTTCCCAAGATGCCATGCGGGGGCCCCTGGAAACAACTCATATACTTCCTGTCTCTAAGGATTTGCTCATGGTAGACATTTCCGAGATGTGACATCACACAATGTGTCACCTTTTACAACTGGCTACCTTCAGTTATGATCATGTTCCCTAGGGTCGTCCATGCAGTAGCTTGCCCCAGTAATTTATTCCTTTTCATGGCTGAAGAATTTTCCTCGGTAGGGCTAAACCACAATTAGTGTAACCATACTCTATATGTCGGACGTCTGGGTTGTTGCCACACATTGGCTTTCATGAAGACTGCTGCAGTGAACATTCATGAGGGTATCCATGTGTCTTCTTTTCACGTGGGGGCACAGGGAGGAGGGGAAACTCCTGGGTCATGTGGTCATTCTGTGTTTCACACTTTCGGGAACTTACATTTGACTTTGAAAACACCTCCACGGTTTTCTATTTCCACCCGCAGTGTGTGAGGGTGAAAATGACCCCAGATCATCATTAAAACCTGTCTTTATGGAACTTGTTCATGTCCGGAAATGTAAGCAAGGCCAAGTAGTATCTCACTGCCTAGTCGTTTCCATTATATATTCTTCACCGGGTGCCAGGTTAGATGGGATTTGAAAGAGCCACAAGAGCTTCCATTTGTCAAATGTGCATTCACCAGTTCGGTTTACTTGGATTCTTGATGTTAATTTCCTGTCTCCTGGCTTCTCCTCCAACCTAAAAATCCACATGTCTCCACGGCAGACTTTATAATCACGCTGTGCTCAGTGAGCAGAGGTACCATGACAAATAGAGCGAGTATTAATAATTATGCTGACACTGCAGGCATAAACAAAAAGTGTCCCGGCAAATGGTGACATACGATCACCCTACTTATAACCCACTTGTTGCACACTGGTTGGTAAGCTTGCTCTAGAAAGCTCTGCCACTCTGTAACGAGCTTTACTGCAGAAACATCTGAACCAAAGGAATCAAGGAGCTACGTATTCCCTAACCATTTTGTAGCAAAATGCTACCGATGGAGCAGTCTCAAATAATCATCTCCACAGAGGCCCTGGTGGTTGATAATAGTTCTGCATTGAGCTGGAAGACCCCATTCTGTGGTTTGTTCCTACCAAGTTCATTCTCACTCTAAACATTCAGTTACCAAAACTCAATCTCCCATGTGCCTTGCCAAAGACACTTGACCTCTTCCATTTGCGACACCATTTTATCCCATTCACCTCTAAAGAAGGCACAAGGCCGGGGCAAAATGCCCTCCCCAAGAGCCAATCATTTTGGGACCTGGGAGTCCCACGCTTGAGTGTTAAGGGAGCAAGGATTATATTAGAGGATCCTTTTGTTGTAAAGGTGTTATTGGAAGGGAAGAATCAAAAAGCAATCAAGTAAAATAAACATATTATTTCCATACACATTTTCTTTTCTACTCCTGTAGTAAGCAATTTTTAATTTTAATATTGAGTTTTATGGGCCAAGCAAAGCACAGAGCATCATGGGAAGACTTCCTCAAAATTACAGGGTTTTAATGTGCAATTTGGGCATCAGTTTAAGGCCATTCAACTTCTCGCCACGGTTGTTCACACAAAGCCATGGAGCACTTCATGGACTTGCAAATGATGCCCTGTAATCCCCCCATGAGATGACCCTTCATAGGTTGTAGATTGCATGTTTATACTTGTCTCCAGCTGGGCTTTTAATACCACAGTAAGTAGGAGGCTGTTCCTCTTGGATTCAAGGAACGCTCGCTCATTCTTTCACAGTTACATGCAAATAAAATAGAGAAGAGATACTATTCAATGTGCTAAATGAGTGGGATAATGGAGAAAAAAACTGTCCATAGAATTTGGACCCTGATCTTTGGGGGAGCAAAGTCCTCTAGCACTTAGGGTTGGAGGGATTGTGCCCTGCCCTCCCAATTGGTTTGTTGAAATCCTAATCCTAATCTGATGATGGCATTACTGTCCTTGTGAAATAGACACCAGAAAGCTGTCTTGTCCTTCCATCACGTGAGGACACAGTGAGAGTGAGAAGACAGGTGTCCATGAACCAGTAAGCGTGATCTCACCATGCATTAAATCTATTTCTAACTTTGATTATGGACTTCCAAACGCCAAATCTCTGAGAAATAAATTTTTATTATTTATCAGCTACCTAGTCTATGGTCACCTGTTATAGCAGCAAGAACACAATAAGACCATTTCTTTTTTTAAATAAAAAATTAAAAAAAAATTTATTTATTTGGGAGAAGAAGAAGCAGACTCCCCACTGAGCAGGGAGCCTGATGTAGGGCTCGATCCCAGGACCCTAAGATCATGATCTGAGCCAAAGGCAGATGCTTAACCAACTGAGCCACCCCAGCACCACAATAAGACTATTTCTTAACTGAATCCAGTTTTCCATTTTCCTTCAATCTGTTGATACGGACGACTCACAGTATTCTGTAGCTTCTACAGCAGTGTGCTGCATGCTGCTGGACGTCTTCCAGGGAAGAATTGCTTAATAAACCACCTGAACAGAAATCAAGTCAGGGTTGACTTAATGTATATATTATCTTTCTATAGGATTGCAAATGAAATACAGGATACCAAATTATAATTGATTTTGAGGTACACAGCCACTGAGTTAATGTATGTCACATGCAGTATTTGTGACATACTAATACTAAACAAATATTTGAAATTCAGATACAACTGGGCAAATGGTATTTTTACACTGTAAATCTGGCATCCTTTTCAATTAGACCCTCGTAGGAACACAATAAAATGATTATTACCATTTCTCAGATTAGAAAATAAAGCTTTGAGAATTCTACTGACTTCCCAAAGGTCAAAAAGGAGTTTGCAGTGTTCTGGCTCAAATGTGGGAATTCCTACTGTCTTGTTCCATCATATTATTTTCTTAAAATTCTGCACTCTTCAACTTCCCTATTGGAAAAGGAAACTTGGCAAACTAATTAAAATTAAGGTTCCAATAGCTAATAACCACTTGGTGTGTTGAACCAACTGAGAATATGCATTTAAACAAACAATGCCTTATTGAGAAAATGTGGACTATTCACAATGGAAACATCTTGTCAGCTGATAGGTGACATTGGCTCACTCCTCATACATTGTCAATGACCCATTTCCTAGGCCTCTGTATCAGGCTGGATAGAATCGAAAGGATTGTAATAGAGAATGAAATGAGGTCTGGACCTGATCCATTCAGAATGCAGAAATAAAGCAATTTTAGTTACATAATGGGCTCTTGCTGAGATTATTCCTGCCTATTTCCATGTGAACCAGTACAAAGTGGAATTTCGGGCGTTTGGTTCATCGCACGTGGGTTCAAAGCCCACTACTTCCTAGCGAGATGATTTTGACTCTTCCTAAGCTGTACGAACTATGGAAGGGCAGAGATTTAACTCTCCCAGCAAGGTAATCTGTCAGCTGGCTACACTGTCATATTTCCTTGCACAAGACACTAGACAGTTGGGTCAAAGAATTTCTTACTAACGGGTATAGCAATAGCCAGAATACCACCATTCGTGCCAGTTGTAAACCACTAAATCCCAGTGGGAGACAAAAAGAGATCGGATGATGTTTGCACATAATTCCTTATAGGACAAGAACCCTGAATATAGGGAACCCGAATCTTTTATAATGGACAGTAAAGACTTTTTGATCTCCCCCTGGAGGGAACTATTATCTTTAATCTTTATAATCGATATTATCTTTAATCATTATAATCGATAAGACACAAATCTATTTCTATTCTGTTGCCCAAGTTTCATCTCTACACGGAGAATCTCAAAGGATATTTTATAAAAGGGATACTTGGTGTCTCTGGTCGACAGACAATGTAGGAAGGTAAGAGATCCAAGGAGAATTGTCCCTCAACACCAAGATTTGGTTTCTTTATTTGAACATGGGAAAAAATAGTTTCTACTTCATTGAGTTCCTCTTCACCTTTTGTTTAGTAAAGCTCCTTTATATGGACAAGTTCTGATTCTTGCCGCCTCTAAACCACTTGTGTAAGGGCATATAATGGAATGCATTTGAGAAAGCAGAAAGTGCTTTAGGATTTAGCAACAGAATCCTCGATCACCCACTCATTAAGATCCTACCACTGGGGCCCCTGGGTGGCTCAGGGGGTTAAAGCCTCTGCCTTCAGCTCAGGTCATGATCTCAGGGTCCTGGGATCGAGCCCCGCATTGGGCTCCCTGTTCAGAGGGGTGCTTGCTTCATCCTCTCTCTCTGCCTCTCTCTCTGCCTGCCTCTCTGCCTACTTGTGATCTCTCTGTCAAATAAATAAATAAAATCTTTAAAAAAAAAGATCCTACCACTAACAAGTCTTTGTGATGTTCTAGATTAAACCCAGAGTGCGGGGCTTCACCCAACAACTCTTATTGGACAGACAACCTGAATCCCTCTGAGGCTTCCTTCTGTCTCAAATAGGAAAACCTTCTCTTTGTCCATAGCTTCATTAAGAATCATGAGCATATAAATCTATAAAATTTATTAAAGGGCTAGCATACTTTAATCACCAAGGAGATAGTACAATTTCATATAGAATTCCAAAGAGCATAAAGGATGACAGAGAAAGAAAGACCACTTCATTGATATTCTGCTCTCGGGTTTCTCATTTCACCATACCTGGGTGCTGGGTCTGTTTAAAATGACTTATGTAACTTTCCTCAAACAGTGGAGATAATTTTAGTCATAAGTTCATCTCAAAATCTTTTATGGATAGGTTTCTTGATATTATCAGTTGTTAAATAATATAGTTGCCTCTAACCCAGGGATTTTAATTCTTTTTAAAGCTGGCGAATCACTAGATAATAAATCTCAAAAGGCAAGAGGAAGCATTGATTTATCTATTTCTATTCCTTATTTTCAAGATTAGGTAAAAGATTGATGGAGGTAATCTCACATCATTTTTTATCAATCAATTCTCATCCTTGATTTTGAACAGAACTCACAGAACGAACTCTGATTCTACTTTCTAATTATAGGTAACCAATGGCCTCTGGGAGTATAGCATAGACTAGTTCCACAGTGAACTGTAGGAAAAGAGTAAAGTGTGTAAACTCGTAGGCAAAGATCACTTGAGTCTGAGAGACTTCATACCAAAACTCCACAAAATCAAGTGGAATGAGAGTATCACAAATGGAGAAGAGGCAAAGGCAGGTTATTCGTGACACACAAATGGATGCAGACCACTTTCCAGAACACAACGGAGTAATATCGTTAATGAGATGACTACACAGAGAAAGTTCAGGAAGGGAAGAAACCTAGGAGCCAAAATCATCATTCAAAAATAAGTATGAAAGAAAGACACTTTCAGACACTGTAAACCTCAAAAAGTTTTAAACTGATAATCCTAACCATAAGGGCAGAATATAAGAACTGAGGCCAAGATCCCTTAAATCCCTATATCAAGAGGCTAGCATATCTGTGAAATATAACCAAAGAAAAGTAACAGAAAAAAAAATAAAAAACTTATTTATGAATTCAGATGTAAAAATAATCCTAATCAAAAGCAATAAGAGCATATAGTATGATTTAATACCAATTTATAATGAAAATTTATAATAAAGAAGGAATTCTTCTATGTCAATAAAAGGGTGTACACTAAAAAGGAACAGAAAAAAAACCTACTCAGGAATTACATTTAAGACATATTGCAGTGAATATCCAGATAGAGCTGAAAATCTCTCTCCCGGCATATAGTCCACAGTTAGGCAACATCGTAGAAGACATTCCACCTAGCGAAGTGATTTTTTAAATGAGTAAGAGGCTTCAGAATTATAATGTACGGGATGAAATTTTCATTACCTAAGGATAACATATTAGTGAAGATAATCAATGCATAATTATGATTTATATGAGAATTGGGGAGGAGCCTAGGGACAAGATTAACCCACAACCATCGATAAGACCTCAAATACCGCATTGTAACCAGTTAGAATACAGAATAGAAAAACAAATCCTGTTTCCAGTAGCCAGTAATACTATAAAATATCTTGGCATGGATCTAATGAAAAATGTATGCTGTGAAGAACCAAATATGAATAAAAGTTTAACGGGTGAACAGAAATTAAGAGACCGGAGTAGGATAAAATCTGCGTCAAGGGTCAATTCTTCTCTTATTTTACCTAAAATTTCAATCAACATCTGAAAAAGACTTATGATGACACTTAACTAAAAGTACCTAAAACTCACATGGAGGAGGGAATATGCAAGCGTAGCAAAGACAGTTTATAAATGCAAACTTTGTATATTAAGTTCTACATTTGGACCACAGTTAAACCACGAATACTTGGATCTTGTGGGTTTCTCAACCGTCCCTTCCGACGCTCCACTGAGGAGCTGCCCTGTGCCAACTGAACGCCAAGAATGGCCAAGAGTGATTAAGACCAATCGAGTCCAAACCAAGACTCCTGCGGGAATGTGGTTTCCAAAGGAGGGCCTCAGCCAGTCAGGCTATGGCATTTCCGGTCTGAGAGAAAAGGATTCAGGGAGGGTCGATGACATGGTTCAGACCCAGGAAGCTGGAAGGAAACATCCCTGGGCGCTTTTTGAAGGAATAAAATATCCTAAGAGTTAAAGTCAGCCGTGCATTCCCTCACTTCGGTATTTTGTAGCATGGACAAGCAAGAAGTACTCAGCCAGGGCGCCTGGGTGGCTCAGTGGGTTAAAGCCTCTGCTTTTGGCTCAGGTCATGATCTCAGGGTCCTGGGATCGAGGCCCGCATCGGGCTCTCTGCTCGGCAGGGAGCCTGCTTCCTCCTCTCCTTGTCTCTCTGCCTGCCTGTCTGCCTACTTGTAATCTCTCTCTCTCTGTGTCAAATAAATAAATAAAATCTTTAAAAAAAAAAAAAGAAGTACTCAGCCAGCATCTTCAAATCGGTATAAAGAGGAAGCCAGGACTGAGAGGAAAGGAGAGCAAAGACCAACACAAGGAAACAGAATCACAAGCAGCAGATCAAGCCAACCTGGACACCCTCCTAACAATTTCCGAGTTTTGTAAATTTACAAAATTCTCCTCCTGAACAGAGTGAGAGTTAAGTTCTCAACACAGGGTCTTCCTGAACAGCAATTCTCATGGGGCCTTCAAAACACAACTCAGTTGATGTAAATTAACACACAAGCTAGGAAGGAAGAGAAACAATGAAGAGACAGGGGTAAGAGAAGATGGTGTAGACAAGGGCCTGCGAAGAACAGATCATTCGTGAACTTGAGGGCTTCTCTGCAAGTCAGGCCCAACAAGCACTCTCGAATATTCTTTTTCTCTTTCCACATAAAGCTTCTCTCCTCTTGAGCACACTTTCCATTGTCCCACAAACAAGCTTCTAAATAAATTTATATGAGCCTACAGTCTGGGATGGTCCCCAACCACCTTATGTGCAAGTAGCTGCCTGCTCTCCACAGGCTACTCATATCTTTCCACACGATGAGGCCCTTCTCAAGTCTGACATCACCAGGCTGTCAATTACAGATGTATTTCCACACGCTCTCTTCTGCTCCTGCTAAGATCTGTGATGGTTTGACTTTTTAAATACTTGTCTTCTTTCCAAATACATTGTAACCTACTTGAGAACAAGAGAGTAAGTCCAACTTTAATGTTCCCTTATACTTTCAACATAGAAAGCTTCTAGAAAATACTGTTGATGGAATTGGATTTCTCGAGTCACGCTTTTTGGAACATCTTCATTCTCACTAGATTCTTCTTGCCACTCCATTTCTTCGAGCCGGATTTCATTTGTGGTTACCATTAAGCTGCCTCTAAATTGTAGAACTTGCTCACCCCCCTTTGATCAGTTAACTCAGAAGATGTAACTATGAATTTTGGCTAACCTCTCCAGACTAGTATCTTCCCAGCAGCAAGAGGCCAATTCAATCTCCACAATTTCAGACCCTGGGAAATCGTTTGTACCCTGGGGCACTGTTGTATCCACGGAGGAGAGGAGATGACAATCCCCGGGCTTAATCCTATTTATCTCCTTTCCAAGGCAGCAGAAACAGATTGCTTTTCACTCTGCACTGTTCTGTGCTGCCCAGGGCTTCATTCACAAAAACAAACTGCAAGATAATGAACTCCTTCCTTGCTCCTGAAAGCTCAGGTAGGTGCACGACCTTTTTTTTTTTTTTTTTTTTTTTTTTTTTTTTTTAACCATGACGATTATTAGGAGTCAAAAGTTCACCAATGAAACTTGCAAGGAGTTAGGATGCCTAATTATATTAATGACGCATATACTTACCTTGAAATCTCCTTTTTTGAAACATTGTTTTCACAACCCTCTGTGGCTGACTGTCAAATTACATTGCGGAAAAATGCAGTTAGCTTTCTATATATGAAGATGTAATTACCATTAGTTATTAGTTAACTTAAACCAGATATGATAAAGGCTGATTTAAAAAAAAATCATACTTAAGCATACCACGTTCATGTAACCACCAGGCAATTGAGGATGTGATTAAATGAACTAAAAGACCATTTTAAATTTTCATTTACAAAATGTATCGCATGTTAAAACGTGCTTTTGAATATGTAGAGATCTAACTATGTTTTTATCAAAGGGTCACAAACTTTCTATTGTGGGGTGCCAAAAAGAACCCCCCCAAAAAACAAAAAAATGGAGCTTGAGGCCTCATGTTAAAAATAGGGGAAAAAAGGGGCGCCTGGGTGGCTCAGTTGTTATGCATCTGCCTTCGGCTCAGGTCGTGATCCAAAGGTCCAGGGATCGAGCCCCGCATCGGGCTCCCTGTTCAGCAGAGAGCCTGCTTCTCCCTCTCCCACTCCTCCTGCTTGTGTTCCCTCTCTGTCTCTCTCTCTCTGTCAAATAAACAAAAAAATAAAATAAATAGGAGAAAAAAGTTCTGTTTTTACATGACCAATGATTCTAGCACAGTGCTTCTTACCTGTAGACCACTTTGCCCACTTAATCCCGTCCAGGGACATCTGTCAATATCTGGAAGCAATTTTCATTATTAGAGGAAGAAGAAGGGGTTGCTAAACAGAATCTGTTAAGTGAAGACTGGGAATGTGGCCGAACATGCTACACTTCACAGGACAGCCCGCTCCTGCCAAATAAATTGCTATCCCCTCCCCACGTTAATGGTGTCAGCTTTGAGAACTCCTACCCGGAAGGCAAGAATAAAGACAATCACTCTACATGTAAAGAAAATAAGTTGAAATATATGTTCATGGTGAGGAGCTTAGTATATACTCAAGAGAATATATTTGAGAGGAAAAAAAAGGACAGATACATCTGTCAGTATGAAAACTGAACAGTTTTCACATCAAAACATAATAAAGGGGCACCTGCGTGGAACAGTTGGTTTAGAGTCTGACTCTTAGTTTCTGCTCAGATCTCATGGGTCAAGGGATTTATTTATTTTTTTTAATTTTTTTTTTATTTGACAGAGAGAGAGATCACAAGTAGGCAGAGCGGCAGGCAGAGAGAGAGGAGGAGGCAGGCTCTCCGCTGAGCAGAGAGCCTGATGTGGGCCTTGATCCCAGGACCCTGGGATCATGACCTGCGCCGAAGGCAGAGGCTTTAACCCACTGAGCCACCCAGGCGCCCAGGTCAAGGGATTTAGACCCACGTGGGGATCTGTGCTCAGGCCAGTTCTATTTAAGATTCCCTCTGCCCCTGCCCACCATCCCTTCCTCTCACACACTTGTGTGTGCGCTGTCTCTAAAATAAAGATATAAATCTTAAAACAAAAACAATAAAGAACATACAAAAATCTGTGACAAACTGGGATAACCTAATGGTACCAAATGTTGGCAATACAGAATGGATTCCATAATATAAAAAGAGTGCCTGCAAATCAATATGAAAAAGGCCATCATCTCCCAACTAAAAAGAATTATCATGGAAATGAACTTTGATTCACAAGACAACGAAATACGAATATATGATAAACACATGAAAACAAGTCAGTCTCACTGGGGACCAAATTTAATTTATCAAGCTAGAAAACCCGATAAAGATATTATTACATATTGCTGACTATGGAACCATAAGTGAGACAGATAGTAGATCAAGAACATTTAATTTAGCATAGGACAGTTTGCTAATAGAGCTCAGGAATTTTTAATATGTACAAAACATTAAACTCTGAAGTATCATTTCAAAGAAATTACTGAGAGAATAAGGAAAGATAGGTTAATAATTTCTAATGATTCATATTTATAATTGATAACAGAGAACAAACAATGTATCTCCAAAAGTCAGGTAAGGAAATGATGCTACTCCTTAAAATAACATAAGGGAACAAGAGATGTGAGATGGGGAAAAAAAGAAAAACTATAAGATATTATTCAGGAAAGGCTAGTTGAATTAGTATCCTTAAAATAATCAAGTTAAGTGTCAATGGATACTCAGTGGGTGAAAAAACAACAAAAGGATATTATCTGAAGATTCATGGCTAACAGAAAGACGAACTGCTAACTAGTTTGGGAACGAGAGAATTTTCAATGAGGAATTTGTTTCTGTGAAGATTCAGGTATAAAACTATAGTATGATAGAGGAACTGAAGTAGGTTCCACATGGCTAAGGCCTGGAATGCAAAAGGGGATTATTATGTGGGGTGGGGTGGGAAAGAGATCCAACAGGTTATTAGTGAGTACCGATTTGTTTCAGAAGGAAGATGCATGCTGTAGTGTAAACATTGAGAAAGATTATACTAACATTAATTTCAAAAACTCCTTTATTTTGGGGTGCCTGGGTGGCTCAGTCTTTAAGCGTTTGCCGTCACCTCAGGTCATGATCCCAGGGTCCTGGGATCGAGCCCCACGTCGGGCTCCCTGCTCCGCAGGAAATCTGCTTCTCCCTCTCCCACTCCCACTGTTTGTGTTCCCTCTCTCACTATCTCTTTCTCTGTCAAATAAATAAATAATATCTTTAAAAAAAACAAAAACAAAAAAACCCCACCTCCTTTATTTTATAAAATGCAACATTCAACGAATATCCATTGGATTTCCCTACATTCCCGGAACCATAGAGACTCACCATAATAGGCAAATTGCCAGCGCAGCTCTTTTAAGTTTGTATTTTGGTTTCTGGAGGTGAAGATGTAAAGTAATTAATAATATAAGGTAGGAGTCAGTATGCTTCTAAGATGGCCACCAACAATGTTTACCTCCAACATGATTACAGTCCATGTCCTTGTCCCAGAGTGTGGACAGGAATTAGTGACTTTCTTATGACGACAGAATTCAATGAAAGCGTTAGGATTTTACTTTTGAGATGAGCTTGTAGAAAATTACGGCCGCCGTCACACTGGCAGTCTCTCACTATTGCAAGGTGGCCCACACTGATGACACCCCATGCCATGTTGTGGGCTGTGCTATGGGGAATCGGAGGGAGCAGCTAAGGAAGCCTCTGGCCCATAGGCAGAGGAACTAAAACCATCATTTGAATAAAGTGGAGGAACTGAATCCTACTGAGAGTCCAGGAGATGATCATGGAAGAACAATTGTTCTAATTAAACTTTGAGATGCCTATGGCCATGGTTGAAACCCGGATGGCAGCCTTGTGAGGGACCCTTAGCGAGAGAGCCAAGTCAGGCAATGCCCAAATCCCTATCCAACAGAAATCATGTAAGAATAAATGTTGGTTGTTTTCAAGTACGAGATTTTAGGATGATTCCTTACGTAACAATGGATCACTAAGGCGGAATATTTGGGAGGTTCACTACAATGGATAAAGATTAAGAGTTTAAGAGCTGCTTAAGTGGAACTTGCCCTTCGGTTTGTTCAGAAGTGATCAGTGAGGGACTCTCTGAGGAAACACTTTAGTGTAGAGCTGAAGACAGTGTAGCTTTTAGGTCATGGTCAAATCTCAAGGAAGTGCTTTCTAGAAAAAGGGAACAGGTTCACAAACCCAGGTTAGACATAGGCTTCAATATCCAATTCTGCCAAAGATCAATCTAAACTAAATTTAGAACCCTGAGTTATAGAGTACAGAGAGGGGACTGTCAGTGCTGCCCCACCCGGTTCTCCCCATAAGTGGACCTTGTGCCTGTTAGGTCTTCCTTACCTTGAGGTAAACAGACATTTTTTTTTAAGATTTTATTTCTTTATTTGACAGAAGAAGAGAGAGCACAAGCAGGGGGAGCAGCAGGCAGAGGGAGAGGGAGAGGCTCCCCACTGAGCACAGAGACAGACTTGGGGGTCGATCCCAGGACCCTCGGATCCTGACCTGAGCCAAAGGCAGAGGCTTAAATGACTGAGCCACCCAGGCATCCCATAAACAGACATTCTTTTGCAAAATTTGAATCCTCAGTAAGAAGAAAATGTCGCACCAGATAAGGGACCAAAGGTATTATTTTTCTGTGCTTCAAATGATGTGCTATGAATAAAAATAAGTAAAAATGCTTCCTATACCAAGAAAGAAATTTAGTACAAGAGGCAATGTAATGTAAAGCCAAAATTATCAACTATGCAGGTTGTTGGGGACGATCTTCGGTGCAATAACCAAGGATTGTCATTCTTCAGTGTGCTAAAACTTAATACCACTTTGAAAGGACCAAAGGACCCCCTAGTCCAGATTCTGAACAGACCTTGGAGATAACCAACAAATCTCCATGGAATGGAAGTAAATGGAAAATTCCAACCACTCCTCCTTACCTATTAGGTTCCCTGTATGCTGTTGTCAATATCAAAGCAAACTCCTGTTACTAGTTTTATTAGGTATGTGTAAACATTGGGACCCTCACCTAGTATACATTAGGTCAATAAGTGCTTGATGGATCATAATCTAAATCTCACTTGAACAGATTCACATTTATGCTATTATTTGAAAACTTGCTGAGAATAACAAATTTACCTATTTCCTCTTTATTGAAGCTCAGTCATCGCACTTCTGTCCTTTTACACTGGTATCACGAACCATTATATATTCAGATGGGATGCATTGTATTTTGCTTGTAAATTATGGCTTTTTCACCCCAGGACTCCTTTGGAACAGAGAACGTATCTTATTGCTATATGCATACCTAAAGCCCCCAAATTGCTTGACTCATAATAGTTTTCAATAAATGTTTGCATAAATGAATGAATAAATGGACTGAAGATATGTTCCTAAAAGGCAAAATTGAAAGCTATGTCTCTCTTAAATATAATATTTAAGATGCTATTTGATTTGTAACTCAAGGATAAGAATGAATTTATATGTGCAATTTGAATTTAAATACTCTTCTGAACCCTGAATGTTATGGAAATATTGTTTTGGAAAACTAACAGTAGCAGTTAGATGCTTCAGAGAATGTTTTTCATCTAAAGCAGACTGCAGTAATGTCATTTTTTCCCCCCAAAGACAGAGTTACATCTATCTGAGAGATGTGAGAAAATAATGTTTAAAATGCTTAAAAATTTAAAGATCAAAAAGAAAGGATGAGGGCGCCTGGATGGCTCAGTCGGTCAAGCACCTGCCTTTGGCTCAGGTGATGATTTTGGGGTCCTGGGTTCGAGCCCCATATGTTAGGGTCTGTGCTCAGTGGGGAGCCTGCTTCTCCCTTTCCCTCTGCTCTGCCCCCCACTGTGCTCTCTGTTCCTCAAATAAATAAATAAAATCTTAAAAAAAAAAGGAAAGGATGAGTAAAAACAATTAGGGATGAAACAAAGCGGAGGAAAAAAACAAACGTGAAACTCACACGGTTAATTCATTCATCAGAAGGATGATCCAACAACAACTTCTCCCCATTCTCATTTAGAACATCAATCTCCAACTACTGCTGAAGCGGACTTGGTATCAGAACAGATCAATGCAGGGAATAAGATCAAGATGGTCTTTCTCTTTTAGAGGGTTATCAACCAAAACTAACATCCTTCAGCCATGCATTGAACATACATGAAATGAGCACCTCCTATAAGCAAGGAACTCTGCAGTCATCGAAGAGTCACAGATAAATAAATGAAATGATACCTCTCCCTCAAGTAGTTCTGGAGACCGATGTGTAAACAAACCACGGGATTAAAGAGAAAACAAGACTAACTGCCAAGAGTTAACACTGTTCAAGACAAGAAACAAAGATGTAGATCTTTTCATGAAAGTCCCATTTAGTACCTGTTTTCCCTGAGCTCTGAAAGTGAACGGCAACGGCGGAGAACGGTGAATGGTTTCATAAGGGAGCACCACGGAATTCACTAGGATAGAACTGAGGGAAATGAGATTATAAGAACAAACTTTGGTTTTGTTACAAATCACTCCAGTCCAGTAACTGGGCCCCTGTGAGGCAGGTGCAAGACAAGTCTTACCAACCGAAAGTCAGGATGCACAAAATGGCATCCGGATCATATTTTCCAGATGGAAGAGGAAAGACATGACACACAGTACCTTTGACAAAACAGGGGAAATCTCCCAGCAGCAGCTATATCCTAAATTACAGAAATCAAACCGGAGGAAAGCATAATGAACTTAGCAGAGAGGAAAAAGGTCGAAGCTAGGTACTTCGGTGAAGAGTTAGAGTGCAAATAACATAGGCAAGAGCTCTACCTCCTCAGAACCCCCAAGACTTTGAAGAATCAGAGGCACAGGTCACAGTGGAAAGAAGGGTGAGGTGGGCGCCTGGGGGGCTCAGTGGGTTAAGCCTCTGCCTTCGGCTCAGGTCATGATCTCAGGGTCCTGAGATCGAGTCCCGCGTCGGGCTCCCTGCTCAGCGGGGAGTCTGCTTATCCCTCTCCCTCTGCCTGCCTCTCTGCCTACTTGTGATCTCTCTCTCTGTCAAATAAATAAAATCTTAACAAAAAAAGAAGAAGAAGGGTGAGGCAACTGTCCATTAAGAGATCCCTTGATTGACGATCAATAGAAACAGCTTTACTCACCTGGGTTTGCATCCCCACTGACGAAGCCAGCTGTCCTCAACCAACGGACACACCAGGAGGTTTGGCCATAGTAAAAACAGAAACCCAAGCAGGCTTTAATTTACACTTACAGCCTCTAAGAGGTAGGAGAAGGTATTATAGCCAAACCCCCAAAAATAACAGAGGATGGGCTCCCTCAGAGGGAGTAAGCCTAGGCAGAAATAACAAGCGATTCAAAGGAAAGTGATTCAAGCAGGAGTAAAAGAAGCAATGAAAATTTATGGGAAGATACAATGGAAATGTGAGACCCCACTTAAAAAGAAAGCTTCAGAGTCCGCCCCGAAGGAAAGGCTGCCCAAGACTGGCGGAGGTCAGAGGTATTCAGAAAGAATAAACACAGACCAATTATCTGACGTCCCTGACCCTAAGGAAAACTGTGTTAAGAGGTAGTTTTAGGAATTCTTGGGGGCATGCGAAGACTTTTCCAGATGATTAAAAAAGAAACAAACGGACCAAAGCAACTGTAAAAATCAAATCAATTCTTCAAGAAAAGGAAATGTACCAGGGATACAGAGCTTAGGACAGAACGGGATTGAAATTAACATCATAATGAAACCCTCCCTGTGGATTTAACAAAAAGATGTGGTTAAAATCTGTCAGAATAAAAAGTAGCAAGATAACAACTGAACCTGGATGAATAAAAAAGATGGCAATTCCTGCATTCTGTTCACGAAATATACTTCTATTTAACAGAGTAAATGAGCTCTGGTAGACGTATTGCTTCAGGGGAGGAGGGCAGAGCAGGGGAGAGGATGTAACAGACTTTGGAGTCATGTCAGAAGCAATTTAGAATGACCAGCCTTTTGAAATTATTGCTAAGTAAAATTGTGATTCAAAGTAGAATAAACAGGGCACCTGGGTGGCTCAGTGGGTTAAAGCCTCTGCTTTCGGCTCAGGTCATGATCTCAGCGTCCTGGGATCGAGGCCCGCATCAGGCTCTCTGCTCAGCAGGGAGCCTGCTTCCTCCTCTCCCTGTCTCTCTGCCTGCCTCTCTGCCTACTTATAATCTCTCTCTCTCTGTGTCAAATAAATAAATAAAATCTTTAAAAAAAAAAAAACAAAAAACAAAGAATAAACAGCATCTTTTACCAAACAGAGAGTGACCTAAAAGCACACGTTTTGGCACAGGCGACTGGAGACAGCACCTGGACGGGGGTGGCTTCGGCCAGTGGTGCGGACAAGCCATCAGCCTTGTCCCAGGACACCACCGTCCTCTTGCTTCGCTTTCTCCAGTTTATTCTGCACTCTGCGGCCAAAAGAGACGGATCCAAGTCTTGCTTCCTTTCGCTCTTGCACCGAGACATTATTTTCCTAGTTTCTCTACACCCTGTATTCTCACTGTCACTCAGACACTCATCTGGGACACCTAGCTGGAGGTCAATGAACTGGCCTAACCCAGAAAGAATAAGTATGCGCTGGCCTGCGTCTTGGTTTCTGCCTGCACTGTTCTGATCGCTTGACGGTTGGCTTGTTTTGACGGGAGAGATGGGATGAGGAGACTACAATGGGAGGAAACACAGGGCTCACTACGGATATAACCTGCATGAAGGACATCAAACATCCTTAAATAGGCAATGATAAAGCACCGGAAAAGGTGTTTCAAAAGCAATTCATTATCTTTACATCAAAACAAAATTCAGTACTGAGGTGTATAAACGGAAGTCAGTTTTTCTATATACACATGATAATGAAAGCTAGTGTTCTACTGTGCTTATAATGGGTTGGACATTGTCTTAAAGAGTTGACATACATTCATTGAGCTAATCATCACCATCCCACACACAATGTACTGGCTGTTATTATATTCATTTTCAGAGAGATTCGGCACAGAGAGGTTCTGAAACTTTCCTGAGGTCACACAGCAGGTGACAGCCAGGAGGCTAACCCACCTAAAAAACACTAAACTCTACAGCTAGGAACCCAGGCAACAGAGATGAAGATGGAAAGCATTTGATTTTTAAGGGCCAAGGGGGCTCTGAAATCGGTCCTTTTATTTTCCTTGCATTCTGAGATTTTTGTTTCTTAGTCTTGTTTCTCTGTGCGCGGTGACAGGGACTCAGTTTATTGTTCACCAGAGCTTTTATTAAGGACCACTAAGGGAAGGGACGCGGGAGTGGCCTACAGAGATCCATCAGAGAGTTAGCAACTCAGATGCAAAACGATAAAAAGGGCAAATGCAAACAAAGCTGTCCATATTGGCTTAAATTAGGTCATTGATTTCGGGCCTCAGCCTTTGCTTTATAAAATCTCATTGCAGTTTCCATGGATAACAGTGGCCAACTGCCAACAGGAGTCTCCAGAGTGAGGGGGCTGGTCAAGCCATTTCACCCCGGGCAGGGGAAGACTGTGGGAACACTGGCACGAAGGTTGTCCACGGGCACCGAGCATGAACGCGATTCAAAAGGAGTTAGCTTGTGTTCATACCGCGTGCGTGCCCCAGGACAATACTTGGACAGAAAGAGGGATTGTACCCTGGAGCCTGGGGGAACCCAGTCTTTCTCAAGGGACAGTTATAACCGATATTTCTTTCTTTTTTTTTTTTTAAAGATTTTTATTTATTTATTTCACAGAGGGAGAGAGATCACAAGGAGGCAGAGAGGCAGGCAGAGAGAGAGGGGGAAGCAGGCTCCCCGCTGAGCAGGGAGCCCGATGCGGGCCTCGATTCCAGGACCCCGAGATCATGACCCAAGCCGAAAGCAGAGGCTTTAACCCACTGAGCCACTATGCTCAAATGACAGAGTGGTACAGTACTCATGATTTGAAAAAGAAATTAGTGAAGTGTTTAATGGTTTTGTATATACATTCTCGTATTGAGGACATAAAAAATTCCTTGTCACAAACTACAGCAAAATGTGGAAAAGGATCCAATTTCGCTGACAAATATATACACAATTCTTGGTTATCTAATGTGAACTGCAGGGATAACATCCTCACACAGCTAAACAAGTAGACGACACTATATCAAATAACAATAAACCAGGATTTCTCACCCTTGTCACACGTGACAGTGAGGTTCAAATTATTCTCTGCAGCGGGAAACTCTGCCACACACTGTGGACTATTTCACAACATCCCTGACCTTGACCCCCAGGAAGTCAGAAACCCTCACCCACCCTCAGTCCTGCCCAGAGTCTCCTTGAGAGCCAATTTGTCATTGCCCAAGGCCTGGGACTGACCACTGTCAGAGACATAAGAATCGATCGGGTATTATCTTACCAAGAAACTACTAAATTTGGATTTTAATTCGTATTACTTTTTAAAGCACAAATTATTCTCTATCTAGAATATGATGATCACAGATTCCTTAAGCAGAGAACAGGGAACAGGATTTGATAGCACAGAGCTCTAAGAAAACCTAAGAGAAGCGACTTTTTACATGTAATTTTTATCTGCTTTCTACTCAGTATCAGCAATGAGAAGGAATAGAAACACAGCTTGGGATTACTGGCCATTTCTAAAAACTCTGAAACCTGTTCTGCCAAAATACACAGAGGAACATTGTGAAACGCAAAGCTGAAACACTAAACAGAAGAACATTGGCATTTCTTTGAGGAATGTGGTCTAACCAAATAGAAGGACTGGAAAAAAACAAGCCAAGCATAAACCCAAGCTCAGTACATACGCCTCTGTAGCCAAGAAGGCAAGGTTCTAGCTGACTTTTCCTTGTTTTGTCTTTGTGAATGATGGCACAACAAGTGCCTACTTAGCTATGCAGGAAGGACTTCTTTTTGTTTTTAGTAAAAGGCGAAAGATTTATGCGATCTGAAGAGAAACCAGAGCATTCTCTTTTTGTCTTTAATAAAGGGTTATTTATTTTTAGAGAGAGACAGAGAGAGTGTGAGAACGGGGGTGGGGTGGGGGGGAGGCAAAGGGAGGAGAAAGTCCTAAAGCGAACTCTGGGCGGAGTCTGTGGACTCCGAGTTGGGACTCGATCCCAGGACCCTGGGATCACGCCCTGAGCTGAAATCAAGAGTCGGTTGCTTAAGCAACTGGGCCAGCCAGGTGCCCCAGGAGGGACTTCTTTAGACCAGTTTAGGAATTTTTTTTCAGAGCGGGACTTCACATATTCAACCTATAGGAGTCATCTTTTGCTATATTAGTCAGCTTGTGCTGATGTAACAAAATAACCCTACACTGTGAGGCTCCAAGTGGTGGGGACTGCGAAGTGCAAGTTCAAGGTCACGCAGATTCAATACCTGGTAAGAACCATTTTCCAAGCTTTCAGAAAGCCAGTGAGGCAGGAAGAGAGAGAAATCTGGTATCTGGTAAAGACACTAATCCCATCATATGTACTCAATTCATGATCTCATTGATACCTATTCACTTCCCCGGCATCCCCCACCAAGTACCAGTACATTAGAGGTTAGGGCTCCAAACTCTGAATTTTGAAGGCCAAGAACATTCAGTCCCCAAAACGTGGGAAAAATTAAAACTACGTTAGGGAGAGATTTGTTCTAAGAGGAAGGCCTGTCTTTGAGGACACCAAAGCATTATATAAATAACACTGCCTTGATCCAAGATTGAGTAAATATGAAATTATAACCTTTACTTATAATTCAGGTAGCACTTGCAAATCATGAGACCAGAAAATATTCGAATAATTCAAAATTTGTTAGGAGAATTCGTGTTTTCATGATGTGACAATGTAACTTTTCCCAGACGGAAAGACTGAGGCATCAAGGGGATACACACTCACTTCTTGGTATGCTGCGATTGAGCTGGAAACTGAACTCCAAACTTGGACTTCAACCTTACTTTTCACGATGTTATCAGTGGACTATCAACATCACCTAGGAGCTCATAAGAACCTCAGAATCTCAATACCCGATCCAGATATATTTATTCAGAATCTGCATTTTGACAACATAACGAGGTAATAATCACACTAACTGAAGTCTTAAAAGCACTGCTCTGGAGAACTCAATTTTATCATTTAGGATCATATTGTACAAAACCTTTTGTGCTAACCAAGACAAATATTTTTTTCAAAATGGTCTTTTTAGAACTCTATAGAATATATGAAAAAAATTCTTCAAAGACCTTCTGATATTCCAGGAATAATATATTGAATTGAAAACATAAGAATAGAAAACAAAATAAATGTAACTAGTAAAACGGTGACTAAGCTCATCATTTATTGTGGCTGTTTTGAAAGACAGGTGCCATACTCCAAGCTCTTAAAAAAAAACCCTATTCTCTGACCAATTACTGTACCCACGGTGGATAGTTCGCATCATTTGTTATTGGTGACAGGTTTCAGTTCTTCCCCCACAAACATACAGAAAGCTGTGTTAGCACTAACAAGTAAATACAAGTTATTAAAAACCTTCAGCCAGAGAGCAGAATGTGGCTTATTCTGAAAGGCTCCCTTTCTTTCTTTCACCTCATCTTCCTTCCTTCCTTCCCCTTCCCTTCTTTCTTTCTCTCTTTTTGGCTTAAGAGTTTAAGATAACAGGTGTCATTCGTTACAACTACAGCTTACCAGACTTCGCGATCGCGGCCCCTGAATGCTTTGAACCTTCTGAGACGAGGAGCTCTAGGGAACACCAGCACCAGTGGTTAACGCCGCTCTTTTAAAATGATAAGCCAAGGCTCAACGCACAAGATGAAAGAACATCAATAAATAGCAGGCAATTAGTTCAATAAATGAAAAACAATCTCATGTAATTAAAAAGCAATTGTAAAAATCTTTTAAAAAATGAAATAAAATTAAACTCAGCCACTGAACTGTAGACAAAGACATTTTGGGTACATTGAAGGGGTTCATTTGGCTCAGCAGCCTTTTTATTCCTCGACTCAGACAACAATAATACTGGAACAGGAAATATGTCAAAAAGGTGGAAGATTAGAAGCTTAGAGCCCATAATCCTTGTGGTGGCAGCCAAAAACATCATTAAGGAGGAACACTCATTTATGTTTCCATTCTCTTCCAAACATAATCTCATTATGTTTTCAGGACCTCCAGAAGGAACAACAATTTGGGGTCAACGTTTGAACAGTGTTAGATGACGGCTTATTGGACCCAATGACCTAACTCAGAATGAGATTTCAGGAGTAGGAATTTTGAAAAAGATACTTGTCGCTCCCAAACCTGGAAAAGTCATCCTTCTGCAGAAGAATGCCAGGAACATGGGGTGTTGCCTCTAGCTTTGGCTTTGGGAAACCTGGCATTCCACAGGGACGGCTGAAGACACTCAGCTGTCCGGGAAAGCTTTGCCCTCGACATCTGGGCTCCGGCATTCATAACAACCTCCACAGGCCTACTGCCCTCCCAGCCTTGGGGAAAACATCAGCTCAAAACAAAAAGTTGCATCTTTCCCATTTCCGGTCCTCTCCTGCCTTTTTACAGGGCCAAGCAAGAAGAAAATAACAAACCCCAAGGACTTGCCACTCAAGTCTGGGCAGCTGATCACCTTCATGAATATTAGATGAAACTAAAGGCAAGAATACTAATTTTAGAGACATGGGCATAACGTTTTCATACGTCTATGAACGCGGATTTCCTCATTTGTTATGGAAACGAAAACACCTCTTTCTAGCTTACTTCGGAATCCCGGGGAATCTCTCAGGACCTCTCATTATCTTGTTCCTAAGGCCATTATTTACTGAGTTCCGCCTCTCTGCCAGGCACTGAACTAGTCACTTAATAGGCTTTACCTAATTTACTTCTTAATGTAATTCTGAAAAATGGGAAAAATGATTCCCACTTTTCAAAAGAAGAAAATTGGAATGAAGGAAGTGAAGGTAATTACAATAAAAACTCCACTGATCAGGTTTTATTTTTAAAAACATTTTATATATTTATTTAACAGAGAGAGAGAGAGAGACAGAGCACAAGCAGCAGAAGCAGCAGAGGAAGAGGGAGAGAGCCTGCTTCTCTCTTGAGCCCACTGCTCAAGGGACTGAGCCACCCAGGTGCCCCCTCTAAGCAGGTTTTAGAGGCCAAATGTGATGGCCTATAGTCTACCCCCAGCATCCGACACAATGTCTTTCTAGAAGACTGCCAATAAATATTTGTTCCACTGAATAGATTTGAAGAGAAAGGGCTTCACTCACTGATAAGTAGGAGGTCCTTTGAGCGAAATGTACCACATAAGAGAAAAGGAGCTGGTGGTCATAAGCAGCAAACTCCAAGGCCATAATCAATTATAAATTCCAAAATCAATCACCTAAAATTATAATACTGGAAGGAAACACTTTATAAACAAACCCTAATTTCAAAGAATCAAAAATAGTGGACATAAACATCTTAAGTGTTGATGACTTGAAGTAAAGGAAGGTCTGTTGAGTTGCCCACAATACTGGGAATAAAATGGAAAAGCGTGAGAGAATGGGGAGCAAGAAGTCGAACAAAGCGGGAACCCGAATGCCCTTGTGACGTGGTCTAGCTTTAAACGAAGTGTCTTCAGGGATGGACTAGAAATTACAGAGTTCTATGAAAAATATACAAATGAAAAAACCATTTTACTTCTTTTGCAAATATTTTACTTCCTCAGAAACCCAAAGGTGGCATGAAAGCCTTTTTCCCTCAGGCTTCCTAACCTACCAGATAACATTTATGTAGGACTTATCTCCTATGATGAATTGTAGAGTTTCATTTTTTCACTTCCGTGATAGAACAGTTTTAAAGAAAGGCACCATATTTATATTTAGGGGTTTTATAATTTAAGGACATTTGGGGAAAGAAAAAAAAAACAGTGGAATTGCTTTTGTGACATACTCATCTCAATGTTTTTTATCAGATCCTCCTGGACTACAAGCACCTTCCTTATGTTCCGGCAGAAGTTCTGAACCTGGTCACCATGTCGCCGCCTCCAACTTCCACCCCAGCACATCAGTGTTCTTTCTTAGATCTGCCCTGTGGTTGGTAGATGAAATTATACCCATGCTGCTTTGGGGAAACCATGAATCCTGTATTTGTAAATTCTGATATCATTGCTATTCTGTGCTCAAGGTACTCTATGATTACTTGAAAACTGAAAATCATTGAAATTGCTGCACCTTTCGAGGAAAAAATAATTTTAAAAATATATGAACACCCTCACTCGATAAGTAGGTACTGAGAGTTTCTGGTGAGATTGTAAATGCTTCCAGGATCCCAAGACAAGTAAGAAAGGTGAGCTTGCTGGCCTCCTGCAGGTCAAATCATACAAGCAATTACATAGGTGGATGGACAGATGCCATCACAGAGCACTCAGGGCTCTCTGGAGGCTCTGACAAAGGGATGGAGGTGGGCAAGGAAAGGCTCGCTTGGGGAAGAAAGTCTACTCTAGAACACAAAGGACAGAGATGGAGTTAGTGAGAACAGCAGGCATTTGAGGGGGAAAAGATGCAGGTGGAGGGGGCGGGCGCCGGCACGGGATGAAAGAAAAGCAGGCATGCGGGGCAGGAGCAGGGAGAACACAACCACATCAAAGCTTGTCTGGGTAACATCGGACGGGCCGGAGAAGATGAGAGAAGAAGCAGCTGATGTGACTGGAGACAGGTGATCAAGACCGCTGAGGCAATACTGAATGGTGACATGTGGGTTGTGGGGGGTGTGGGCAGAAGACCTGTGGCACTGTGGGGACTAACTAAGGAGCCAGCTGAATCTTTGCAGTCACTCAGCAGAGACCACGGGGATTAGGGAAGGGCACTAATATAAATTAGAGACGGAGGGATGGTTTTAGGGATGGAGGACATGGGTGACACAGACCTTGGATATTACGAGGGATATTGAGGGCTTAATAAAAAAGAAATCATCAAGAATTGTTTCCAGGCTTCTGGATGGAGCAACTACATGGAGGATGGACCAAGAAACAAATTAAGGAGCAGGTGGGGTGGTGACATGATAAGCTCAATTTACGACGTATTAAAATGGAGGTGCTGGCGGGAGACCCAAATATTGGTATTCCAGCAAGCTGTTCAATATTTGGGTCCAAAAAGTGGGGATAAATGCATAAAGGGATAAAGACAAAGCTTTCATCAACCCAGAGGTGGTAACTGCAAACAGTGAAGGAGTGAGATTGTTGAGGGAACATGGGAGGAAGCCAGCTCTCCAAGGGTCACTTACCTTTAAGAAAGGTAACAGAAAAGGAAGCACAAGAAGGAGACAGAGGAGATGCACTGGGAGAGAGAGCGGGAACACCAAGAGTGGGCTTGACTCCTTTCTTGACTACCTTGAGTCAGTATAAAAGCATTCTTGGAAAATGGCCAAGATTAACATGGAACGACTTCCATAAGTCTAGTATGAATTTGTCACCTGCATTAACTGACTTTGAAACCAGCAGGTTCAGTGTACTGATGGGGGTGGAAACCACATTAGATTGGATCACAGAGTGGACCAAAGGGGAAGAAACATGCTCCCTAAGAGCAGACCAAGAAGAATACTTCTCAAACCATCTGGCCTCTTGACACCTTTATTTTGCCAAACATGACTGATGACCCATCCAAAAAACTTGCTTTCATGTTGTTCATATCTGGTGATTGAAATGTACTTTTGGGGTGCCTGGGGGCTCAGTCAGTTAAGTGTCCTATTCTTGGATTCAGCTCAGTTCAGGAAGTCAGGGTTGGAGGATCAAGCCCCGTGATCAGAATGGAGTCAGCTTCCCCTCTCTGGCCCCAACTCCCACCTGCTCTCTCTTGCTCCCTCTCTAGAATAAATAAGAAAATCTTTAAAAAACTGCAGTGGAAGTTAAAAGTAGAAAATGATCTAAATATTTATTAATTTAAAACAACTCCATTAATAAGTACTATATTTTTCAACAACTATATTTTCCCAAACAAAAGGATGTGGTCAGAAGAGTATCTTTTCATGTTTCCAGATACAACTCCTCAGTATACACCTTAATGAATGAAAATGGGTCCCCCCATCTACTCTTGGATGCAATTTGCACCAATACTAGAAGAAACAGGACACAAAACAGAAAGCCCGCCTTTCCTTCAAACAGGAAAAAAAACAAACTTCCCTTCCATTGTCATGAGGGCAAGGATGCAATCTTGGGTGTGGATTTAAGTAAAAGAACAGGTTTGAGGCAGGAGGATGAGGGACTTTTCAAACAGTAGGTCCTACTTTCCCCAAAAATAGGATCGTGATGCAGTGAAATGAGAGGTCAAAAATTTTAAAAGCGTAAAAAACATTTAAGTAGAAATACTCAAGAGACCCCTTCTTCTCATGAAACCCACAGAATGAGATCCCCTCTGAAAAATGTACATGAAATACCACAAAAGGGATTTGCATTTCCTGAGAAATCGTGAGCCATCTGGAAAACTAAAATTCATGCCAAAAGTTTTTAGAAGAAACAATACAAGAAATGCAACATCCCTGACCTTTCTGGAGAAAAGTGAAGAACGTGGTAGCTATTTTCAGCTTTTTGTAGACTAGCAGTAATGGTATTATCATGCGATAGAACGGGAGCGTGACATGATTATGTCTGACGCAATAGCATTGTTCTTCTGTGCATATCTCAACCATGGCACATAGAAACAAATGTTGTTTATAAATAGAAACACTGATGGAAGCTCAAATCCAGTAGGCATCAGCTAGGCTAGGAACATCCCAGAGTCACCCAATCTCTGCTCTTCTCTGCACCCCTGAGAAATCCAAGAGCTTTCTCCAGAGTGATGATAAGGGAATCAGTCAATGACTAAGATGGTGGCAAGGGCAAGGGCATGTGAAACCATTGTCTCAAACGTCAGTGAAGTGCCTCTGACTTCTGGAACATGTTGTTCCATTAGAGGCTCTTAACTTTTTCTATGACACAAGCCTCTTTCATAGTCTGCTGAAGCCTCAGACTCCACAAAACAGTGTTGTAAAGGCATAAAATAAAATAATTAGAACCGGAATTAAAAACTGAATTTATAATATAGGAAAATGCATGGGTCAGAGTTATCACCATCCATAGAAAGATCTAGCACTGTTCTTACGACCTAGTTGTGTTACAAATATCCACTGTGGGAGTGACTGCTAGCAACATAAACAGTAGTTTACAGCATAATGGGAAGGCAAACCTATAAAGAGATAAATTGAATAGATTGAAGAAATATTAAAGTCGCGAATGCACTTGAGAATTCGATACAGAGGAGGGTCTCTTAGTTTCCAGGAGGAGATGCTCTCTGAGCTGAGCCCTTAGGTCATGAAGACTTTATCCTTATCTATAAATTAAGCAAAAATTGTTCAATTAAATAGGGGTAGTCTCTGGATGACTCTACAAAGAGATTATGCAAAAAAGACATGAAATCTTCTCAAAAACATTTTAGTGCTGTTTCAGAAACAAAGGAATTTCAACGAAGATAGAAAAAAAATACATGATACTAGCAACTACTTTTGTAAAGGGGCTCAAGGCTCAAGATCTACTTTCCACGGCCCTAGAGCAAGTATCAGGTGGAAATAGCCAGATACTTTTTTATTTTTTTCTTTGCCCATAAAGCAAGAAAAGCCAAGTATTATCATATGTCTCATCTCCAAAGAGGTGAAAAGGGTGAACAAAGAAGTCATAAGACACCAATTAAAAGATCTTCTCAGCACATGAATTTTTTATTTAAAAATCAGAAACTAGAATTTAGTCCCATGAAAATTTACCTTGAAAGAGTGCCATCCAAGGTCATAAGCGTAATAAGAACCTATGTAAACTTAAAGCGGACTGATGATCAAGACTGTAATTTGAGAAGTAGGAATCCGAGTTTAAGAAAAACCTCCAGGCCTTCAAAGGTGTTGACGGCCATGTCAGCGGTATCTTCCCACACCTGGCGTGGAAGGGGAAAGAGATGGCCAGCGATGGACACCAGGTGACAATGTGCAGAGAAGGAAATACACCAACACCACTCCAAGAACTGATCTTTCCCTCAGAAGACAAAGTGTAGTCTCGCCCTCCTAACTCAGTCACCATTTATACCCAGAAAAGAACAGAAGGAGGCAGAGGGGACGGGGGAAAGAAGGGAGAAGCTGAAAGGGACAGGGAAAAGACAGAGAGACAGAAAACAAGAGAGACAGAGAGAAGGAGCGAGAAGGGAGGAAAGCAGGGAGCCAGGGACCATAGAAAACACTTACCAACAATAGACGCTCAGTGAATGCTAGCATTTCCTAACAGCACTTTAGCATTTAACACAAGGTGGACTAGTTCTTTCTCTTTAACATTAGATATGTTACCCAAAGGGCTCTAAGCTTCCTCATAGGTTTGTGAAGAATTCTAAACAACCAGCAAATTTCCAGAAAGCTCAGCGTCCAAGGACTGCCGTGAATAATGCTAAGGGACTATGACCTTGAAATGATCACAATCACAGATAAACAACCGTGTTACAAAACATACTTCAAAGGGAAAGACCGGTAGATTTTCAGGAGATAATAAGCAGCTCTCCTCTCAATCATGACCATTCGCAAACAGCAGGTTTTGCTACATGAGCAAAAAACCATGAAGACTTCCAATGTATCCACATTTAAAATCAGCTGCAGGAAAGAGTTAATTCCAAATATCGAACTATATATTCATAATATGTAAATGGAAACTGGGGGCTAGTCCGGACACTTTAGTAATGGTAGGAGCCTGAGGAATCAATCATATCCCCCTTCTAACTGTAGTGAAAACAAGAAGCAGGAAAGGAAATAGAAAAACCTATAGTGGCATTTCTCTTACTTCTGAATTCTGCTCCTGAAGAGCCTAGCAACTTTCATTTCACTGAATTCCTAAGGGGAAAGTCCATCGTCTCCCACCTTTGGAT
>LNAC01000806.1:146293-164896 GCA_002007465.1 Ailurus styani | reverse complement strand
GTTAAGAAAAAAAACCCTTTTGTTAAAGTATCACCAGAAAATATCATATGAAAATAGGTTAAATAGAAAATTGAACTGACAGGGCTGAAAGGGGTGTTAATAGAGGAATGTTGATATGAAATCTTTTCGGCAGGTTCTCTCCAAATGCATTAGATCAATAAGACTGTTTTGATCACACCAAGGACGAAAGAGATGAGAATGTTCAATTGGGGAGAAAAGAATGAATGAAGAAGATGAGGGTTGCAAGACTCGGAACTATCTCTATGAAGACCACGCATATTGTCCAACAACATTTATTTCTCCGGAGAAATGATGGCCAACCTAAGATGCTCGGTGTGGCTGTACTTGTAATTCGGACATACTTATTCTTAAGTTTCAGGCGTGTCTAATGATTCCAGCAGGAGACATACCGCCCAAGCAGCATTCTGCTGTCAAAATAGAACATGGGTAAACCAAGGGTCTTATATGCCATTTAGAATGGCTTACATAGAACATTGGGGACCACAAATGGATTCACAATGCTTTCCCAGGCTCTCCACATCCTCCTTAACTTTTTAATGTTCACCATCTAAATGAAGTATTTAGAAATACGCTGAAACTCAGGCCATCGCCCTCATAATGTCATATAAGGGACCCCCCAAAAAGTCTACAAGTTTCCATGCATCCAAAAACCAAAATAACCTACCATGTAGCATGGAGGGTTTCAATACCATCTTGTAATGATGTATGGGAAAAGAAGTGTGGAGTCAGACAGACTTGTTGTTGAAGAACCCAAAGGTCTCGCTGGTATGATCGTGAACATGGGCAATTAACTTATTCGCTTTCTGGTTTAAGATAACAGGAACAGACACATAAAGCATGACGGTAAGGCGGCGATGAACAGAATGCTTTCTTAATAAATGTTAGGTCCTCCCATTGGAGAAACTGGACTTTTTCCTTCACTGATTTTGGGCTCCCTCTTCTCTAAGATTCCACCACGTGATAAAAGCATTCATCTCATCCATATACTGACCGAGCGTTAACACCTGAGGGAAGCAGAATCATGGTTTCCAGAATTTCATAGTACTTTGTGACTGGGAAATACAGCATATATGTCCCATGGCTCTCCATGCTGATGCAAGTTATTTTCAGGATGTTACTATTGATTAAACTGAGAGGGAACAAATAACAAAACGAAACTACACTAAGAAACTAATTTTTTCAACACGTAAAAGGCTTTTGAAGTAATTCAAATACATCTTTGACAAATAAAACGTCATGCTAAATCAATGGTAGATCTTTTCAACTATAACCTGAAAGAAATTAGACAATCCAACACTTGAAATCGGGCAGTTAAAAGTTACACTGATAGGAATTGGTTAATGAGTTATGGTGTCTTACATGGGTAGGATTTAGCAAAGCCTTATTTGAATTACCAAATGGGGATATTAAGATAGAAGGTAGAAGCAACATGTATTAACTTATCACTAAGTATTATTACATGAAGTCTTTGTGACAATAACTTTTTAATTCCTTTTTTTTAAAGATTTTATTTATTTATTTCACAGAGGGAGAGAGATCACAAGGAGGCAGAGAGGCAGGCAGAGAGACAGGGAGAGGAAGAAGCAGGCTCCCTGCTGAACAGGGAGCCCGATGCGGGCCTCGATCCCAGGACCCTGAGATCATGACCTGAGCCGAAAGCAGAGGCTTTAATCCACTGAGCCACCCAGGTGCCCCTTTTTAATTCCTTTTCACTTAACCAAGATAGACTCCTATAAAACCACCAAAACTCTTATTTATCATCATACTGACCAACGTTAATTTAACAGTGAAAGTCACCATCTTACAAACAGTAAATCCATAGCCCTATAAGATTTAATTAAAAGACATTTATCATCCAGACACTAAGAGAGTGGAAGGAAATAAAAGACGAAAACATCACCTTCTAGACTGCTGACAATTATGGCGAGTTTTTGGCTGAGAGAGCTGAACATCCCCAAAATAGGAACCAATTTAAAATCAACCCTCTAAGGAGGCTGATTGGTGGAAACACCAGATCCCCCAAAACAAGAGTTTGCCCATTTAAAGACTGGCAAGAAATGTTCAAGGAACCAAGTCATAAACACAAGAGCCTACAGCACACACTTCACATGAGACCACATATTTTTGCTTTGGAAATGTAACTAAATCTACAGACCCCAAAGCAATTCCTTTTCTATCTGATCAGAGTCTACACTCGCTACAAAGATTCTCTACACTCCTTTGCTCAGCTGATGTAGCATTTCTTTCGTGTACCTAGAGTGCAGTCTATGGCCCCCTCTGATATTTCCTTTACTTCTTTTTGTTTCAGTTTCCAGGTTTCTAAAGTTAATGAAATACCAGGATCTAATAAACAGGGCTGATATTAGTATTTGTCTTAGTTTGGGATTCCCACAAAGTAGACCCCCAGACAAAGATTGTACTGCCAAGCAGTATAATGTGAAGGGAGAGCGCTTAATAAACAAAGCATCCTACTACTAGCTCCACAGTGGGTCATGGTAGCTTAACCCTAACAGGAAATTCCAGAAGCGGTGGAAAACCCCATCCCTGAAATACTGCTTCTGAGGAGCAAGGGAACCGGGGTATTTATATACCAACTCTCGCCAGTCATTTCTGAAATACTCCTGGACAAAAGTAAAGCAGCATAAACAGTCCCAGGAAAATACCTCAGCCACGGAGATTCAGATAGGGGCTTCAGGGAGTCTTCTAATACACAGTGACATGTTAAGATGCAAGCGATAAGAGTGGGCTGGATGAATTACTGTACGTAACATGCCCAGAACTGTACAGAGCAGATGGAAAGCCTTCCATAAATGTCACTTACCACTACGATCATTACTACTGCTAGCGAGGAGGCACTGGACAGTGCTCCCTGGTGTTGATGCCTATGTCCCGCTACCAGGAAGCCAGTTCAGTCCCCCTGCAGAGTAGCTATTCCAAAACATTCAATGATCATCGATATGCTGATGGGCATTCAATCAGAGGTTCGTGCTGAACAACGGGGTGTCAGTTGCTTTTGTGCACTGACAAATCTATGAGAGGAGAAGATGTACTAACTACTACCAACCCAATACATGAAGTCCTCTTCCAAGAACCGTTTAGTCTTTACTACCCAAATCCACGGCCTCTGCCTTCGCTTCCATTTTCAGGCATGACCCCGAAAACCTCACGACAGGTTGTAGCTGGTTTTCTTCATTCTCAAAACTAGAGAAATGCCTGACCCAGAACGGAGGCCGACCACAACATGGATTCAATTTTCACAAAGGACATAAACAAACGCTAAATATTTCCTCTTCGCGAGGAACTAAATTCCTTCGCGTTTACTAAATTCCTTATGGACTCAAACAGGGGATCTCAAACACCAAATCAGCTGGAAGCAGCAAACACAAATCCAGGCCACTGAAGCCAGATGATATCAAAACCACGGATGGAGCATTTGTTGCGTGAACTTGGACCCTGAGCAGCCAGGTGGGAGGTGGGGTGAGACAGGTGACTATGATAGAGGAGACAGGTCCTCAGCCTCATTAGGCAGAAGTGTAAAGCCACACGAAATACCAATTATTACAGATATGCTTATTTTAAACTGAATATTATGGTGTGAAAGAAATCTTAAGATTTGTCATCTGGCATTACACATTGAACTGTTCTCTGATTTTTTTTTTAAAGATTTTATTTATTTGTTTGACAGAGAGAGAGGCTGAGAGACAAGCAGGCTGAGAGGCAGGCAGAGAGAGGAGGAGGCAGGCTCCCTGCTGAGCAGGGAGTCCGATGTGGGCCTCAATCCCAGGACCCTGAGATCATGACCTGAGCTGAAGGCAGAGGCTTTAACCCACTGAGCCACCCAGGCGTCCAAACTGTCCTCTGACTGAAAGTAGCCTGAAGTGGGCCGTCAATCAGGGTGCATGGGTGGAGTGCACCTTTCAAAATGCTCTCATGATCCATTGTCTCCTCTGATGACAATACCCTAATTTGTTCCCATAGGACAAACATGCCCAGATAAAACCCAGTTTTCCTAGCCAACCTCCTTTCCAGATACATGCATTTGATGAGTTGTGTATCCTTGGCTTTTGGTCCTTTCAGGCTTTCCTCTCTGACTGGAGCTAACAAAGTCGTTATGCATGCTACAGTCACCTTGACATTGGAAGCCAAGTGGTAAGAACGTGACAGCAGATGACAGGGACCTATGACAGGGACGATGGAGATACCATGCTGAATTTTTAGTACCTACTTCCGAAAAAGGCTTATATAAAATGCACATTTTCCACACTTTAACTTTTTAAAAAATGGGATGAGAATTACACTTGATGGTGTTTTAAATTGTGAGTGATCAAGCAGTAGTGGTTTGTCCTGCACATGTTTAAAAGATGCACTCATAGCTACTTATATGGAATAATGTCTAGTGTTGATGCCACTCCTGTTAAGTTTAAATGCCACATAAAATGTCTTCCAAAAGACTGCACTATGATTCAATATTGAAATTGAAATTTACTGGTACATAAAAAGGCGTTGGAACAGTGCAACAGGCCATGAATTCGATATTAGAAAAACAAATATTCACTGTTGAAGAAGTGAACACACTGTCACTGAATTCAGGACCACAAGAGCAGATGAAGCTGTGTTATACTGTGCTACCAAAATACTCACGAAATTGTCACCTCTTCCACACCCAGTAAGAAAAACCCCAATGTTAAAATTCGCAGTGTGGATTTTGGGAATTTGGGGGAAAAAAATCTCACATAATAGTGGAGGTTGCTACAAAACACAATAGATGGCGCCAAGGAAAATACTGGATGAACAAGAGTTGGCCTCAGAGATTCTCAAACAGGCATCCAGAGGGGGTGATGAACAGCAAGAACTTTTAGGAGTATCTTAATCGATATATTTTGAGTCTACGTCCTTTTTTAATATATGTTCCAGGGTGATACAAGATAAAAACTCTAAGACTAAAAAGATGGCAAATTATAAAAGGGGCAGGTAGACACAAAGGACAAATCAGATACCATTGCCCAATGTCAGTAACATGAAAAGAGCCTAATACAACTCATTAGGAGGGAATGGTAACCACTTAAAACTTCATATTTAAATGATATTTGGAACACTTAACTGCCTCAACAAAATTATAACCTTGGTAGAATTTAGGAAAGCTTGGGGATTTAGAGATTTTTCTTCCATGGGCTTGAAAGCAAGAACATTTTCATGGGTTGTGGGAAGGATCTGTTTTGAGGGACCTGAAATTGACATTTTAAGTGCTATTCACGGCTAGTAGCTTTTCCTTTCATTACACTTTTATGACTCCATGATAAAAGGGGCAAAGGCAGAACTACAAGTTACTAGTGTACAGTGACTCTATCTCAAAAACCCAGATGTCTGGATACCATGAAATATTAAGCGGTATTTAGAAAAAATAACAGATTAGAAGTATACAAGGCAGAAGTATACAGAAGTATAAACATCTTCAAATCCCAAGGCTCAGAAAATACAAACAGTGATATTTAACACTCCATAAACTTTATGCAAAGTGAAGAGTGTATGTAAAACAATAATATTCATTTGTAAAACTAAGTACGTACACAAAGATCTACATTAAACTCAGTAGAATAATTACCTGGGTATGTAAATCATGGTGGCCTAGGGAGAAAGGAAAATGAAGGATTTCTTCCTTAACCACGTGAAGGAGTCTAATTATCACAGATGATAATGTGTTCAGAAACTGATAAAATCATTAACTCAATCTGATATGCCCACATTAAATAAAGTTCCAGCTTCAATTAACAGTTCAAATGCAGACTGACATAAAGTTTCCATAAAGTTATTTTAAAGTCCAATTTTCCCAAAATTTAGAAGAGAGAAGAAGGGGTGCCCTTTACAGATCGTGAAACTATTATACACTTAAGAAGGAAAGGAGTTGAAATGTTGCGTGAACACCAATCAACATAATAAGGACCTTTTCTCCCAGGCAAATAAAGTCACTGAAATCCCATTCTATTCAGGAATTTTTGCACGGAATAATTCCCTTAACGATACTGAAAAACATACAACTGATACTTTTTCAATGAATCTAATTTCAAACCTTTTCCATTTTGAACAACAATTATATAGAAATAGAAGTGGTACGTTCAAGTCCACTGGAGAGCAAGCACTGTGACATGCTAGTTTCATCACTGTTGCATTAACCACAGTGAGTACTTGTCCATGCTACTGCATCACAGAGGTCTTCAAGGAGCGGACCAGCAGCCAAGACAACAAAATAACAACCAGCTATGGAGAGTGAACTGCATGGTCTCCTATCTCCTCCTTCTAATATGCACCTAATTTTTTCCTTGGTGACAAACATCCCCCATTAGTCACACTGAGGACGAGGCTTGGAGGCCAAGGTGTCCCACTCTCAATGAGCTGTGGAATGTATAATCTGTCTCTGAGAAAAAAAAAAAAAAGCAAATGTCGTTCATACACCTAAAGAATCCTTGAAAATCCCTCCTGACCGCTGCAGCATCTGATACCGGGAAGCTGACCAAATTTTGATCCATTCTGGTACTTATCTTCCTGGAGTTCCTTGAGACTCCACTCTATTTTGCTTCTAATTTCCAATTTTGACTAAATTAGCCAGTTTGGAGTTTTGCTGTTGGCAAGCAAAGGACCCAGAATGATCAACGATGATTGACTGGGCTTAATCGTGGACTGGGCCTTGTGCTAGTGGACTGGAATACGTTCCCCGCGCCTACTCAGTAGATGCGGCTCTCGCTCACGCCCAGGACAGGACAGGCCCTATTCATGGACTGTGAAACAGAAGCAGGGATGTGGAACTTCATCACCTCAGCCTGCCAGGAGCATCCTGTACAGAGCATTTTAAAAATCAAATGCCTAGGCCTTGCTGCCAGAGATTGTGGTTCAGTTTGGCTGACGTGGGGGCTGAGAACGATCCATTCTTTTCCAAAAGCAGTCTCAAATACTTACTATGGACAAGGCAGTAACCGTGGACATGTCATCTGAAATCAGGAGTGGAAAAATAAGAGAAATTGGATCTTAGTTAGGAAAAAACCCCTGAAAATGTCAGGTGGTACCATGATCATGGTTGAAAAGCTCTTCAGGAGACACCAATATGTAGCTAGGGTTGAATCTTGTTATTCTAGACTAGGGATTGGCCAACTATGACCTCGACATGCCAGATCCACTATGCTGACTGCCTTTAAAAATCAAGTTTTATTGGAAGCCAGCCACATTAATTCATTTACATATTCTCTGTAGCTACTTACACCACATTTTAGATGTTGAAAAGTTGTGACAAAAACTGTCTTGTCATAGTGCCAAAAATATTTACTATGTGGTTCCTTACAGAAAGGTCAGCTGACCTGTCAAGTATTTTGTTTTATCCTCTTTGCAGCTAAGGTATATTGAACAATTATCCTGTGTGAGGAGTTACACATACTACTATGAGTACGTTATTTCCTTCCCAGCCCGCAACAACAATCCTACCAAGTAGATACTGGAATGCCAATTTGGAGACAGGGAAACTGAGGCAAGCTGCAGGAACTTTCCTTTACCCACATAGCTAAAAGATTGGGGAGCCAGTGTAAGAATTCAGATTGTATCTCTGTGTAGTACAAATAAATTCTGTGACCAACTGACACCATATTTAGTAACCTTAAAGCTAAGGTAGGCAGAATAATGGCCTAATCTCATAGCTTACAAATACGTCTCATTAGATAGAAAAAGGACTTTGTTACAGTAATCAAGGTTAGTATCTTGAGATAGTTACCAAATACCACCGAATCCATGGGTCTAATGTAATCACAAGATCCTGATCACTGAAAGAGGAAGACAGCAGAGGCATTGAGAGCACACGTGATGTGGACTCAGAAGTCAGAGTGATGGCGGGAACATAACAAGGGATGAAGGCATTCATTAGGATCTGGAAAAGTCAAGACAATGGATATTCCACTAGAGCCTGAAGAAGGCACCAGCCTGGCGCAAATGTTCATTTTTGCTCAGGGAAGACCATTTGGGAATTCTGACCTCCAGAAATGTAGGAAAATACACTGGTGTTTTAAGCCAAAAAGTTTGTGGTGACTTGTTTTTACATCACCCACAGGAAATGAAAACACAAGCCTTATTTTACTCTCTCGAGCCACACTTTACTATATACCAAATGGCAGCAACAGAAGGACTTACTCTAAATCAAACTAATGGCTGATCGTTCACAGAGCATCAGTCTGCAAAATTAGATGGGGTTACAGTTGATAAATAAACATGGGGATAAAGAAACACCTAGAAAACCCAAAGGAAGAACTGAGAGATTGCCTCGCCATATAACAACTCTGATGTCAGCGGATCTTCTCTGAAGGCAGAGACTAACCTACCCAGTAGCTACGTGGTAGGGGGTGTGGGGTGGGGATGGGGGGTTATCACAGGGAGCTAGAGACAGAACACAAGCAAGCTTTGGCAAGAGCTGAATTGCCCCATGGTTGAGACATATAATGAGAATTCTTCTTTCTTATAGGAGCAGGACTTTCTCTAATGTGATTTATTCCTTCTAGCATCCAAAAGCCAACTTTCTGATAACCAGATATATTAATGCCATAGCCCCTGAATTTGTTAAAAGATATCACTGTGACTTCAGAGATTATTACAAATTTGACCTATGGGGATAATACTTTAAGTACTCCTGAAAATACCAGACTAAAAATTTTCCCTAAAGGCAGTATGTCTGAATACATTAGAATACACCCGTGTGTCGCAGGCATGGGTTTACTGACATTTAGGACCAAACGGTCCTTTGTGGTGGGGCTGTCCTGTGTATTGATCCAGGCTTAGCAGCGTCTCTGGCCCATACCTACCTTTGCCAGGAGCACCGGGACCAGTCATAGCAAACAAACAAAAACCTGTCTCCACACATTGACAAATGTCCCTTAGGGAGCCAAATCTCCCCTCGTTGAAAACCAGCACAATGGCAGACAATCCCCCCTTTTTTTTTTTTACTTTATGTAATTATAACTTCCTATTATGTATGTATACTAATCTCATCACTGCTGAAAATCCTCACTAATCAAACATAAATAGAAGAACCAGTGGCACTGGGGATATATTAAGAGAATTAACTCAGAGCTAGCACGTAGAACTTACCCCATTGTCTCTGCATTGTTGCTTAGTTATCAGATTTTAATTTTCAACTCCTTAGAAAAAACCACTGAGGTTGAAGTAAATATAATGTAAATATTCATTTGCTTTTTGTCATCGATATATTAATTCCAGAAGAGTAGGATAATGACAATGTACAAACAAACAAAGTCTACTGGAAATGGGACTTAATTCCTTAGTCTACTCCTGATGTCACATCAACCAGGACTTTTGAGAAATTTGACAAGGGATGGCTTAACAGTATTTGCACAAAACTAAACCTATTCAGCATTCTAGGATGGCTCCAATGGACCAATCTAGAGAAACTTTTCTGATGCCCTGTTCTTTCTTTAGATGGGTTACCCCTTGTTCTTTGGCAATTATTTAACTAGGTTTTCTATTAGACTTACTTGTTCACATGCCCATCTATTTCACCTTTGTCTCTTTGTATTCCTTGTTTCTAGTGGGGATCACCCCCTTTACACCAGGGGTTTTCAACAACATCTACATACTGAAATTAGCACGGAGAGCTTTTTGAAATAACAACGAAGCAACAGTAACTCTCATTGATTACCGGTGGGAATACAAAATAACACAGACACTTTGGAATAGCCTGGCGATTTCTTACAAAGTCAGTCATCCTCTTACCATACGATCCAAAACTTGTGCGATGCGGTATTTATTAGAAGGAGTTGAAAACTTACATTCACACAAACTATAGCATGGATGTCTACAGCCGTTTTATTCATAATTGCCCGGACTTGAAAACAACCAAGATCGGTGAAGGGTTAAATAAAGTGTGAAGGGTAGTGAAGGGTTAAATAAAGTGTGTTACATCCAGACAGGAGAAGAGTATTTATTTATTCTCCAGACAGGGAGAGAGGGATGCAGAGGTGGAGCACAGGGGAGGGAAACTAGTCCATGTAGTACTAGAATGGTGCATACATGTCATTACACATTTGTCCAAACACACAGAACGTACAACAGTGAGAGTGAACTATGATCTAACATAAAGTATGGACATTGGACGTTTATGACGGGTCAGTGTAGGTTCATCGATCCTAACAAATACACCACCCTGATAGGGGATGCTGCTAATGAGAGAGGCAATGTGTTAGTGAGGACAGGGGATACGTGGAAAATCCCTGGACCGATCCCTTAGCTGTGCCGCAAACCTTAAACTGCTCTATGAAATAAACTCTTAAAGCACAGTCAAACTCCTGCCAAGGCTCTACCCATGAGATAATAGTTGAATTGATTTGGGGTGGGGGGGAGGGACGGGGAGAGGGGGTGTGGTGCACGGCCATCAGTATTTTTTTAGTGTCATTAATGGCCTGGGCTGAACACCTATATTTAAACAAGGAGGCAGCATACGAGAACATGCAAGCCAATTCTACGAGTACACCCACATTCATGTGTTTACATATTATCTGTACCTACACTTATGGCCTAACAGCAGAGTTAAACAGGGATTTCTGGATGGCAAAGTTGAAATTGTTTTTGACCTGGTCCATTACTGAAACAGCTTCTGAACTCTGCTTTAAATGACTGAAGCGAACTGAGGAATAGCTTAAGAAGAAAAGTCTACTTACCCCACAGATTCTTGGCTGATTCTAAGAAGAAACAGAGAACAAAAGGACCTCACTTTCATCCCCAGCACTCAACAGTGAAACGAAGACAAACTGTGTTCGCCCAGATGGAACGTCCATAATGTAATACCAACAACATGGTTTATGGCAACCTTCCCAACAGGCTTCTTTGAACTTCACTCAGACCTTTACTTGTAATTTCCCATAAGAGAAATTATAGATGATAAAGGGAAACGTTAAACAAAACTACAACAAAGCAATTGTCCAGATCATGAAGTGAGATATGCCACGGGACAGGACATCTTCCATCATGGTGATTAAATAAAAGGCAGGCAGTTGGTCTACATTAATGAGGACCTAGAAATGGGGGCCATTGCTGGATCCGAGCTGACACACATATTTGGGGGACAACTGAGAAAAGTTGAATACAAGCTAGGGATTGCATGATATGAAGTCAGTGTGTGCTATGGTGTATACGTAAGCACAGATATTTGTTGAAGGTACAGGCTGAAGCATGTGCAGTGTTAAATCATGATTTCTGTCATTTCCTTTAAAATCCTTCCCCCAAATCCAATGCAAATAGAGCAAAACCTTAATGATTCTTACATCTACACGATAAAAAGATGAGGCAGGCACCAAGGTGTCATTGGACCATTCTCTGGGCCTTTTCCTGTATTAGAAATGTTCTTAATTAAAGATCTAAAAAAGGCAACACATGGTCACATCCACAACACAAGTAGTAGGTCAGGCCGGTGAAAGCATCCTGACGCACCGGCGGCAAACTCAGCATCCTGAGACACTCAAAAAATGGGCCAACATCATGAACTCACTGAAGAGAAGACTTAGCAACACAGGAAGTGGAGGGAGATTGAACGTCCCAGAGATGAAGGCGGAAGAAGAACCAGGAAAGAGCAGACAGTATCCATGTGTCCTGACACCACCGTGCACATGCGCGGCTGGGGGGTTACAAGGGGCCTGCGTCACTCCTGTAGTCAACGTGAATTCGCTAAGTGCTCAGGTCCTGTTTTAGATGCTGGAGAGACAGAGATTCACATGACATGCACGGCTCACAGGGGTATTCCACCCTTAAGAGCCGTGGAGGGGACACTGGGTGGGGTGAAAAATAAGCAAACTCACAAATGCAAATGTCTAAGATCCTAAAAGCCATCTAGAAACCAAAGCGAGGAGATGGGATAGACCGGAAAGAGTAGAAAGGGGGGAGGCTACTTCAGATGGAGTGGTCGGGACACTCCGGCATTTTCTCAGGAGACGGGAGTACAAAGATCTAAGGAAATAAACATTGTAAGAGGAGACACAGGATATAGGACTCTGAGGCAAGAAGAAAGTTGATGGGTTACAAAACAAAGAATAGCAAGTAGGAGCAGTGCAAAGGGGGTGGGGAGAGCCCGATCTGCAAGTAGGAAGGACTGGTAGGCAGGGCCAGCTTAGCACAACCATGTGGGACTGGAAGAAGAATTGAGAGCCGATTTTTGGCGCAGTGGGAAGACACTAGTGCATTAAGAACAGGGCATGACAGGATCGGGTCCTTGAAAGAACTTTCTGGCTGCTCCATAAAGAATGAATAGTAAAGGGGGAAGAGTGGAAGCATGAAGGGCGATAAAGAACCAGAGGAAGGGACCCGGGTGAATTTTGAAGGTGGAACTTCGTAAAAAATTGTAGGCCTCTGGGCGCCTGGGTGGCTCAGTGGGTTAAAGCCTCTGCCTTCGGCTCAGGTCATGAGCTCAGGGTCCTGGGATCGAGCCCCGCATCGGGCTCCCTACTCGGCGGGGAACCTGCTTCCTCCTCTCTCTCTGCCTGCCTCTCTGCCTACTTGTGATCTGATCTCTCTCTCTGTGTCAAATAAATAAAATCTTTTAAAAAAAAAGTGTAGGCCTCAAACAAAAGGGGCAGATTCCAGAATCGAGTCAACACATGGGATGTGGAGAGATTAGTGAGGGGGAGAGGAAGCAGGGATCACTGTGGAGTTTCACTGGAATGTCCACATTCACACAGAATACTGCTCCTGACTGTTCTGCTATCATAGGAAGGGGAGCAGTCGGGTCTGGGGAGTACTTATTGGCTTTAATGGAGAAAGCCAGGATTACAAAGGATTTGAGCGATCTTACTGGGGTCCATCCCGCCAAAGGTAGGCACGGTGGTGTTAAAATACTGGGGTCCTCTTCCTCCTTTACCTTCATCTCTTCTTCTTCTTGACAACCTTGGGAATCAAGGCTGTCACTTCCCTAAGACAGGCCAAAGTGCCATGGGTTCCACCTCTGACCATGCAAGCAGTTGTGGCCACCAACCCACAATGGCCCAAGATGGCCTCATTCTCATCCTCTAGGACCATGCCTACCCAAAGCATGACTTGACTTTCTGGAAAAAACTGCACCTGTGCTCACCTCTACACTTGTTCCTCATCTTCTCTGCACGAGAGGACAACAGCTCTGACTGTCTTTGCTCTCCCAAAACACCCAGTACATTACTTTGTACATGAATAAATTAGCAATGCTTTGCACTAATTTGCAAATAAACTATCTGTGGAATGAATGAATCTGTAACTATTGGAAACAGGAGCTTTCAGATTTCTTACAGTATCACATAGATCCTTATTATATCTAAGAAATATACATATAATCATATTTCTAAAGGCCAATTAACTGTATAAAACCAATATTCCTTAATTATCATCTGTGCCAATTTAACTAACACATCTAACTTATGTTAGATATTTACTCCTCTTTACTTATTTCCACATTTATCTCTGGCACATTTGGTCCTCCCAAAGACAGGGAGAGTGTTGCGGGAAAAGAATAACAAGGAAAATCTGGAACACAAGGAAGACCTGAAATGAGGATTAACACAAGCCAAAAACTCTTAGAAGCAAGTGTCCTCAGAATGTCCTCACTGAGCCTGCCATGAGACTCTGAAATAGGCCGACATCCATCCCCATGAACATTTCTATTTGTATAGATGGAGAATAATATTTTCCAGAGAGGAAAAAATGAGAGAGAGAAAAGAAAGAGAAGGAATGAAATTAATTTGCTGTTCGAGACTGACCAACACTGAAGGTTGTAATTGATTTCAACTACGTGTGAGTTGTCCATTTTTCTATTGAAAAATTAAATGAACATGTAACAGGAACATTAGATTTCCTGTTAAAGACAGATTTTCTACCGCGAAGATCTAGATTAAGCTGAGGGCTATGCAATTTAATTATGTTCTAACAAAATATGAGAATTAATCGTTTCTATGAGACTTACTAAAATGGGAATTAGGAGATTTTTAGCTTCAGGATTCTGTGTCCTTTTTATTCTAGGTTACAACATAACTTTCAAATGTTCTCTTAACAAGAGGGTTGTCACAAAATCTTTCATGCCCTTAAACTATCAAAACAGAAACAGCAATAAAACAAACTCCTCTTGAAAATGATGAAACTCTTTGGTAATTGTGACATTTGGTCACAACTTATTTGCGAACCAAACTGAAAATCTAACTGGAAAGGTATAAAAGTCGTATAAATTAGAGTGGTGGTTTGGCACCCATCCTAGGTGAAAAAGGACACTAATAATACCCAGGCAGGAGTAGAAAATGCAGAAAAGTAATGCTCTCAAAATCACACTTTATAGTTGTGAAATGACAATGATTAATGTCACTCTCCTTTACACCAAATGAACTTGATCCACATAGGTCACGGAGCTTGCTACATTCAAACATGTAGTGACATCCAAGATTGGGACCATTAGAATTAATACTCCTCCAATTATTTTATGCTTTGCACTCTGTCAGTTGGCGTTTTCTCTCTGCTTTCTGCAGATTTCCCAAAAGGATACAATGCTTGCCCATTTTCTAATCAAAAAGCCATCACGGTGAATTAAATATGACAAATATGAAGAAGCAGACGGTTAAATGTACTTTCTAAAAATCTCATGGAAGGTTAAGGTTACTAATTATTTCACATGGACTTAATTTCACCTCAGTATGGGGGCAGAACACTGCTAAACACTCAAGAAAGGGGGTCTATTAATAAATGTACTCTGGGCAGTACGCCTCTGTCAAATTCCCCATGTAAGGAATTAGAAGCATGAGCAAATAGCAGCATCGATTTCCTTCTAAGGCTATTTTGCCAAAAAATACCTTTCACATGAAGATTTAAGAAACCAACATGGGCCAACATTATCATACCTAAGGAATATCCACAAAAGTGTATGTTCCAGAACAAATAAAAAGTGAAGTGTACTGTTACGGCATAATATTTGGGACAAAGCTTCAGTGTCCACACTGGATTGATATTTAGTGGTCTTGAGGAACTTGTAAGACACTATTATTTAAAAACAATCTGGGGGCGCCTGGGTGGATCAGTTGGTGAAGCCTCTGCCTTTGGCTCCGGTCCTGATCCCAGGGTCCTGGGATCGAGCCCCACATCGGGCTCCCTGCTCAGGGGGCAGTCTGCTTCTCCCTCTGCCTCTGCCTACCACTCCCCCTGCTTGGGCTCCCTCCATTTCCCTCTCTCTCTCTCTCTCTCTCTGACAGATAAATAAACAATAAAAACAATCTCTGTAACAACTGTCTACAACTCTGTCTCCATCTCTACACCCAACTGCATGCCTTTATTTACATATATGTTGCCGACGAGACAGAAACTCCTGAGTACCTCGAACATACACCAGTGAAGCAGGCAGACTAGAACTTTCCTCAAGGACCTCGCTGCCTAGATGGTGGCACAACATCGTTTCATAAGCACTCAAGTGATGGCAGGCGCAGAACTCTGGAGACTTAAACTAGCAGCACCGCCAGGCTGGGAGGCAAGGAAAGACATCCTGGCAGGAATGCTGTGTGTGCGCAGATGCACACCTAATGAGGTGAAGGGGCCGACAGCAAATGCAAAGCTCCGAAAGGCATCATCTCACACTGAGACAGAGGCTTTGCTGCTCATTCCACTGCCTTGTGCAACTGAGTACTGATACAATGCTGAGCAGATCCCCAGATATGTTTGAAATCACTGTCGGCCCATTGCAGAAAGGACAGCAGCACACAGGACAATTGCAGCATGAAAGGTGAAAAGACCGTCACTGTTATCGCACGGAAAATAATTACAGCCGGAGAAAGCTACAGATTTCCTTGCAAAGGAGTTACTACAAATAAGCCAAGCTCGTTTGTGGGGATGAATTTTGTCTCCCCTTATTTTGAAATATTGTTTCTTCCTCCTTGATAGTTCCTTATGAAGTGAATGAGCATGCTGGACCTCCTCTCACCTTAAAAAAAGTAGAGACCAGGGGCGCCTGGGTGGCTCAGTCAGTTGCTTAGGCAGCTGCCTCTTGATTTCAGCTCAGGTCATGATCTTGGGATCCAGCCCCACCTCGGGCTCCGTGCTCAGCACAGAATCTGCTTGAGATTAGCTCTCTGTCTCTTCCTCCGTCCCTCCCCCTGCTCTCTCTAAGTAAGTGAATAAAATCGTTAAATAAAATGGAAATCATAATTTTGGACTGACTAACAGTAGCCCCGTAATTACCATGGTCACCACATCCTCCAAACAAAAGGATGTCCCTGGTTAGAGGAATACTGTCCAGCCAGAAAGAACAAAAAGAACAAGAAATAATTGAAGTCATTACTATAACACAGGACTCTCCCAGCTAAGGACTCAGAACCACGCTGTATACAGAAGCTAATCACCATCACTGCTGCTAACCCCGAGAGCCACGGACACCCTTCACCCTTTCCTCTGGAAGCCAAGGGGAGGAGCTCGCCTATGGCCGCTGACGTCACAGCCTAACAAATATGATCGGAAAACGTAGGTATTTAAGAATCCAAAACTATCACCTCCCTTACTGACACATGTGCTATGATCCTTGGTTTCAATAAAAAACAGGACTTCTTGATCCATTTTCCAAAACTGTATGGCTTGAAACACTGAATCTATTCTATTGTAATTTGGAATCAATTCAACCTGCTCACTTAATACCCACATGTAATTTTCCTGTCACCTACATTGCTTAAACACCACCTGTGGACTCCTGTTCATTGTTATCACACAGTGTGTGTTTCCCAAAATGTATGCCGCACACAGAATGCTACTTCTGAGAGACGTAATTTTGTTTATAAATTTGTGGGGGTTTTGGAATAAAAAGATTCCGAAAAACACTGAATACCCTTCACTCCTGCTGATCCAGGGTAGAGAGCTGTTACACAAGTCTGGGGTCCTAGAACACTCACTCGGATTCTGCTCTATCTTGAGGATAGTGAGCTTGGTTGTGTGAGAGTGAGGGACTAAGAGACAATCTTTTTCCCTGAAAATCAAGGTCGGGGGGGGGGCGTAAGGGCATCGTAGGGCAGTCCTGCTTGAGACATCTCATACATACAGGCTCCAGAACTCAACACAGCCACTGTTGTGCTGGACTCCTCACCTCCTGGGAAATAACTCTTGTGTAATTTATGAGCATATTCACAAGACACGTTGAAAATAACTTAGGAAGCAAAAAACTAATGGCGCCTGGGTGGCTCAGTAGGTTAAGCGCCCGCTTTCAGTTCAGGACATGATCTCTGGGTCCTGGGACCAAGGCCTGCATCAGGCTCCCACTGTCCTTCCCCCTGCTCACGCTTGCATGCTCTCTCTCTCAAATAAATAAATAAAATCTAAACAACAACAACAATAAAACAGGAAAATCACCAAACGTTTCAATGGCTAGCAAAAGAAAAATGGATTACAACGAGATGATTTTCTTTTCAAATTAATAAAGATGAAAAATACAATGTTGGTAAGGAGGTGGGTACAAAAAAAAAAAAAACACCAAAACTCTAACAAGTTGATTTTAGGAGTGGAAGCACAGAAACCCCTTACATAGTAACACAAACAGAGACACCTGCAAACACACGCACGCGTGTGCAAGACACAAAATTGTAATTATGGTTTCAGGGTGAATAAAGTTTTCTTTAAAAATCTCCAAACCAGGATAGATGTCAGGCAAGAAGCGAACCAATGACAACTACCAGTGACTGCGCTTGGACAATCGGATTTGTAGATTAATGTTCTCCTCACTCCTTCTCTCTCTGTGTTTCTATGTTGTTGTGACTTCTTTATTGGGCACCAATTTTCTTGAAGGATAATACTAAGTATACTTTATAGGGTTGGTCAGTCCACCAGCCACGAATGTCTGCATTCCACTACAATCTCACAGCAGTTTCCTAGGAAGACATGTGAATAGTAGACATGATGTGCTTAAATCAGAAAACATGAAGTGTTAGGAAGTTATCAGCCAGATGTCAGTGAAAATCACGTACCAGTTTTTACTACCATAAATAGGGTTTTTCATAAACTGTTCACGTGAAAGATGGTTAGCTGTCTACCCCTTCCAGGGCCCTTCCACACTGAGGACATTGCTGGGATCGATCTAGCCGGCCCCCAGGGACAACATTTTCTGGCTTCCCTTATTTCTAAGGAAGATCTGGAAGCACACAAAGGGCAATGGAATGTGGGTAAAATCAGGTCGACCCCTCCCACACCTGCCCATTAAAATGTGCAAGCGTCCACGCTTTCTCTTTTCACATCGGTCTGCTGCCAATCAAGGCCCAAGGAAACCCCAGAAACACCAGGATTGGAAGACAGCAAGCTTCCTCCAGCCTTGGTGACTGAATGACCTCATGCATGAGAAGATTTACCCCTGAACATGCCCTGCCATTGACTGGGTTTTGTTGTATTTGTTGATATTTCTATTGTTTTGGAGATTTCTATTGTTATTGTTTTCTATTGTTTTAGGACTGGATTATGAGCGTCACAACCACCCACATTGTTCTAAATTATATCCCATGAACCCATCCAGAAAGCTTCCATTCCCTTGTGCTGTTTACATAGTAGGATATCATAGTATGAGGATGCCGGGGGGGG
>LNAC01000806.1:119157-146268 GCA_002007465.1 Ailurus styani | reverse complement strand
GGGGGGCTCTGTCGGTTAAGCATCTGCCTTCTGCCCAGGTCATGGGCTCATGGTCCTGAGATTGAGTCCAGAGTCCAGCTCCCTGCTCTGCAGGGAGCCTGCTTCTCTCCTTCTCCTTCGGCTCCTCTCCCCTGCTTGGGCTCTCTGTCTCTCTCTCCCTCTCACTCTATCGAATAGACAAATAAAATCTTTAAAAAAAAAAGGATATTATACTATGAGACTAAAATTGAATATGTTCTTCTAATAGATGAAAATTTTATTTTATTTTTTTAAAGATTTTTTATTTATTTATTTGACAGAGAGAGAGAGAGATCACAAGTAGGCAGAGAGGCAGGCAGAGAGAGGAGGAAACAGGCTCCCTGCTGAGCAGGGAGCCCGATGCCGGGCTCGATCTCAGGACCCTGAGATCACGACCTGAGCTGAAGGCAGAGGCTTTAACCCACTGAGCCACCCAGGCGCCCTAGAAGAAAATTTTTAAAAAGCGGTATAAACTAACACTGAAAAATTGTTTATCTTCAGGGAGTGCTGAAATTCTTCGCCTTTCTCTAATCTGTAAGGTTACACATTCTTTCAAAAACATAGTAATCACTCAGCCCAGTTGAAAGCACTATTAAACTTTATATAGACATTCAGTAAAATATACACTCAAAATGACAACTGAGTTAAAGAAAGTGCTCCAGAGCCCCAAATAAGGTTTCAAGAGAAAATACATCAAGAACCAGTAGATAGATATAATGTTGAAATTTTTCAGGGAATGTGAAATAACCACCTATTAATAATACCCATATAAAAATTTTAAAGATTTAATATATTCATCATTAATTAGATGAGGAACTAGAAACAAATTTACAAATTACTTTTGTGAAAACTTGTTTGTAAATTAAAATATAGTGCATATCATAATCTTTGTGGGAAGAAACCCAAATAAGAGAGGGGTTAATTCAATGGCTTTTATATCCTCAAAGAGCTCCTTCTAATTCTCCAAGTCAAGCCGGCCCTAAGAAAAGGTTTGCTTGTAGGCCTAATTAACTTCCATTCCACAACCACCCAGTTTTCCGGGGAAGCCACAAGGAACTAATTAATCAAGTGGTGTGCCTGTCAAGAGAGTTTAACTAAGTCTGCCTTGTGCCTCACAGGAATGGTACAGGCCTACAATTGCTATTGGTCAGTGCCCAACACCTACACCAACAGATGTCTGTTAGTTAAACTTGTCAACACGGTCAGATAAGTAGAGAATTTCATGCTTCAAATATGACAGGCTGGATCCAGGCTTCTCTGAATCCAGGAATTGCCCACCAAGAATATGCTGGAAGCATAGGACACACACGAAAATCTCATTCATCTGCATCACATCGTGTGTGAAAATGATACAAATCCTGGGTGCAACATCCCACCAAAATCTTTAAAAAAAAGTATTCTGCAATGCATATATTCCATGGATCAGCATTTTGAGTCAGACCACAAATAAATCCAAACGTGGGGATTAAAACAAGAATCTACTACAAGCATCCGTGGCTGTTCCAAGTTATGCATTAGCAACACAACAAATGACTTTTTCCCTACCAAAGCAAAGGAAGACCAAAACTAGAACAGGAGGGAAGGAAGGAGGGAGGGAGGGAGGAAGGAAGGAAGAGAGGGAGAACATGACCACTGACTCCCATTGTTTGTCCACAAGAGAATTTTTCAGTTGGTGGCCCAGGAAAAACTGATACCATCTGAAGCCATTTATGAGCAAGGATAATTTTTATTTTGTTTTAAAATACAAGTATAGGGGCACCTGGGTAGCTCAGTTGGTTAGGTGTCAGACTCTTGATTTTGGCTCCTGTCATGATCTCAAGGGTCCAGAGATGGGAGTTCGGCAAGGAACTCCACACCAATATGGTAGTCTGCTTGAGATCCTCTTCCAGTGCTGCGTTCCCGACAATGTGTTTGCCTATTCTCTAGCTCTCTAAAAAAATAAATAAGTCTTGAAAGAAAGAAAGAAAGAAAGAAAGGGGGGGAGGGAGGGAAGGAGGGAGGGAAATGCATTTAATGGTTTTTCTTTTAGTTTTGACAACCATCACTCAATGGCGGCAAAATGAGTTAAGTCATGACATTTCCATATGGATGTCAACAATATCGCCTGTTCTTATTATCACACACAGAAAGTGATTTCACATAAAGTTTACACAATGGACACAGATGCCTATTTTTCATAAGTTGTCAAGCAGCTAAGATTTTCTTTAAAAGCTGTGATGTTTCAAAATGTGCCTGGTAGAGCTGTAGTAAAATATTTTATTACCTTCTACTCCCTCAGGGGTGAAAATGCTCTCTTGTCAACTGGATTACTTGAGAAAAATTATGTGAAAATTCTCAACCTTTTCGGAAACAGACATTACTCAAAAAGCAATGTAATCTTCAGTAATTTTCATGAAAACCTCGGTATATTGGTTCAAAAAATACCAACAAAACAAAAATTACTCTTGCTTTAAAAAAGAAGTGATCAGTAGTTCGCCTATTTTCAAAATGGGGCCTGTAAACATATAAATGATTTAGAATGGACATTAATGAAATATAATGACTCTTTAGAATTCACACTTTAGTTCAATACCTACTTAATTCTCTTATATACAAGAGGATAAGATTGGCCAAGCCAACCTTAATTTCGATTAATCATGTGTCTTTTTAAAAATTTACCTCTGTATATAAGAAAATCCTATTAGGGAATTATTCATTTTTAAAAATTGTTTAAAGATTCAAAATTTATTTGAGAGAGAGAGAGAGAGAGAGAGAGAGAGAGAGAGACATAGCCAAGGAGTAGAGGGAGAGGCAGAGGGAAAGAATCTTCCAGCAGACTCCTAACTGAGCACAGGAACCTGAGGCAGGGCTCCATCTGAGGGCCCAAGAGATCAGGACCTGAGCAGAATCCAAGAATCAGAAGCTTATTGTACTGAGCCACCCAGGAGCCCCTCTATTAGGAACTACGAATGAAGGTTAAAAAAAAAAAAAGATAATGGAAATTTACCTAAGAATTTTTTCCAGTTTTTTTCTTTCTCTTGAAGAAACAGAAAGAAATAAAAACACGGAATAAATGCTTTAAAAATGCCCATTAATAAGCTTACCAGGAAAATACAAAATACTCAATAAAAATTGAATCTCAGATAGATATGCAAACCATCGCCTATAATTATTTGATAAATCTGGGAATTCTACAAGTCGTCCTTTATTTCTTAAGAACTAGGGAAATTGAGGCAAGCATCATTGACATATGAGACACAGATAAGAAAGTGCCAACGCTTAAAAATTGGATTTGCAGTCTTTGTCAGCCAGACCACTGATGTAAACAGTTCATATCTTCTCTATCAACCTTTCAATTTCTTACCTTCAAAAATGGTAGACGGAAAGTGATGTTTTAATGAGTCTAGACATATTTTGAAATAAATGGCATGCTTTATGGGGAGCCCAAGTGGCTCAATTGGTTAGGCATCCAACTCTTTTTTTTTTTGTTTAAAGATTTTATTTATTTATTTCACAGAGGGAGAGAGATCACAAGGAGGCAGAGAGGCAGGTGGAGAGATGGGGGAAGCAGGCTCCCCGCCAAGCAGGGAGCCCGATGCGGGCCTCGATCCCAGGACCCCAAGACCATGACCTGAGCCGAAAGCAGAGGCTTTAACCCACTGAGCCACCCAGGCGCCCAGGCATCCAACTCTTGATTTTGGTTCAGGTCATGCTCTCGGGGTCATCAGATCAAGCCTTGCATGGGCTCTGTGCTCAGTGAAGAGTCTGCTTGTAATTCTCTCTCTAATAAATAAACAAAATCTTTAAAAATAAAATAAGATAAAATAAAAGGCATGCTTTTATCTGCAGGATATGGTAAGGAAAAGGAAAGTAATGAGGTCACATTGATATCCTTTAGAAAATGACAGACAAAGGAAGAGTTTGTGCCCAAGATCACAGCTCGTAGGCACATGTGGCTCCTTATTTTTAGATTAAAATTAAGTTAAAGAGAAAATGTAGTTCTAAACTCTTGATTTCAAGCACTGAATGGCCACATATGGCTATGATCATAGATTTTTACCATGGCAGAAATTTGTATTGGACAAGGTGGGCTATGAATCCTGTAAGACCCTACTTAGCAGAGGCGTGCATTTCTGTTGGGCTGGTATGGAGGTAGAAGAAGCAAGTACTCAGTAAGCACCCAGCCTCAAGGTGCAGTCCCATCACAAGTGGGGCCCTATGGTCCTGCTCTACCCAGATGATCTCCATGCCTCCTTCAGGTGGCTCCAGCAGCAGTCTTTTACCCCGTGGCAGGGACACACAGGCGAGGACAGAGCCCTGGGGCGGGAGTCTGAGAACCTGGCTTTCGAGTCAACTCTCTGGCCTCTGGTAAGTTACTTCCCTTCACTGTACTGCCACCTCCTCCTTTCCAACATGAAGGCCAGAAAAGGGCTGATTTCTACCAGCTGCTCTGGCTCCTGGACGCCGTGCTGTGCTGAGCACCCAGCAGTGAGACGGGAGAATCAGGGGGCAGGAGCAAATGGAGAGGCTAACCAGAAGGGCAGCTTGCCTAATTTGCTTCCAGCCATCACAGAAGCACAGCGAGTTCTCCAAGGGCAGTGCTGGGGACTCATTATTCATACGTGTCTGTAGGTAGCAGTGACTTCTGTTCAAACCATTGCCCCTGGAGAAGCTCTCTGTCTCTTTCTTGACAAACTAAAGACTCTAAATGTCAATAGTCTCATTTGTATTATTCTGCTCTCCCCTTCCCCATTTTAATCATGTAAATAAGGGCAGTGGAGGGGTTGATAACCAGTGACTGCATAGTAAGGATCATCATTCTCTTTAAGGAATTTTCCTTATTAAAAGAATTCAAAACGGGGCGCCGGGGTGGCTCAGTGGGTTAAAGCCGCTGCCTTCGGCTCAGGTCATGATCTCGGGGTCCTGGGATCGAGGCCCACATCGGGCTCTCTGCTCAGCGGGGAGCCTGCTTCCCCCTCTCTCTCTGCCTGCCTTTCTGCCTCCTTGTGATCTCTCTCTCTCTCTGTCAAATAAATAAATAAAATCTTTAAAAAAAAAGAATTCAAAACATTTCTCTAAAGAAGCAGTCTGCGAGATGTTTATGACTCTGAGTTTCAAAAGGTCTCACTCTCTAAGGGAATTCAAGGAAGCATCTCTTAGAGGCTTTGTGCTCCGAAAGACTGACTCTGTCAAGTACCGCTACTTTTTTCCACGCTGTTCCAGAAGCCTCAGAGATACTGATCCACAGTGAACTCAGTGCCACAAAAGGGGGAATGAATTTACATATGATTTCCATCAAAGGGACCTCTTGAGCCCTTACCATGATATCAGATATCTATCAGAGGAAAGCAAACAGGAGATGATTTTCGATTTTTGAAAGAAAGACCCAAGAAATTCCCGCGAAGTTCACCAAACATGTGAGAAATATAATGTGTGAGAAATATAATGTGTGAGTAATTCATTTGAGACTTCCCTTCATCATCACTGAGCAATATAGCCAAAGAAACAAAACAAAACAAAACAAAAACAAAAACTACTGAACTCGTGGGAACACTTATTTCTAGTCACTTTTGAAGTCAGATGGTCCCAAATGTTATCGCTAAGGACCCAGTCCCATCGAACAATTCTGACATTCTGGGGTACTACTCTGTTGCACTATCTAGGTATATCAAACATCCTGGAGAGCACAAGCAATGCAGATTAAACACTGTGCAAAAATCTGCACTTTTGTTAAAGGGATGATTATAAAGTAATCATCCCGGGCGCCTGGGTGGCTCAGTGGGTTAAAGCCTCTGCTTTCGGCTCAGGTCATGATCTCAGCGTCCTGGGATCGAGGCCCGCATCGGGCTCTCTGCTCAGCAGGGAGCCTGCTTCCTCCTCTCCTTGTCTCTCTCTCTCTGCCTACTTGTAATCTCTCTCTCTGTGTCAAATAAATAAATAAAATCTTTAAAAAAAAATAAAGTAATCATCCCTCAAAGATTTGGTATGAACCGGAGCTTTCAAGAAACTTCCACGAAGGTAAAAAGTGGCCATGACTCAAGAAAAGAGAAAAACTTCACCTCTTCATTATTTACAAGCGATTTTATTTCTATTTCATTGAGTTTTCCTTTCTTGTTAATTTTTTTTTAAATTTATTTATTTGACAGAGAGAAATCACAAGTAGGCAGAGAGGCAGGCAGAGAGAGGAGGAAGCAGGCTCCCCGCTGAGCAAGGAGCCCGATGCGGGCCTCGATCCCAGGACCCTGAGATCATGACCTGAGCCGAAGGCAGAGGCTTTAACCCACTGAGCCACCCAGGCACCCTTCTTGTTAATTTTTAAATGTATACAATTTATACTCTCCCTTTCATGTGAATGACAGACTGAATCCTTGGACCAAAACAAACTTAAACAGCAATGGCCCCGAGTTTCGGTGAGCTACCCTTGATTCCTGCAATACATTATTCCTCCTTCACAAAACCAATGTTTAATATCGGAGCCCGGTACTTATGTTAGCTGCATGGGGGAATATTCTAGAAAGACTAGAAATGACAACAATCAAAGCTAATAATTTATGAGACTCCATTTTCAAATTGCTTTCTACCACAGTCCCAAGTTCAATCTCTCCTCCAATGGACACGGAGTCAATTAAATCTGGGGTTAAAACTTGGCTCAGTCCTGCTTGGGAGCTACCTGATGGCCAACGCTGAACACTCCTAGAGGTGATATATAAAATGGGAACGGGACATGGGAATTGAGGAAACATATGGTAAGTTCGATGGAGAGTCTCTGCTAACATTACTAATTTTATAGAATAATACTCTATTCACAATTCAGGACTTCTCTTTCTTAAAAAGGAGTCTTCTACACATTTCACAAGAATGCATCTCAGGATCAAATGTGTGATTAGTTTTATACATTTTGGCACTGAAGTCTAACATATATAATAAAGTAGATAAATCTTAAGTGTAGAGCTGAGTTTGTCCATATGCATGCACCCACGCAGCCAAAACCCATGCCAAGATACAGACAACGTTCAGCACCCAGATGTTTGCCTCCTATACAATGCTAGTCATTATCCACCTGGCACTCAGCGGTAACCACTGTGCTGACTTCTATCACTGCACATAGCTGAACCTGTTTTTATTCATCAACTTAATGCAATCGTGCAGTGTAGAAATTTCGATCTGGCTTCCTTCACTCAAACGCTATGCCCCTATGAGAGTAGCTCTTCACTGGATCACTGTATACTGATTTCATTGTTGAACTAAACCGCTATCTGATAGGGGGCGGGGGGGGCCGATACTCCAGAAGTCATGAAAAGCTAGCAACAAAAGAATCATCGCAGTGACAACTGAGGTGATCAGTAGATTGTGACAGCATGGTTGGATGCGGACACTGGCTCTCAGACCAACGAAGACCACAACCAAGACAAATCGATCATATGTATGAGGAGGAAGGGAAGGGGAAAGAAGGGGCAAAAAATTCTAGATGGTCTCCGAATCTGCTTCCTCTCATACCATTCTACTCCTTTGGCGCTCACACACTGATTTTATAAAAAAGCACAAAAGTTCCTGAAATGATACAAGTACATCAAATTAGGAAAAGTAAGACTATTAATATAATTTTTATTAAATCCCATAAACAAGAGAGATTTCCAACAAGATGTTGATGCATGATTAATTCATTTTAATTATGTTTTTCTTATTTACCTGATTTAAAGTTCTCTCTTCAATCTTACACATTATTAAAAAGGTATCTTCATAGACATAACTTTCCTTCCGCAATCTTCCTGCCTGAGTGAGATTCATTTCACTTTATAATCAATAAGCCTCGTGCTCCATTGTGCCTCCTTCAGCCGGCTGCTTTCACATTATTTAATCTGCCTTAGCGATTCCTAGGGGCTTAGAGATTTAATGTCGTAAAATAGAAATGAACAGTCTTTAATCATCAGGTTTGCCAGAAATGGTGTTAACCCAAGTTTAATGTCCCTGTGTCCCGGGGGAATGTTCCCAGGATCCAAAACAGTGAAAAACATTTTTCACAATTTCATTGCAAATTTTCCGAGTGAAATGCTTGCTCACATCATTAGACATTCGTCTCACATGGACACAAACAATGGATGGCTTCCCTATTGTTTCATGATATTCTTAACCTGGTAGTCACCAGAATGGTGCAAGTCCATGAACACATACTTAAACACATACTTAAAATGAAATACAGCAGAGAAAAATAGCCAACAACAAAATCAAAGAATCTTTGCTTTCTGTCTTGTTTGCCAATAATTGTGTGTTTTGATTCCTTTCTAGTATAACTGCAAAATGTTAACCAAATGTTTGTCTCCCGATATGAATAATTAGCACAAAAACACAAACTTTCCAAAATGATTCTTAAGGAGGCGCCTGTGCCCCCCGCCCAAGAATAGCTGTATCTCTTTAGTAAAATTCCTTTTTCAGTAGTGAATTCTCTGCTCTTTCATCTCTTAACCTCCCTCACCACTCAGTCCTCTTGCTGAAACAGCTCTTGTCCCTTGAGCTCTGCCTCAGTTCGTCACTAGCACCTCTGCTTCAGCTGGGACAAACACACGAGCCTGGCCTGAGGCATTTTCACGCCAAGACACTGTGAGTTGGCTACTAGGAAACCCTCAGAGAAGCAGAGGATTCACTCCGGTTCCTTTTCTTTCCTCAAAGCCAACAAAATGGGTAAAGCCTGTACTTAGTGAGTAAGCAGTCAGCCATGATGCGCGCGCTCTGAGAGGGTTGGGGAGACCCCAGAATGTTTTGGGGAGCCCATTTATCAAACTCAAGGCCGAGGCATGAAAATTAGAAAAAGTGCCCCCTGATCAATCCACCCACACATTTCCCTGTGCTCCCTCACTGCATACACCGTTCAGTCTATATTTGGGTGCCAACCCTCCCACGCTTTCCCCCTCACAGAATTTGCCATGGAAATGGCTTGTTGCTTTATACTACATCACGGGAGACGGTTCTTTCATGTGGCGGAAATTTCGGGCTGCACTGAGATCATTCCAGATGTGAGGAGATCAAATGCAGAAAACACAATTTCACGATGAAGAGCTAGGGTCTGTTTCCAATCATGAGACAGATACCTGTGTTCTTCATGTGATTCCCCAACTAATAAGCTTTGGATCACGGTGAACTTGAATGTCCTCAAGTTCAATGAAGAGGTGAGCCAACTCCCAATTCACATGAAAGCAAAGAGTCCTTATTCTGTTTACCTACAAACTTTCTACATTTCTAAAAACATTACCAACAGGACAGTTCTAAAGACCCTGAGTTACCATCAAGAGGAAATTTTTGAGAAGCACAGGTAATATTTTAAGTTCTTTGGACAGCTTTTGCAAACAATACTACCTCATTCTCTTTGAACTACTCTTCGGGTAGGATCAGGTGCAGATTTTTATCTATCATTGAGCTCCATGTCAATCTAGATTATTCTTAGAAGCTCTACGACTCTCCTTTATCACTGTTCTTGAATCCATACTATTTTCCATTCTGTAAATTCACCGAAGGCTCTTACGGTAAACACATCCGTGCAACATGCACTTTCTAATAAGATCCAATTCACTGTATAAAACCTGCTATGTACAGGGTCAAGTTTGTGTGCTGTTATTGTAAATACAAGTTGATTTAAATATTAACCTTGTGGGACACCTGGGTGGCTCAGTTGGTTAAGCATCTGCCTTCGGCTCAGGTCATGATCCCAGGGTCCTGGGATAGAGNGCAGGGAGCCTGCTTCTCTCTCTGCCTGCCACTCTGCCTGCTTGTGCTCTCTCTCTCTCTTTCTGACAAATAAATAAATAAATAAATAAAAATTTTAAAATAAATATTAACCTTGTGACACTCATGCAAAATATAGGCTTATACTAATTACACAAACACAAAATGTAAAAAACAGTAGGCCTACTGTCTCCCCTCATCACATTCAAACTCTCCATGTAATTGTCTTCAAAATCATCGATAACCAACTAGATGACAGATGACTTGCCAAGGCAACATCCCCTTATGTCCAGCCCAGGGTCTTCCTGCACGACACTGCTTCAGCACATACTGATTTCTAGAAGACCAGTCTCACGAATGACTCTCTCAAACCTTGGCTTGGAACTGGGAAACCTACTGTGAGAAACAATATACCAAGGCAGCATACTTTGGCTGGTTTTTCAAAAAGACGCGAGGAATGGGGAGCAGGGGAGTAAACATGGGCCATTCTAAAGTCTACGAAAAAGTCCCTCTGAGGGGCAACTGGGTGGCTCAATCCGTTAAGCATCTGCCTTCAGCTCAGATAGTGATCCCAAGGTCCTGGGATCAAGCCCCGCATCGGGCTCCTTGCTCAGTGGGAGTCTGCTTCTCCTTCTCCCTCTCCAGATCCCCCTACTTGTGCTCTCTCTCTCTCACTCTGTCAAATAAATAAATAAAATCTTAAAACAAAAACAAAAAAATCCCTCTGAACGCTAAGCAGTCCTGACACAATTCTGTCAATTCTCTAGAGAGCTGAGGTAGTACAGTATTTCTCAAAGTGTGTTCAGAGGACCATGTAAATGAACTCCTACTTAATAAGCATGACGCGGGAGCCACGTTCTGAAGGACCCTCTTGGAGAAGTAGACCATAAATGAAAACCTCGGAGGTATCCTTGTACAAACATACCTGCTTCTGTTTGTTTACCCTTGCATTTTCTAAATTTATCTGACCACATAACCCTGCTTTCATGTAATATCCTCTGCAAATAATACTCCATTTAGGAAAGTCTGTTACAGTGAAGAGCACAGAATGGAGAACCCCACCGCCCGCTATCTGGGACTCTGGATAAAGCTCCTGATGCCTGCACCCCCCCAAACTTACTCCTCTCCAGAATGCAGGAGATTTACAGGATTTTCTTGAGCCCGAACATTCCCTTATTTTAACTTCTGTATTAATAACGAAAATAATGAGCACATTAGTTTAAGGTCAAATTCTACAATGCCATAAAGATAGAATTTTTATGTTTTACATTCGATACTGCATTGGGGTGCTGCTTTATCTAGTCATTAAGCAATTTGTTGTGCCAAGATTTTGTCAGACTGATATACCAGCAACACCTTAGCATAACGAAGACGGACCAAGACTAAGACTTAGAAATCCTTGCGCTCTTGCTTCTGCCGCTTACCCGTAAGACCTTAAGTGAGTCATTTCACATGCCTGGATTTCAAATCCCTCGCTTCACTTGTAATTTAAGACTGTTGAAATGAATGAGCCCTCTAATCCCCTTCACTGCTAATATTCCATGACTTGAAGCACTGTGACCTTCTTAAATGGAGACACGAACATGTGGCTGCTGCGAATCTGTTTTTACAACCTGAACTTGACCCTACTGATTATTTCCTGTGGAGGCCTTGATGAGAAATGCGTTGTTTCTGATGGTAATGGTGTTCCAAAGATGATACTGGAGCATCTTTTTTTTTTTAATGTCATTACTACCCACTCCTTCATCAGTTATACTGTTATTTATTAAATGGCTGATATATGCCAGGTGCTAGTCTCCACTGGAGGGACACAAATATGCGTCAGACTGCCACCCACAAGTGGCATTTAATGGAAAACACACGCACATGAGAATTATCATAAAGGTTCTATTTTAAATCAGGGCTTCTCAGCTTCAGCGCTACTGGTATCTGGGGCCAGATGATTCTCTTTGGACTGCTATGCTGTATACTGCAGAATGTTCCCTGGTCTTTATCCACTAGATGCCAGTAACACACCCCTCCAACCACCAGATGGGACAACAACATTGTCTCCAGACATTTCCAAGTACCTACTGGTGAGAAAGGAGCAAAATCACCCTTATTTGGCAAACACTGGTTTATTCCTTTGTTTTTATTTACTTGAGAGAGAGAGAGAGAGAGAGAGAGAGAGAGAGAGAGAGAGTGAGTGGGGGGAGCAGCAGAGGGAGAGGGAGAGAGGTAATCTTCAAGCTGACTCCCAGCTGAGCATGGAGCCCAACGAGGGGCTCGATCCCAGGACCATGAGATGAGGACCTGAGCTAAAACCAAGAGTTGGATGCTTCGCTGACTGAGCCACCCAGGTGCCCCAACAACCACTGATTTAACTATATCCTTTTATTTCAGAGAATTTTCCATCCGTGTGCTATGCTCTAAGTGAGTCTGACCATAAAAATCTAAGGATAGGGGCACCTGGGTGACTCAGTGGGTTAAAGCCTCTGCCTTCGGCTCAGGTCATGAACTCAGGATCCTGGGATCGAGTCCTGCATCGTGCTCTCTGCTCAGCAGGGAGCCTGCTTCCCCCTCTCTCTCTGCCTGCCTCTCTGCCTGCTTGTGATCTCTCTCTCTCTCTGTCAAATACATAAATAAAATCTTTAAAAAAATCTAAGGATAACAATTCTATCCTATTTTTATTGCTGTAATTTCAATTTTGTAATTATTTATTAAGTGCCTCCGCAAGTATAAGGTGCTATCCTATTCACGAGAGGCCTTTAGAAAATTAGGATAACATAATTTTCTGCCCTCAAAGGTTTACCATCTTGCTTAGGAGAGTGGTTGGAACACAGACTAACACCAGTAACAGCCAGGTGGAATAAATTCCAGATGGGGCTATAAATAAATGAATTAGGAACAAGTCATTTATTCAACAAACATTTCCTATTATGTTAGTGGGTCAGCTTTGGGTTCTAGGGAGAAAACAGTAAACAAGATAGATCACTGCCACGAGGATGGAGCTCCCATTCTAGTGTTCACAGGAAAGAGAGTCCTTTCTCTCCCATTTTCTCAAGACATCTCTTTTTCGTAGAGTTTTTAAAACTGACATATTAGGATCCTTTATGTTCTTTTTTTTTCCCTTAAGATTTTATTTCTTTACTAGAAGAAGAGCAAGCACAAGCAGGGGGAGCAACAGGCAGAGGGAGAGGGAGAAGCAGGCTCCCTGCCGAGCAAGGAGCCCAACACAGGGCTCGATCCCAGGACCCCAGGCTCATGACCTGAGCCGAAGGCAGACGCTTAACCAACTGAGCCACCCGAGGGCTCCCACCAGCACCCATTATGTTCTGTTCTCAGACATTCTCTTGCATCACATCAGCTTCTTCACTATGGTGGCAAAGAGCCAGGTTCCCTGCTGGCCTTCACGATTCTGTCCCTAACTGCCTGTACCCGGGTCAGCCTGAATCCTTTGGGTTTCTTCAACCTCCTCTGGACCTGGTTCTTCCTCCTTCATTTGGTCTCCCCTCCTGCTGGGAAAACCTTTCCAGGACTTGTCAGCTCTCCACAGGGGCTCTGTTTCTAGGCTGCTTCCCTCTGTTTGGGGCACCCCTCCCCCATTCGGACGTGGACCTAGCAAGGGACAGTGTCATGGGGTTCTAGACCAAGGTTAAGGTGGGTTATTCTATCAAACCGCCCTAGTACTAGTTCCTCCGTTTTGTAGAACATCCTCCTAGCCTCCATCTGCCCAAGTCTGCCACTGGGTGACATTATCAGTCGTGCATTTTTCAATCTGTCCATAGGCAGAAGCATCTCTATTTGTAACGGTCTGTAAAGTCCTTGCCTTGTCATTCACATATTTGTGAATCTAAATGATAGACTAAGTAGCAACTGCTGATGTGCTTATTTCTACAGTGAAATCATACCAAAAAATACAGGCCAGACAGAACTTCTCTGTCCGTGAAATCATTTTCTTATCTGATAACAGGGACATAGCTCCATCCAGAATAACCACTTAATGGAGTAGGAAAGAAACAGAATACATCGCTCATGAGTGCGTGAAAGCAATTTATCTAATAACTCAATAATTTTAACTTTGAGCAAGCTTGGCCTGCCTTAGTGCCTAAAAGCTGAAACACCAAAAGAAGCATGTTTCCTGACTGTCATTTTTATGGTTCAATTATCAAGGGAGTCAACTCTCTTCAGCTCTAAACATGGGGTAAACGTCCTATCTATGTCCTGTTGCTTTCTGCGTTGGTTGTAAAGACCTCCAGTGACATCATTCGTTTTGCCGCCCCACAAGTCTGTCCTTGATTGCTTCCATTCCATTTGGCCATCACAGATTTCAGAGAGATCAATGGGATCCAACAACCGTGAAATGGAACCTGTTCCTCTCGAGCTCAGGAACCATGGCTGCACACTGACAGCCAACTGGTCAGGTAATGTGATCACAGAGGCAAAAGGCCCCAGACCCAACCACCGAGCTCACGTTGGGTCACCATTTCCGAGCTATATGTCAGTGTTTTTCCGAACCATCCTCGAAAATTGCTCTACCTATCAGTCTGTCTATAGTCTCACATGTAGAACAGAGATGGCATGAGTTCATTCACTGTGGCATAATGATAATTAGAGTATATCTCCGAGCTCTTCACAACTAATCAATGAAAAATGCTTTGATAAATCACTCCAGGAAAGAAATCAAGCACAGACATTCCTGACTTCCGGTGTCGTGGAACTCTTCTTGTCCGTTTCAACAAGTCCAGGTTGGGCCCTCCAGTAAATGAACAATACAACAAGACTTGGTGCCAGTGAGATTTTGGACACCTTTCTTCAATGGACCAGACACTTGCTTTTGTTCAAGGAAAACAGTCCAGAGAATCAAAACTCTGCTCATCTATACTGGCTGAAACATTCTAGAATATAGGCCCAGCAGACTGTCCTGACTTGCTACTTATACACAGCTCCACATTCACTAAGTAAAGGCATTAAGATAAGAAAATTTAAATACCAATTGCAAATGAAGGGAAACCAATAGGCTCCCTCCAATCCTATGCTCCTACATTGTGTCCTCTTCTAAACTCAGTAGCCATTACTCAAAACTATCAGAAATTTAGTAAGTTATCTTTTCTAACATCCTTGCTTTTCACATGGACATGTTCCTCTAAAATAGTCTATAAACCTGATGTTTATACCTTTAAAAGCTCAAGAAAAAGGTATTAGTTGGAAAAATCTGACACCTTAAATAAGAAATTCAATGAATAAAACAAGAGTGATAAATATAGTTTCATAGGCTGCAAAGGATGAAGCATCTACCAGCAATCAAAACTGGTTTTTCTATGATGTCACCATAGAGTTGATCCCGGTGTCAGCATGGACACATCTAGAAGCTACTATACTGCTTTCAACACCGATTTCCCCCAAAGACTTTGAACCCCTTCTCTAAATCTTTCCCCTATTCCTATCCTTGTATCCTCCAATGAGATGTGTGGTTTCTGGTATAGAAACCAGGATCTACATACCACACCACAAGGAATCCCTGGGTAATCACCAGCACTGTTTCTATGGTCACATACCAATAGATGAATACTTGAGCATCTCTCATCTTTTTGAGACCCCATATTGAAACGCCAAGAGTGCTTTACTCTGCTCCATTTTAACTCTGCTACTGGCCAATTCTATTTTCCCCAATCTAATCATTTGAACAAAATCTTCTTAAAGGTACATATATGCACATGCACACATATATAAAGGACTTCCTATCAATGAATTATATATATTTTATATGTATAAAATATATGTATACATATATGTATAAAATTTATATGTATAAAATATATAACTATGTTTATATATAAAGGGATAAAAATGGGCACGCATATATAATAACACAAATTACATTATGTGTTTATAAACATCTAAATGTTAACTGAAACAGATAGTCACTTCTGTGGGATGGTAAAAAAAAAACCTCAAAGATCTAAAGGGCAGCAGACTCATTTTAAAATTGCAACATATATGACCAGTCTGTTAGACAAGAGAGAATCCCATTGTAAACACGCCCACGTAACTGCATTTCAGCTCCCTAGGGGCAAATGCAATGCATAATTTAATTACAATTTCAACCTTGTATTTTTCATGCAGCTTGTAAAAGAGATCAAAGAGCCGGCCAGGACGCAAGCTAAGTTTAAAGTCAAAAAACTTACCATGAACTGGCTCTGAACACCCACTCTTAAGAGACAGTGCTTACTTCACACAGTCTTAATATCAAGCCAGCACGTGGAAGAATGATTTACAATAAACAATACTAACTTGCATTGAGCAGATGACATGCTTTAACTTAGAACTTCAGTCACCCCCCATACTCTCCCTAAGGGATTACGGTGACCACATACACCTTTAGGAACAAACGTGAGTGAAATGTGAAGTTTCCCAGTCTTTCTGTGACTCTGAAAGCTATTTCTTAACAGGTTTGGGAAAAACAAACAAACAGAGCCACTCGATAGAAATAAACCCACCAAGTGAATTCCAAAGATTTCACCTTAAAGAGAAGAGAAACTGACGAGTGTACTTGCATCTCCATGGTGACAACTTTACTTCTACCCAGATTCCCGCTGACAACACTCCTGTCTCAAGGACAGAAGTCCCGTACAATCCTGAGTGCCTAGGGACAAGAAGAGTCCTGCAGCAGGTGGGAACGTCAGGATTACACTACACCCTAAGTCAACAGCAAGCTGCAATCTCTCCCCTTCCTCTTCTGATCTGCTGGCAATAAAATCCAGGAACGTATCATCCCAAACAAAATGAAACAAGTCCCTCTTCGCCCATGCATTGTCCCTCAGCCCACAGTTCCTACACGGAGCACACACTTCATGCTTTACCTTTTAATTACTGGAGTCTGTCAAGGGCTCTTCCTACGATATCCAGCAGGAATGCAAGTTGATGCGTGCAGTTCACCCCCAAGTGGCATTTGACTCCACTCTGTGCAATCCCTCTATACAGTACGGATGAACGGGCCAAGTTCAGGTTCACCACCCTACAGTGTCTTTATTCCTCACAGCACAAGACTAGAGAGTGGGCAAGCCACGGCTGCTGGTGATACTCCGCTCCTGTGAAACCTAATGGAAAAAGCATGTTGCAAAAAGCTCTTTACAGGCTTGCGCTCCTCCCTCTTGCTGTGCCAAACTTAAAGCTGGAACACTGATAAAGAAGAACAGAAGACACATGCGCATGCACGCGCGCGCGCGCGCACACACACACACACACACACACACACACAAAACCAACAATACAAACTGCCCCCTCCAGAGGAGCTTTGTCTTCTAGCCAAACATTACCCACGCCAGGCTTGGGGACAACAGATGAAGCCACGTATGAAGCCTTGAACTTTACTGCCCAGAAGAGTCCAGCCAGAATCGCCTGGATGACTGAGCCGAGCAGGCATCAGTCCGCCCAGTGCTGCCTCTTTGCAACGTGCGTGGAGTGTGCAAAAGGAGAGCAAATAAACGCCCAATAAACAACAGAGAACGCAGCCAGCAGCTTAACCTTGCTCCTGCCTTCAGAAATGCCAGACTGCTCTGTTTGCTCAGGACTCTCCTTTTACCTACATTCAATTTGAATGAGCCAGTGCAAACGCACCGCCGCCCCGCTCCTGAGAACAGGATGCATTTATCTGAAACATGAGGAGCATGCCTAATGCCCAGGCATCCTGTGCATTCCCAGGAGATTTTATTACACGGCGAGCTTCCATTTCACGGCTGAACCCCTGCCAACACCCGGTGCACTACCGCAAGCGCCGTGTCTTCCAGCCAGCCTCCGAGCCACACACGCTCCCAGGCGCGGTGACGTCCCGTGCCAGGACAAGCACCTTTTCGCAAGCTGCTGCCGTATGCACCCAGGGGTGCAGTGGGGGACGGAAGTGTTGAGCGAGCGGCCTCTGCCCAGCTTCGCTTTTCTCTTTTGATCAGCAACTTTCGAGACCGGGGAAAAAAAACGAGTAGCAGATGAACTGTGGCGTGCCAGCTGTATCCTGACAAGTAACTGCTCTCTGGGCCTTTCTTAGAAATGGATTCATGAACACAGACCACCCTGGCTTTAATTCTTCTTTGATAGATAACATTAAATACAAGCTTAATAAAAACCCACTGTAGAAAAAGCGAGTGATGTTCTAGAACATAAGAACGTCTGCCTACCAGGCCACGGCCAGCATCCCATCTGATTAAAACGACCTGCTACCAGCAGTGATGGAAAGCCGGTCTGCTTGGTACATTTAATTTTACACGTCCCCCTCACGTATAGCTCATAATTGATTGAGTTGAGAAGACACTACGATTACACTGCTCATTTCTCTTCCTCCAATTGCCCCCACTGTATAGAATGGTTTGGGGAGGAAATGCGGATGGCTGCCTGTTACTGGGGGCCTTTGTGCTCAGGCATTCAGGACAGTGTAGCCTGAAGGGGGCTTTGCCGAACCTTCTTTGGGAGCTCTGCGTTTGGGGAATACACATTTGGATGAAGCAGGGAGATTTTCCGTGACTCGTTCTAAGGCTTGAGATGCCGGATGCTGCCAGACACGCCACAGAGGTGGCAAGCACCCCATCGGGAAGAAACAGTTTGGATCTTGGGCAATATTTCACAGGGAATGCTGAATAGATGCCAAGGTGATCCAAGGAATTCTACTCTAATCCACAGGTCAAGACACTATTTGGTCCCTGGACCGAGGGCTTCTGCGCATCTCTGGAATGTCGCGCTAATCCCACTCATGAGAGAATGATGTATAAAACAGATGCTAATTTATAAAGTATAATTCACCCAATAAATAATGTATGACAAAAATCGATGTCTTTCAAATGACCAGCATTTTCACATCGACCCATCAAACTTCAACCAACTCCGTGTTTTTTCCTAGATTCAGGCACCTAGGACCTGGGTTATTATTATTATTTGGGATTTCTGTTGTACAGAATGACATTTTTGAAACAGAAAGAAAAAATAAATCTAGTATAAAACTGTAGCCTATTTGCCCTCCAGGGACTAATAAAATGTGTGTTCTGGTGAGTGCGTGCGTGTGTGTGTGTGTGTGTGTGTGTGTGCGCGCGTGCGCGCATCGATAGCATGGGAATAAATATCAAGTGATGTCAGTCTCACCCTTTAAGTCAATCAGAACGTAAAAGTATCATTAGATTTTTTTCAACAAATAGTTAATAAATGCCTAACTTAAAATACAGTGGGTCCTTAGAGTTAACAATAGGTCGAAATATATAATTTCTAATTCTGGCACAGATCCTCAAAAGCATTAGCATAAGATGGGGAAGCAGGAGCGGTGAGGCAGAGGAGACAAAGGTGCACAGGATAGCGTAAACGACCAGGAGAGGACATTTTTAGGCAAACACTCCAACCCACTTTTTCAAAAGGTACTTATGATTATGACTGCTCACACACAGCCTGAAAAGGCCGAGGGCGTCTTCCAACTAGTGGGCGCGTATGGAAACAGCTGTTAGGGAATGACAACTACCAATATCTGTTCACAAATATCAGCTCTATCACTTGGCAAAAGAGTCTCAGGATCGATCAATTCATTTATCCATTCATTTCTTCACAGCAGCCTTTCCAGACTGCCTCCCATGGCCCACATTCCGCACTGCCCGTCAGGGGACACGGAAATGAGTAATAGATCATTCCTCCAGACCAGATGGGGCTCATGTTCTTAGAATTCAGGATGTCTTTCCTCACTTCCTAGAGGAATACCTCAGCCAAAATGCCACAGCATGACATTGCAGAACTCGACCAGACGGACGTCAGACCCACTAGGATCATCCTGGGGCTTCTTAACACATGAACCCAATCTTCGCAAATACCTTCAGGAGAGAATCTGAGGAAACACCAAAAACGATGGGCCCCTGAACCACCAGCAGAGACTGCAAACAACCGGCTGACTCCCATGACCTTCACCTTCTGCTCTCAGACTAGGGCTTTAGTGGGTAGTAAAAAAAAGACATTGCAGATGTAACTGCAGTAAGGGTATGAATGTAAGGTGATTAATGAGGTGGCCCTACACTATCATTAGGAGTGATGATCCTGGATCACTAGGAAGATGATCCTGGATGGCCTGAATGGGTCCAATGGAATTACATAAGCACTAATGGCCAAAAGAGGAATTGGAAGAAGAACTCCTTCTCCTCCCAGAAACGAGAAGAAGATTCGGTGCGTCATTGTTGGCTTGAAGACGGAGGAAACACAAGTCGGGAACGTGGACACCTCGGTCCTACAGATGTGAGGAACCGACTTCCGCCCACGAACAGGGAGCTTGAAGCAGACCCCAATCCCTACAGGCTGCGGGCCACAGTCCTGGCGGATACCTTGAATTTAGCCACGTGAGACCCTCAGCAGAAAATCCAGTCATGCCATGCAGGACTTCTGACCTGAAAGGGCCATGAGTGAATACATGAGTCCTGACGACGTCACTAACTTAGCAGCAATCTCTTCCACAGCAGATCTCTGATGAGCCAGCAAGATGGGAGGCCTAGGTGAGTGATCTTCCATGAAGCCATCAATCCTCCTGGACTTTCTCCTTTCTTTGGCTCCTCCCAGGGGAGAGTAATCCCGACCACAGCCACGGATGCACCAGATAACAAACCAAGCCCAGAAAGACTCGAGGTCAGCACAGGAACACCCAAAGGCTGGGCACAGGATTCTAGGCCAGACAGAGTGGAGGGGGAGTAGCGGTGCAAATAAGGGCCAGACACTGTGTTAGCTTCGGGCGACTCAGAGGTAAGGAAGGCAAGATCTTTGTCTTCAAGGGTGTTATAATATATTGAAGGAGTTGGGGCGACTCAGGGAAAGAAAACCATGAATAGAGACGCCAGGAGCAGAGAATAAAGTCATCTCTTCTATTTGGAGGAAGGGGATTGGGAGGTGGGAGACCCCGAGGCACAGATGGTATGAATACTAAGCTGCCACCTTTCCACAGATCCCATACACCAAGAATAAAGATCGATTACTACCAAAATCTAAACATTTTCTCCCTCTCTCTCTTTCTCTCCCCAACCTTCCACGTGCATGACCCTATCTCACCTCCCCATCATCCCTGCCATATTGGATTCTGTATCTAACATAGTGATAGTTTGATTTCCGTGTGAACTTCGGCTTTCTTATTCCAGACCGAGATGAACACCTCTCTAGTTTCTATCTAGTCTCAAAATGGAGTCCACGATTCCTATCTTTCCAAAGATTTAAAAAATGCTCACCTTGATTTTCTGGATGCCTATGCAAAGCGTGAATCTACTTTCCTGTGAAATTAGAATAATTTCTTGCCAAAAATTTCTACAGAGTTCCCCTTGTGGAACTCCAGCACAACTAAAAAAGAAACTTGAACTGAATGTAGGGCTATCAGTAAGTTCAGGGACAGCAAAATCAGAGTTTTTCTGTATTCGGAGCATAATGAGGTCAACCTGCTTCTCCAAGTTCATGCAGATGGTTAACGCGGGTTGCGCGAACCGCCAACTGACCGGTGTGCTGAGGTTATCCAGTGAACACAGAACTCTCTTTCTCCTTTGAAGCATTGCCGCCTTTGTGGGCTTCATTTTCTGCTTTAATAAAAGGAAAATGGGTCTGCAAAATGGTGCTCAAAGGGAACTCTTGAGTTTCCCAGTGGCCGACTTCATATTTAATTGTATCATTTTTACAATAAGGAGGAATCTTTTCCCTTCAAGTTCTAAAAATAGCAGGAGACCACACAGCTTCAGCTTTGGATTATCGACAGAACAATTTGTTCCATTGGCTTTTTGACTTTGTTTAGTTGGGAGATATTATTTTATTGTCAGGTTGATGTTGGTTCCTTCTAGCTGTGAGTGGGCTTAACACAAAAGGTGTTCTCAGGGCCAATTTAAACCAGCAGGGAGAAATTGTTACACCTCTGAATCAAAACAGAGAGGAAAAGTATATGCCACCTGCTTTGATAAACTCCCACCATTTATTATCTGACACTGAGGTTTTTAAAGTCAAACACTTTGTAGAGTTTAAGCAATCACCATCTGATTAGTACTTAATGACTGATCTCACTTAAAGGCTCCATTTTCATTAAAATGCAAAGAAGGCAACAGAATATCATGAGAATTTGCATTTTTAAATACCCAGAATTTTCTTTCTACTAAGCAATCAGTTACAAACTCCAATAATTCAGTAGAATGCACAGTGAAGTGGGTGAGTCAACTTGCCCAGAGAAAACAAGCGTATTGCAATTATACACTTGACATTATAAGCCCAGGGCTAGCTTATGCATTTCCAACCTGAGGAACACCCAACCCAAATGAAACTGTCCTGTGACCATAGAATCATCTGGTGAGGCAGCCGCAGGAGCTAATTCAGCAGGACTGGTTCCCAACGTTCTAAAGGACATCTCTGCTCCATCAGGGACCTCCTAGCCATGGGTGGGGGACTTTGAGCCCCTGGTTCTCCTGGAGACCTTCCCAGATGGTGTCAAGGCCCTGTGGTACTTCAGAACTGATGTCCCTATTTATTCAGTTACGGGCAGTTTCTAACTCTGAGCTCACTTTCCTTCTCTAAGTGCCTCAAACCCTACTGAAAGGAAAGGCAACTCTATTAGCAAGGGACAATAAGGGAAAATCTTCTTAGGAGTCTTTTCAAAATTTATTAACAATGTGTGGGCCCAAGATGCAGAACCTAGAGTAAAAGGCAATGGTCTACCCTACACAGAGTGCTGGGACAACCCAACATACCCACTTTGCGACTGTGGAATGGGACGGATCCAGATGTCATGGATGGACTCAGGATGGAATCAGAAAGCTAGGGAAAAAAGAAATGGAGAAAAGGCCAGGAGGGGTTGCCATCCTTGTGTTAGAGCCAAGCAGAGAGGGGGCCTGTGAGCCAAGCAGGTGGCTCCCATCCCAGATGATGCATTGGCATCACGGAGGAAGCACTAAGAATACTCATGCCTTGGGGCGCCCGGGTGGCTCAGGGGGTTAAGCGTCTGCCTTCGGCTCAGGTCGTGATCCCAGGGTCCTGGGATCGAGCCCCACGTCCCTGCTTAGCGAGGAATCTGCTTCTCCCTCTCCCTCTGTCTGCTGCTCCCCTGCTTGTGCTCTCTCTCTCTGTGTCAAATAAATAAAATCTTAAAAAAAAAAACAATACTCATACTTTTTCCCCACCCAAGAGATACTGACATAATTGGTCTAGGCCGGGACCAGGACTTCTGAAAGACCCTCATATGGGATTCTCTCTCTCCGTCACTCCCTGCCCCCACTCCCAAAGAAATGAATAAATAAATAAAAATCTTTAAAAGAGACTCAGGTATTACTAACATTCAAGCAAGGTTGGGAAGCACCACTGTCAGGCTGACAGGTATCCAGCAATTTCCTAAAGTTACCGTAGGTCAAATACCGAGAGGCTGCCCGTGATGGCAGGTAAGCTAAGCAAAGAGACAGGCGATCCAAATAAAATCAAGAAACTCAGGGCATTCAGGCTTCTCGTGGGTCAGCACAAGAGACACTGAGTGGCTGAGTCTTCTGCACAGAGAAGCAGAGCTGTTTCTGGAAGTATCTCAAGCACTTATCCCAGGCAACCACTCGGCCATTTATTCTGACTGGGGATGGTATGCTGAAACACAGAAGGCCCACCTACATACGGTATTTATTGCTTGACTGAGAAGGTTTTAGCATAGCTCCCAAATATTGCATGGGCCGTACCAGTGTGCAGAAGAATTATTTGTTGTTTATCTGAAATTCAATTCCACTGAGCAGCCTGGATTTTATTCACTACATCTGGGCCTGGAACGCCTATTTACTCTTTGCTGCTATCACAGGAATATATATTGATGTCACGTGCCAGCCACTGTGCTAAGCGCTTGGCACGTGCTTCCTCTTCCCAGAAACCACATGTGAAGACTGAGCTAAGAAGATCTCTGTGCCCGAAGGCGGGAGGGCTCTCCTCCTCCCGCGGAGTAAGCGCAGGTAAATTGTGGGGTGCGCCCTGAGGCGTGCAGACCCAGTCAGCCACCTCCTTGCACCTTGCAGCAAATAATGGAGCCTTTCTTAGCCTCAGTTCCCCACTAAACAGGGGCTTTCTCGTGGATTCTATGGAGAATCAAGACTCTGCAAAGCAGGAATCCCAGTGTTTGGCATATAAATGCTTGTAATCATCGTGATCAGGACTTCCTAACACACTGATTTCACGGAGGTCTTTGACATACCGATTTTAAAATGGAACCAAAAGAAACTCTTAATAGAGGAATTTCAGGCTTGGTTCTTTAAGCAACAAGTAAGAGAATTTAGAAAATAACGTTTAATTAGGGACACATTTCTCATCGACTTCCCATGCTTCCACCCACCTCCCCCCTTCTCGTCATGACACCTGCCTCTCAAACATGTCATCTTGTCCACCGTAAGCATCGGATGTAGCCATCACCATATGATCTGGATGTGACTGGGTGGGGGCAGGGGACCTGAAGCAATGGGGTATGGGGAACTAACTCATCGTTATATATGTTTGCAATCTACATGTTATTGAGATAACATATACAAAGGATCGGTGATACTAAGAAAACACTAATATAGGTATAAAAGTATGAAATTCAAAGCAAAGGAAAGGAGATCATTTTACAAGAAAACCTAAACCAAAGACCACTGTGGCAATCTAGTGTAATAGGGCCCAGCAGCCGAGGTCGAAAGGGACACATAATCACTGAGTTCCTTGTCTCATGATCGTCAACGTACTTTTTTAGGAGAGAGAACTTCCTCCTGGCATAATATTCATATGCCACCCAGCTCCCCAGACCACACAGTAGCCTGGCTCTATTTTTGTATTTCCCTAAACAAACAGCAGCATTCTGGGCTCCAAATATACTTTTTTTTTTAAGATTTTATTTATTTATTTGACAGAGAGACACAGCCAGAGAGGGAACACAAGCAGGGGGCAGAGGGAGAGGAAGAAGCAGGCTCCCCGCTGAGCAGGGAGCCCGACGCAGGGCTTGATCCCAGGACCCCGGGATCATGACCTGAGCCAAAGGCAGACGCTTATCAATTGAGCCACCCAGGCACCCCAGTTCCAAATATTTTTAACGATATGATATCCTTGAACACAAAGCAATCAAGAAACACATATTACAAATATGTTCCGGAAAAACTTTTGGATTCGTGCAATTGTAGAAATGACCAGCTCACTGGCTGAATAAACTGGAAGATTTCTGATTACAGCCCAAGGTTCACAGGAAACTCTCCTTATCCTTGCCAAATGCCTTTGTCTTTAAGACACTTGTAACATCTTGCAGGAGTCTTCCAGAATCCTTACCTGTTCCCAAGACATCTTCTAGGACCGGCGGGGGTGGGGGGTAGGCGGGGACGCCACGGAGACTGGCCACCAGCCCCCTGCGGGCTCACAGCAAAGCCTTTGCAGCACCTTCTCCTGCTCCCAGCAAGGGGTCCTGCCTCCACAGGGTCAAACCCAAGGGCAGAGAGGCCCTGCATTCCGGAACTACTGATGGGAGCCTTCCGGGGTTGAAATTGCTAGAAAAACTCCCAACCCATTCGGCTTTTTTGTCGCTTTTCTTCATCAACTTCCCCAGTTCAAAATCTATGAATAAAGGCACCGACGTGAAGCAAATCCCCTGTGGACCCGTGAATTGTGTTACTGTGGAACAGTATAGATCTTTTTTTCTTTTAGACGGGACCATTATAGGGAGAGAAAGAGCATTTGCTCGATACTAGGAAACTCTTTCACAAGCAAAAGTTCAGGCCAACCCAAAATAGACCCATTAAGTCTTACAAAGGAGGCAAAAATTATATATTATATAAAATACAGGAGGAGAATCAACACTCTGAATTGATGATTTAGAGGACTACCAATGACTGAGTCTAAACTCTTTAGCATAGTAACAAGGCCTGTTGGAATTTGCCCTTACCCCTTCTCACTGATCAGCATTCAGGCTCCATCAAATAATTTCCTTGAAAACAACGTGCATTTTATGGGTAGGGCCCTTCCTTATCACACAGCTTTCCATTTCCTATTTCCCTCCAACTATTGAACTGCCAGGTATTTCTCTTTCAATGCTCACATTAAATGCCACCTCCTCCTTGCAGCCACCCCAGAATGCCACGGACAAGGTACTTAGCCAGCATGGCATTTTACACGGACACTCCTCATGTAGTATAATGACGCCATTTGAATCCGTTTCCCACCCTCCGTTAAACAAGTGCCATTGTGATTTCTTCATCTTCGTGTTGAGACAGTACCAAACCCAAGCAAACGTGTTGAACTTGACATCAATTCATCCAAAAAGGAGGCCTGAAATAATGACATGATGTAACCCGTGCTCCAAAATACTGTTTCATAAAAATGGCATAGAGACAGACCAGTGTGATTCCAAACACACGCCTGAGTTCATGAATTAAAAAACTGTCAAAATGAAAAGAAGTTTTGAGTTTCATTTTCAAATGCCCTTACAGAGCCCAGAGTGCCCCTTGAAACGCCAAAAGCACAGAATGCAAACTCTCTACAATAGTTCAATTTTCTAGGGCTAATTTGTAAAGAAGGGGGGGTGGAGGAATGGAGGGGGGAAGAAGAGGGAAAGAGACACAGAAGAGGCAGAAGACATTTAAATTCAATTGGAATTTATCCTATACTTTTTGTAAATTGGTGTCAACTTATAGCTTTTCCTACATATAATCTTGTTTTTAGAGAACAGGTTGTGTTTAATGTTTCCAATCTACTGACGTGCAACCAACAACAACAAAACAACAAAACAAATAGCAGAAAATGTAAAACATGTTCCCTCACTGGCTAGTACTCCGCAAACCATTCTCTGGTACTTCTTTTCTTTTGTCAGGTTGCAACTGACCTTCATGTTCTTGAAAACAATACGACAGGTGTAATCCATGCTAGCTGGTTCTGCTACCTTCGAGGGTACCTTGCATTCGGCCTCCCCCCCCATAATGTCAGTTCCTGTACACAGGCTCCTATCCAGCTCCCCAGAAAGGTAAAGGCCTAAGTCCTGGGCTGCAAGGTCTCTTTGTTCTACCAGTGCCTGCCTCTGGGGTTGGAGGGGGGAAACTGAGGCACGGAGATGTAGCCACTGGCTCTGGCCCAGGGTCTGGCACCTAACCACCATTATACCCAATGCCGAGGGCAAAAGCCAAGCTCTGGCCTGTGCCAGGAGGAGAAGGCTTCTGGGCCAGATCAGCAATGTAAGGTCAATGCATTAGCGACGGCCCCTGCGTGGCAGCTCAAGTCAAGTATGAGGCTGGGGGCCGTGGACGCAAGCACAGGTCTGAGGGTGTCGGTGAGGAGAGTAAATGGGTGTCGGGGACAAGAATGTCCTAGGAGGAATTTATGGCTTTGATTTTTGGTTTTGATTATTTATTTAGTCAGAGAAAGAGAGAGAGAGAGAGAGAGAGAGAGAGAGAGAGAGAGAGAGAGAGAGAGAGG
>LNAC01000806.1:0-118869 GCA_002007465.1 Ailurus styani | reverse complement strand
GAGAGAGAGAGAGAGAGAGAGAGAGAGAGAGAGAGAGAGAGCGCAACGGGGACAGAGTCACTGCCACTGGACTTGGGTTTTCCTAATGTGATCCGGTCCAGTTTTCTCCCCTGCACGTTCCAAGCCAGTGCCGGTGGCCTTCAGTATACAGTTCGAGTCCCCAGCTATGCTGCATGAGATTCTCCGTCGCACAGCCTCCGCTTTGGGTCACATGCCTGGGCACCCAGGTCCCGCCTAAGTCTACCTTCTCTTAGGATCCTTCCAAGGTTGGACATAACCTTTGCCTTGAAAGAAACCTCCTCACCCCCCTTCTTTGGCCTGGCAAACCCCTCCGGAGCCCTGCAGGCCCGGTGCAATAGTTCTTGGGGCTGATGCTTTGCTGAAACGCAGAGCCAAGTTAGTAGGTCCCCGCGTTGATTCCCTACAATTCTCTCGCACAAGAGCAAGTAAGACCATTACTTATTTACTTTCGACTCTGAGCTTTGGAGGGCGGGAGAGTGGTTATTTATCTGTCTATCTCCAGGCACGGATACGGAGCACTGCCGCATGGGCCTATTGAATGAATGAGTGAGTGCACAAATGAAAAACAGGAATGACTTAGGGAGGAGGAAATGTAGCAGAAAATAAGAAAATGAAGCAGAAAATAATGCAGCAGAAAATAAGACAGGGCAGAGGCAAGAGGAAAGTGGTGGAAAGCTTCATAAAAAGACCCTACAACACCAAGCCCTCCGCTCCCATGGCGGCCGCCCCCTCCCTGAGCTGCCACAGGCTGCCAGCCCCCCATCTGGGATAGCCTCATGGAAGGCGGTCAAGCCCGGTGAACTGGGAAGGATGGAGGAGGAGGAGGAGGAGGACATATACAGGCCAAGACCTCGGGAAAGTACACAACACGGTCTCTCCCCAAACACAGGGGCCCGCATGGAGGATGGCAGGAAACCCGCAGAACCCGGTAAAGAGCCTAGCAATGGACGGAAAGCAGGAGCAAAATGGAAGCCATATGGGCTGAAAACAGACTCTACTACCGTGGAGCCGGGAACCAAAGCCGAGAAAGATAGGACTAGACCTCTGGTTTCAAGGCAAACCCATTGCCCAAACCACCTCATCACCCCCTCCAACGTGCCCCACCGTAACACACATTTCCGAGCTGTGAGACCAAGGCCGAGAGGCACATCCTGTCCAAGGCCCTACTGAAAAAAGCTGTAGGGCTTGGACTGGATCCTAGGCCTTCTGACTCAAATGTCGGGCTTCTTTTACCCCACAAATTCTCCCACAAAAAGTCTCCACATCCAGAAGCTGCAGAGAAGGCAAAGAACCTTCATTCACCCCATGCAGCTGTTTGGACTTTGCCGCCATCGACTGGCTTCCGCTTCCTGTCGTCCCTGATGAGCTACGTCTGGAGGAAGCAAGCCCGCGATTTGGTGTCACGTGGGCTGTTTGCAATCATACGGACACGCACTAAAGGTCCCCTGTCAGGAGAGCACCTGCTGGATGTGAGGGGCCTCTAGACCAGGGCGAGCTCCAACCAATGAAAGCCATGGGAACCTCCCCGCACCGGGCTGCTGCCTTGTAATGGAGGCACGGATGGTCCAAACTGGCTTCTTACTTCCTGACGAGAACTTTCGATAACATTGTAAGTGTGTATGTATTAACCAGGTTTCTAGCTTCTGGAAGATTGGTGCCTTACCGTCGCCCCTACGTACAGAAGCCAGACACTCCTTGGCCGGACAAACCAGTGCTTTCCAGGGCTGACCTTGCCTCGGCCCTCTTCCTCCCTCATGGTCTGATACTCCCTAAGGGCTCCTCCGCCAGGCAGCACACTTCTCAAATGCAATCTGACCAAAACAGGGCCCACACCCCTAACCACCCCTTTTATTTGGCTCTCCCATACTGGGCCATTATTCTCTTCCCATAAACACTCCCAGGGTGAGAAAGGGGAAAACTAGGGACAACCCCTATGCCCCGAAGCAGACTACAATTAACCAGATTTGCCAGTCCTAAGCTCACTTGCTGGTGTAGGCCATTCCTTCCTAGGAAAACCACAACAGAGGCTGTGGCCACAGTTGGTCTGCTCTTTCTACTTCTTGACCCACCTTGTTGCTTCCCCAGGAGGCCCCCCAGAAGTCATGGCGGGGCCCTTTCTACTTATAAACACGGAGTCCTAAAGCATCTGTTCAAAGGCAATCATTTTCTGACCATATTAGCCTTAATATACCTCAAATTTTCTATTGATATGGCTACATTTTAGAAATGGGGGAGGGAGTACGTGTGCTAGAGGAGCTAATTTTCCAGTTATCTTGAGGGAAAACGAAGGTTTCATTTTTCGCTTGATATGAAAACGTACAATTTTCCAACACTGAATACATACCAAATATGAACAAATGAAACTTCTGGGAGATACTGAACCGGCGACAGATATCTGAATGGAACTTAGGAGTCGGCTGACCGCATTCCAAAGTGCTCTCTATCACCTGATATGCTCTCAGGCGTCTACGCCTGTGGAGCTAAAGGCCAAGGGCATCACCTTCCTCTCCACTAGCAAGACGTCACTCTCTAGGCTGTCATGCTGACAACTTGTCACTTCCCTCCCTGAAGAGGCTGTCAAGCCGTGCTTTAAAAAACACACCACAACAGTGGAATGAACCGCCTCACGGTGACTCAACTTCGGGTGTCGGAGTGGTTTCATGGGCCAAACGATGGCGATGACGGACACGCACGGTCACAGCTGGAGTGGGTTCCGGATGCGAGCCCCACAGGTACCCAACTAGGACTTCCACAGTCTGACGTGTGGTCGCTGCTAATACCTATGTCCTTGGAGCCCCGTATATCCCAGGACTCAAAGAGAATTGCAAATATTTAGCTAGTACTTGACCCAGTACGCGTAGCACTATATCCGAGAAGACAAGTATTTTGAAAGAATAAGATATTCTGGGGCCCCTGGGGGGCTCACTCAGTTGAGCATCTGCCTTCAGCTCAGGTAATGATCCCAGGGTCCTGGGATCAAGCCCTGTATGGGGCTCCCTGCTCAGCGGGGAGCCTGCTTCTCCCTCTCGCTCTGTGCTCTCTGCCAAATAAATAAATAAAATCTTTTATGAAAAATAAGATATTCTACAAAAGAAATGCACTTTAGAATTATAAGAGACTGAAAGTTGAGATGAAGAAGGTTGCCAGATGATAAGCCTTCCTGGGAATATTTTCAGAGACCTGGAGAAGATTAAAATTGCCTACATGAGCAGGATGAAAGTACATGGACAGATTTCTACCAGAGACTAATTTAATCGCCTCTCCTTTGCTCCGTCCAGTGGGTTGAAATGTGACCCTCCTGAGAAATATAAAAGTCCCAATTCCTAGTAACGGTGACGGTAAGCTCACTTGAAAGAGGGGTTTTTGAGATAATTATAACTGATCTCAAGATGAGAAAATCCTGGATTAACAGAGCAGGCCCTAAATTCTGGGACAGGTGTCCTTAAAAAGAAGAGGAGACAGAGTCAGGAACAACACACAGGAGAAGGGCATGTAGAAGGCAGATGCGGAACCTGGAATCATGTTTGTATAAGGGGAATGACACCTGGAGCCCTCACAAGGAAGAAGAGGCATGGCAGCACTCACACCTAGAACCTTCACAGGCAATCTGCAGCTGCCAACGTCTTGATTCCGGACTTAAGGCCTCCAGAATTGTGAGAGAATATTCTTCTCTTATTTTAACCTAAGCAGCAATCATAGTACACTGATATTGATCACATGAACATCCAAAGTCCCCAAGGCACAAATAACAATTCAAAAATGTGTCACTGTCTAAAAACAATTGAAAATCACTGTGTTCAAAGATTGCATCTAGCTCTTTCCCCTACAAACAGAAAAAGCTAAAGGATCAGATCTTATGAGATGCCAAAGAGAAAGATGGGACCAGTGTTCCCAGTAAAGCTTAGTGTTTCTTCTGCGTGCTCTACCGGATGAAAGGCCTTTTCCTGGGATTTCTAAACTACCATACAGAGGCGATGTCAAGATTGGCCTGGAATCCTTCCAGAGCTGTCAAGCCCAACATTCTCCATTACAATTTTATGTTATTGCTTATATATCGTATAGGGAAGATGTCCTTAATATCCCAACTGAACTGTCATTGCTCTGCCTGTTTGTTAAAAGCCATCTCTTAAGAAATACATAAATATTCTTTACAATTACCTTACGTGTGAGAGTCAGAAAAATGCAACGTCAGGATCGCAGTCTCAAAGAGTTCAAGAAAAAGCTGATTTCCATTATTTGGTAAGACAAGGCCATTAAACTCAACTATTCCATTGCATTAGCTTTTTTTTTCTTTTTTCAGAGAAATTCCACATTCCATTAAATCACTTGGAGGTGACAAAACGAGAGTAATTTTCAGTACTTTGGTCATCATTCTCCAAAAGCTCAGAGCTCCAAGTAGGTGTGCAGACCTCAAAATACTTGCTGGTTTCTTCTTTCCATAACTTAAGAAGTGAGCAAAAGAGGCATAAAATACAAGGTCCCACAGATATCTCTGTTGCCCCCTAATGATTAGGGAAATAAGAACGTAGCAGGCAGAACTATCAGGAAAAAAACAAAACAAAAAACAACTACATTGCCTGAGGAGTAAATTAGTTCTTAAAAATACTTATTTCTTAAAATTGTGGTATGAAGGTGTGATCACCTTCTCTATAGAAGAACATGCAGCATGCCTATATTTTTGGCAACCAACCAGTTTTTAACTACTAAAGAAATGTCAGGAATTACTCTGAGCATGATGACGATATAGAACCTTTTAGTTTGTGGAAAGGTGAAAAGGAATTTCTATCAGCTGGCCAACATGACTACTCTTCCTACCTCTCCCCACCTTCACTGAGATCTAATTAATAATTTGTGACTACACTGAACAGCTAACAGGTGACCTTGACTGATAGTGATTAACATGTGTCCGGAATTAGAATTTATAGAAATGGGTGATGACACAGGAATCTTTTTTCCTTCGTTTTTTTTCTATATGTTTAATTTTAACATATAAAGTAAGATTGAAAACATTGGGCTTGCCAGTGTACATATATGGATGGTTGCCCTCCATGAAACCATCCCCATATGTCCAAATAGACCATATGGTTTTGTTCACCCAACTCAACTTACAGAGTAGGCCAATCTTTTGCAAAATGTCATAGCAATAGGAATTTGGTCTCAATGCCCCTTCATCCCAATCACATTCAGGATAAAATCACATGAACTCATTCCTCCTCGAGGCACAAATAGCTGATCTAATTTAATTGAGTACATATCTAAAATATTCAGTTCTTTAAAGATTGACTGCTACTGGTATGGTATATCCTTAAACCACTATTTTTTACAACTTTTGCCAGGCAAGCTTGCCAGAGAAATAAAAATAAAAGCAAAAGCAAACCTAGAATCGACAAAATGTATTACTTAAATATAGAAAAGTAGCATTAAATCTAAACGAAAATATCAGAAGGGGCAGCTTCAACAGACTTCATTGAGCCACGGGCCTAGAAAGTCCACTGTGGTCATCAACACAGGAAGTGTAGACTTTGATGTAACATTAAGACATTGGAGTCTCCAGCCTTGCCCCAGATGCACGGACTAGAACCAACTGCAGAAGCAGGAAAGGACCAAGAAGAACAGTGTCCCTCTGCTTCCTGCCCTCCAGCCTAAAGGTGACAGAGCAATGGCTCTTTGTAAACAAACAAAATGGTGGAAAGATAAGAGTAATGGTATCTACAAGATTTCTTCTTTTTAATCAGATTAACTTCAAAGTAATTACTTATATTCTTGAATGATTTGATGACAAAACACAAATTTAGGTATACACACACACTTATTTAAATTTACACTTTTCAAACGCAATATGCTACATATTCATGAGAAAAGACTGTCAAGTGCCCTGGATTTCCTTCAGTCATTTTGGTCATCTCCATTTTTATAGAGCTTCTTTAATTTCACAAATCCAAGGTCAAAAATCAACTCTGAGCTATTAATAGATCTACCAGCAATCACATTTGCAGCATCATGGAAACAGACATCACATTCTCTCCATCAAGCATTGATGATAGCTTCCAGCATTCTGTACCCTTGTTAAAAAAAATTTTTTTTTACAGGCAGTGCTTCCCTCCAGGGCAAGCTTTGCAACGTATTTTGCAATATTGTTGAAGTTAGAGAAGTAATGTCTATCTAGAAATCCAGTTAAAAGTCATTGGGAATGGCACATTGAGTGAGGCAAAAATTAAATTATTAAAAAAAAAAGAATAAGCATGAGACACCTGCCTTCTGAACATTTTTAGTACAGTTTTACCCACTTGTTCTCACAGACATGCAGCATGGACTTTTTGAAGCCATCCTTTTCTGCTTTGAGAACTATAATTAAATTCTCTTTCTCTACGTTTCACAATTTATTGCCTCCTTGAATTTCAATTATGGTATGGAAAGACTGCTCTCAGAGGCTCCCAATGACTGAACTCTAAAATTAATTATCAAAGGAAGGGATTTAGAAAGGATGAGTAAAACCACCCTAGGAACTATGATTTGGGAGTATTCAGGAAGAATTATGAAGTCCATGTAAGTGACAAATTGTGGGGCTGGTAAGATGAGTGCCTTTACTGGACAGTCCTGTGAAATGGATACATGCACCAACAATATAGAAAATACAATATTTCCTTTGTCAACAAATAGCACGGAAAAATATACAACATAACGTAGTCATTGTTCCAAATGTGTAAGCCCTTTGACCTTAGCATCCAAAAGTCATTTTATCCAGGCAGGAGAGATTCCTGCTAGCCTTGGCAGGGTGGTGGGGGGGGGGGGGGGTGTCATCCTCTGTTTATTCCTCATCCACACACAGGAAGTGTGGGGGATAGGAAGAGGCATGTGAGAGAAATGAGAGGTCAGGTACTAATTATATCATGTGGCCAAGTATTAGCAAGTCAAAAAAATCACCACAGCAGCATTATTACTGCAAGCCAGAAAAATGGAAACAAAAGATATATTCATTAAGTGGAGAATAGATGAACAAACTGTGGTATATCCATTCGGTGGAATATAATTCTGCAATAAAAAAGGACAAAGTGCTGATACATGTTACAGCATCTATCAACCTCCAAAACATTTTGCTGTGTGAAAGAAGGCAATCACAAAGGACATCCTGTATGGTCCTATTTATAAAAAATTTTTCAGAAAGTTTAAACCTACAGAGACGGAAAGGAGAGTAGTACTTGCCGGCACTACGCATAGGAAGAGGGAGTGACGGTAAATGCACAAGAGATCCTAATCTGGATTATGGTGATGCCTGCTCAGCTCAATATGTTCTTTAAAAACCCACCGACTGGTACACTAACAATGGGTGAACTGTACCGTTTGGAAATTGTACTTAAATGACATTAAAAAAGAAAACAAAACAATGAAGGAGCAAAACGGTAAAGGAATAAGACAGGCTACACATGCCTCTTCAAGTTCTCCCCTCAGAGCCTGCCTTCAGAGCTCAGGATGTTCACATCTGGTCCTAAAATACAGTTGTTTTATGTTTATGCTCGTTATTCTGAGAGATCGTAAAGACCCAAGTAAATTGCCAGGACACGTGCACACCGAGAAAGTGGATTATCTACAATTACATGAGGTTTCATTTGCTGTGGCCAGCAGGGGACACCATCCAATGACACGGCCAGCTCTCCCGGATGTGGGTGACCTAGACCAATACCTGACTCGAAGACACTTACACTTGAGACCACAGAAGTTCAAGATCATGCTCTAGTTAACGTTTGTCGGGGGAAATAAAGATAATAGTACCTTTACCCAACAGAGCTGTCAGGATTAAATGAAGTACCACATATACAGTACTTACTTAGCAAGGCCTGGAAAACAGACTTTGTTCAATATGTTAGTTACTGATTACTTCGCCCTTTGGATATAGCTAAATAATTCTTGAAAAAAATTTTTTTTATAAGATTTATTTATTTGACAGAGGCTCAAACTCACAAGCCCAAGATCAAGAGTCACGTGCTCTTCGAACTGAGCCAGCCAGGCACCCTAATTTTTGAAATGTTAAGGCCTCACTTTTCCAATGAAAATTTGATGATATTTCCCCGTGACATAATTTCTCAAATCCATTATCGGAAAGGTAGCTACTAATTTATTGGACATCACTGGAATTCCTTATTCAAATGGATAAAAAATTACGGAAAAAGTAGGAAAATAAAAATCATTTCCTACATCATGCGCTGTATGCTACTGAATCGAATGAGAAAAATAATGGCATGGGGCCCATGGCTGGCTCAGTCAATAGAGCACACGACTCGTAAGCTCAGAGGGATCAGCTCAAGCCCCACATTGGGTGTGGAGCCTACTAAAACAATGATAACAAGATAAAAATGTGAAAGAACTGCATATTCAGTTAAGTGATCGCCTTTTAGTGACGCAAGTGAGTTTTTCAAGTAAAGAGACATATTTTAAAGCAGTTTTAGGTTCACAGTGAAATTGAAGGAAAGAGACAAAGATGCCACAACACTTCCCTCCAGCCCCTGGGCAGCCTCACGATCACCAACGTCCTGAAGCAGAGTCCTACATTTCATGTGATCAATGACCCAACCCTAACACATCATTATTAAACCACTTTCAAATTAACACGAGAGATTAGTCCTTATGTTGCACATTCTATGGATTTTTGCAAATATATATTGTTATACTTCTACCACGTGAGTATCACAGAGAATAGTTTCGCTGACCTAAAAATCCTGAGCTCCACTTATTCACCTCTCTCTCACCCTGATACCATCTGCAACCAACGATCATTTGAATCTCTCCACAGTCTTGCCTTTTCCAGAACGTCATATAGACAGAATCATACAGGATGTAGCCCTTCCAACTTTGCTTCTTTCTCTCAACAAGATCGATTTGAGGTTCCTCCCTTCATTTCACAGAGTGAATTTGTAGATGTTCGTTAACAATGTTTCTTTAGAATGAGGTTATTTACAAAATTAGTCCTGAACAATATTAAAATTTTGTGTAGCTTCAAAAACCAATCAGTCACAATGAAGTCAGTATTACCTTTGGAATACCTAGATGTTTTGAAGTCTACAGAGACAGTAAGTCGGTGTTTTCTCATTCTGGCAGAGCTGGCTACAGATAAGATCATGACATTTTAATAGAAATGATAACCTTCCTGGCCATGGCTTGAAAGAATGAAAATGTGGCCAAAGCCTTTGAGATAGTCACAAACATACCTTGGAACAAAAGGAAAGAGACATGTAAATCATTAGAATGGTAATTGGTCTAATTTAAATAAAGTGCAAGTGTCCTTTACTGGGATGAAATTCGTTTTCTCTAGCAGTAGCTCACGAAGGAAATATCCAAAGATCCCGAGGAAATTTTCAAAAATCAGAAGAGCTAAAGAAATGGATGGTGGGGAAAAAACCAATTTCTTTCCCACAGAGATTCCCAGAAGAATGTTATTAGAGCTGAAAAAACCTTATAGATGATTTCGAAACTGGCATTTCAACAAATGCACATGTGTGGCAGTAGAGACAAGGAAGGGAGAGAAGCCTGGATGACACCGTGAGAACCTATTATCTGTAAAACTGTTTTCTGTCCTGAAGCGAGGGGGGTCGTCTGTATCTTTTCTGTCAAATACAATAGTCACTAGACACATATAAACATGTTTTCTGCCAATAAACAATTCTGCAGTATTTATGTAAATTAAAAGGATATTTACACAGAAAACAATAACATATTTGAGAGTTACCTACATGTAACTAACTTTACTTGATATCTTTACTGAGATGTAATTCATATGCCAGAAAGTTAGTGGACTGAGTGGTGTTTTTATATTCATAAGGTCGTGAAAGCAATCACCATTAATTCCAGAACATTCTCATCACCCCTTCAGCAACCGCATATCCATTAATAGTCACTCCCCATTCTCCCTCCCCCCCGCCTTAGGCCATCACTAATCTAGTTCCTGTCTCTACAGATTTGCCTATTATGGGCATTTCATACAAATGGATTCCTACAATCTGGTTTCCTTCACACAGGATAATATTTTCAAGGTTCAATGCAGTCACGCATGTATCAATACTTCATGACTTTTGATGGAATAATAATATCCCATTGTATAAGTAGAACAAGTTTTTGTACCCATTAATCAGCTAACGGAATTTCTGGCTAACAATCATTTGAAATGTGCCCCTAGTGCGACTGATTATTCCTTTTCTTTCACTTTAATCAACTTACATTTCAATATCCCTTATCTCTAAAGACAACCACGCTGAAGCCCTATTCTGGAGCTTCAAGAAAGGCTGCAAGCTCCATCCAGATCACTGGTACATGGACAACCACTCCTGTGGCACAAAAGCTCTCCTACCTACTGCTGTTTGTCCAGAATCTACACACCATCGTATATGCCCTGGGGTGCCCAGCAGAATCCAAGAACAAGCACACTAAACCGAGCGTTAGAGACAAAGTTGCTACTGACGACCCTGGTTTTCGGGCTCTTCAAAGTATCTCTCTCGTGTTAAAATTTGGTGTTCCCTCTCCAAAACTCCCCAAGGCAAAGCAGCTAGGAATGACTATTAAGCTAAGCACATCAAGGACTCTTTTGTGTGGGGGCACTACTGTTGCAAAATACATATAACATAAAATTTACCACTTGAAACGTTTTAAGTGTTCAATCCTGTGACACTTAAGTGCACTCACATTGTTGGGCAACCACTAACACCATGCATTTTTTAATCAGCCAAAACCCTCAGCTCCATGACCTCTAACTCCCTACTGCTGGCTTCTCCCAGCCCTTGGCAACCGCCTTGCTATTTTCTCGATGAATTGAAGGACTCTAGGCATCCCTTTAGAGTGGAATTAGACAATATCTGTCCACCTGTGACCAGCTTATTTCACGTGTCATTAATGTCTTGGAGGTACACCCAGGTTGTGCCAGACCCTCCTCACTTGTTAAGCCGAAACAATGTATTTCGTTGCATGCATATATCACACGTCGTTTACCCATTTATCTGTCAACGGACGCGTGGGTTGTGTTCACCTTTTGTTGCTTTTAAAATGGGCTCCCTCTTTTGAGTGTCTGCTCTCGTTTCCTTGGGTAAGTGGACCTAAAAGTGCAATGGCTGTGTCGTGTGGCAATTCTAGGTTTAATTCTTTGAGGAATAAGAAATCCATTCACACAAAGACGGCACAACTTTCCATTCACACCAGCAGTGCGCACGGTTCCAATTTCCTAATGGGCGTGAAGCGGTAGCTCATTGCGGTTTAGATTTGCATTTGCCAAATGTTAGCGACGTTGAGCATCTCTTCACATGATTATTGGTCCTATGTACATCCTCTTTGGCTCAATCAAAATTCTGAATTACAATCTCTGATCAGATACACGCTACGCAAATATTTTTCTCCCATTCTGGAGGCTGACTTTCCACCCTTCTAATAGCATCTTGGATACAAAAAGAAATTTTTAATGTTGATCAAGACCAACTTACCTGTTTGCCTTTTGTTGCCTGTCAACCTCTTTTATAGGTTAAGAAAATGGAATTTTTTTCCCTTGAAATTAAAGGATAATGAATAAAAATAAAAATAACAATAAATACCACCACCCTTGATTAGTGTAACAAGTAAGAGTTTCTGATGGGCGAACGGGTTTCAAGTAAGGCAGATACTCCTAGCTTCACATTGTTTAACAATGTGCAAAGGAGTACGCGACGCTGTCATGGTCAAACACAACCTATAGCGCATATTCAAACGCAAGGACTCTTATGCCAAGGATTTTTCTCCTCTGCCACATTCTTTACAGAAGCTTTGATTGTGCTACCTAATGCAGGAAATACACAGAACTAATATGAGATGCACAATTTTCTGCCTATTACAAGGACACTACAGTCCTATTCCAAAAGAGAAGTGGAAAGGAGGAATCAAATCATTCACCTACCCACATTCACCTTGAAAATATGTCTTTCGTTCTGAAGGAAGAAAATTCACTGATTTGTTCCACTTGTCCCATTTCCTAATATAATAAAATTTGCCGTTTGCCATACTTTCATTAAAACTTTGCAGCTACTATGAGAGCTGTAAAATATGCTTTAAGTACATATGGAAATGCATGAATTTTAAAGAAGGCTTTAAACTTTTAACTATTTAAAGTAGTAACCCACGAATATTAGAATATTGCAGGTGCAAACCTCAATGCCCAAGACGTATCCATCCTATGCAAGAAGACACTGAATTCCCAGGAAGGAATTCAGTTCCATCACCTCTAGTTTAGAGGGACTACCATACTATCGTTACGGAACGTTTTCCAAATAGCTTTTTCATTCATGCACATTAAATCCACATGTATAATATCAAGGTAAAACCAAACTGAGAAAGCTATGATAAGTGAAAATTGCACACAGTGAGATTTGGTGGTATTTGCCCCCAAACATCTTTCATTTCACTACAATTTTTTAAAAAGATTTTATTTATTTATTTGACACACAGAGAGAGAGCGAGAGAGCACACAAGCAGGGGGAGCGGCAGGCAGAGGGAGAGGGAGAAGCAGACCCCCACAGAGCAGGGAGCCTGACTCGGGACTCGATCCCAGGACTCCGGGATCATGACCTAAGCTGAAGGCAGTTGCTTAACCAACTGAGCCACCCACGCACCCATCTCACTACATTTGAATTCCTATTCCTTCAGAAGAAAAAAAAAAAAACAGGCAATGACGTTTGACTCTGTTACTGGACACCAACAGATAGATTTTATACTTCTGGTCAGAATTCTTTTGCATCATTTAATGTGCTCTTCAGCAAATAGATTTACATCAGTGATCATCCAGCTACTAAAAAAACATTGACAATGCACTAAATATTCGAAAGGTCTAAATAATCAGTAGTAGTATCTGATTTGGGTTTACAAAGCCAGAATGTTTTTCATTAAGAAGCAAAGGAATAAAATCTTGGCCTAAAGCCAAAGCTCAAGACTAACTCTCTATGGTCCTATGATACAAAATCTTGGGCAGAACCGAACAAAAATGGGAAAGACAATTAGGAGTGTGGACACGACCGCTGTGGTTCAGAGTTTCCAGTAGCCGTGTCTTCTATTCTTGTCAAAGTGTGGATGGAGGCCACTGCTCAGGGGCAGCCATGCCTACCGTCAGAAACCAAGGCAGACGGGGATTCTGGCTCACCTGTTCTTTTTTCTAAATTATTTATTTATTTATTTATTTATTTATTTATTTATTTATTTGAGAGAGAGTGAGAGTGAGAGTGAGAGCGAGAGCTGGGGAGGAGCAGACAGGGAAGCAGAGAAACTCTGAGCAGGCCTGCAGTGAGCCCCTTTTGCAGGGCTTGATCTCACAAACCTGAAATCATGACCTGCGTGGAGACAGAAGAGTCAGACACTTGACCGACTGCCACCCAGGCGCCCCCTAGCTCACCTGTCTTTAAGTTTTATCCTCCATGTGAAACTGGCTGATGTTCCATGGGAACATCCTCCCTGTTTTAGAGGACTCGTTGGAGAACATGGCCTTGATGCCAAGAATGTGGGTTAGACATAGTTTTTTCGCAATGGAGAACATGCTTCTTTGGCAAGTAGAAACAATACTGGGTGCCCTTGTGAATACGTTCCATGCTTTCAGTGGGGTTTAGGCATGAAATCATTTGAATGTTATAGTAATTATTAATATAAGCCCAGTGCCCTGGCAATACCACTATCTAGACAGGAGCCCCTGGCAAATCCATTCCAAAGTGACAAAATTAGCATATGTCCCCGGAGCACCGTGAATGTGAAATGAAATCCAGTGCGGGCTAACACGGAACACAAAATGAGCACTCAGCAAAGAGTGGCCACTGTTCTCACTCACCGAGAACCACTTCCCAGCTCATTGCAGCATTCTACCGCTAAGACCCCTTAGCCCTATGTGAATTCCCAAGTGACTGGCCAAAGGCAAAAGAAAATAAAGTAAAATATAAAATAAAATTTAATAACCAAGCAACATGCAAGACATCAGAAGGCTGCTTCTTGTCCATGTCTTGTGGGATCTGAGGATTAGCCCATTTGGTTGGGGCTGCCGGAAGAGTGAGAATCTGAAATTAGATATGGAATCTTCTATGGAGCCCATGCAGCGAAAAGCTGTGAAGCTTAAGGGCGGGCGACTTCACAGTAAATTTGTCCCCACACAACTTTCTGGTGAGCGCCCTACATGTTTTGAGTTTCAGCTGGCGAGTCGAGCCTGATTGGTTTCTAGCCACAAGGCAGAAGTCACTTTACTGCAGAGAATGTCATGTGGATGGGTAAAAATAGGACTCCAAAGCAGATGTTAAGTGATGAGCTAAAATGACAAGACCCGAGGCAGAGAGAGAAAAGGGCCTGCGTGATCAAATGCCACCTCTAGAATTAGTTAGATGCATTGTTTCTAAAGGCCAGTCTGTGCACATGTGTTGATCACTGGCAAGCACTTCACTGGTTCCAGGATGCATGTGAGACCTATTTCTGTCGAGGCTGGTGGGTCCAGGTCAGAGCAACATCCTCTCCCCGAGCCAGTGCCATCAGGACGTGCCCAGCGGGAGCCCTTTCTCTGGCCACGAGCCTCCATTCACAGGGCTCTAACAAAAGCACCATAGCATAATCACTCATTCTGGGCCAAAAGGTTGTTCCTCATTTTGTGCTGTCTTTTATTTTGGGCACATCTAGCTCTGTCATGATAAACCCTCTAACAAGGATTTTAACAACACTCATTCTGGCAGAACTGTCCTTGAACCCTCTTCTACTGAGATTTTCTTTGCTCACCTCCAGGTTTCATTTCCTGTCTCTTGACCTGTCTTTAACTTATTACGAAGTTAATCTGAAATGTCTAACCTTATGCAACATATAGTTCTTATCAAGGTAGTTTTAACGAAAAAGACATTGAAAATATAATTAGACAGGAGACAGTTCATCTCTACCCACTACTGTGGCTCCAAAACCATTTTCCTTTGCAATAAAGATGAGGTCACAATGACCAAGGTGGATTTGGGCCTCTTTAAACAATTCTCACATATGAATCTGGAGGTTCATCTACTGAACTCTAGCGAAGAGAAAAATCTAGAAATTTTGCACTTGGAAAACAATTAATACAACCATTAATGCAAATCTGGAATTTGAAGATTGGAAAAAAATACAACCTGATTTTTTTATAAACAATAATAATAAAGCAGGCCCGTGTTATTAATAAATAAAATTAGAAATCAAATCTGACAGCATAAAGGGGATATGGAACAAAAGGAAAGGTGCGTCAACCTCTGTCATTTACCACACTCCAACTCATACAGCCTCAACACTCTCGGCATATGTTCTCTCTATGCAGTCAACTCTTTCTTGGTTGCCTTTATATTATGTATCCAAACATTGGTTTCACGCATTACTAACCTCACACATAAACTATCAAGTCGAAGAGAAATGAATGCATGTACACTTCCTCTAACTTCCCTCCTTGCTCCACTAGAAAATTTTGATGTTGTATTATGATTTTGGTTCCTCTAGAAAAGTATCCTTGCATTTTTAGTGTTTATTTATTTATTTATTTAGTATATTTTATTACCAATTCTATTACGATTTTGGTTTCTGTACTGGTTATCTTTGTAACTTTTATTTTATTCTATTAAGTAATTAATTATTTAATTTTCAGTAGGCTCCAGCCCAGCAAAGAACCCAGCGCAGGGCTTGAACTCACAATGCTGAGATCAAGACCTGAGCCGAGAATGAGTTGGAACCTTAAGCGACCAAAATACCCAGGCACCCCTCTTTCTACTTTTAAACAATACATTTGTAATTTAAGCCTCTATTGCTGAATTTATTTATTCTAGGTAGTATCTTTTCACTCCTGTCTATGAATCATGAGGAAATACACCCCAGAAACTTCTCCAACATTCTATCTGGCTCTGAATTTTTACTCATTAAGTTAAATAATTTAAATTAATGATCCATTAGGAAGACATAACACATTTGTGTTCTCTTCCAGATCCTTAGTTGCCATGATTATTTAGATATTTCTATTGAAATGGACCTGATACTCATTTAACATTTCTATTAATTCCTGGTTAAGGAAATCTTCACATTTTTTGTTTCAAGATGAGCTCACAGATGTGATACTCACTGACATGTTCAAAATTGTCTCTCTTTGGGGGCACCTGTGGGTGGCTCAGACAGTGAAACATCCGACTCTTGGTTTTGACTCAGGTCACGGTCTCATGGTCCTGGCATTGAGGCCCGCATCGGGCTCTCCGCTAAGCAGGGAGTCCGCTTGAGACTCACTCCCTCTCCTCATCTTCTTTCTTTCTCTCAAATAAGTAAAAACTTTTAAAAATATCTCTCATTTCCCTTTATACCTGATTCTTGACTTTCACTGTCTTCCTGACACTAATATTACAGGTATCGGGCACCCTTGAGACTGAGCTTCGGTATGGAAAATTCTGGGGGAAGCCTTACCACTAGACCCTGAAATGGACTCCTAACCAGGTGACTTGCTTGGCTGAAGGAGCGCTTATTAGTAGTCTTTATCCTCCTTACCAATTTCCAGGCAAACAAAAGGACTGTAAATGGCTTGTAGGGAAGCCCTGTATGTCTCCACATTTCTATGTATTTGTGGTGACTACAAGTTTTTAAAACCTATTTATGTGTCTTTGACTGAGATTAGATGCTGCAAAGCTGATTAACACCCGGCGTCCATCCTTCGACAGGCCACTATTTGAGCCACCCTACCTCACACTTTGGACCCCGAGAGGGACAGGGGCCACCCAGGCACCCAGTCCTGCACTATGATGGACATTACTGGCGCTTTCAAACACGCATTCCCCCACGTATGAGGACCACCCTTCCTTAAGATGTTTGGCTTCTCTAAAGGGCCCCTTCAATTTAGGTGAATTCCCTGTGGCAATCGCCTGTCGTGATCGGTTTGTTTCACAGACTTTCACAGCTTGCCTCTTTGATGTCTTCAAAGATAGAGTACTCTTCTCAGTTTAGATATCTTGGTGTTTTTTACAATAGTTTGTGAGAGGACAGTTGGGATCAGAACACTCTAATTCTGACATCCTTAAGCATATTTCTCCATTATTCCATTTAGAAAAGCAGTGAAGTCAGTCAAGTGGGACCCAGACTCAGCCTGGGCGATACTGATTCTTTAGTTCAGTTCATAGTGCCAGGGTGGCCCCTGTCCCTCTCGGGGGCCAAAGTGTGAGGCAGGACTGGAAGTCCTGGGGATCTCCCCCTAGCTTGGCAAGTACAGTCAAAATGCATCCTCGCTCCCTGCTTCCCTCTTGCTCATGGAAATATGGCAAATTCGGATGCATGTCTTAGATTTTTCTTTATTTACAGCCTAAGAATTGTCAGAGGTCAACATCAGTATATGGAGAGTCCCGGCCAGATACTGAGATAGAGGTTCATAAGCTGATTGAAAAGAACATTTCATCAATATAAAATCTACAAGGTATTTTTAACTTAGGTTCATTGTTAAAATTATGTACTACCCATGCAACGTAAGGGTTTGTAAATATTTTTAAATGACTATCAAGCAATAATTTATGTTACCAGCCTGCACTAATTTAATTAAGTAAAATCTATCCTTAAAACTAGAATGTTTTTGGGCACCTGGGTGGCTCAGTGGGTTAAGCCTCTGCCTTTGGCTCAGGTCATGATCTCAGGGTCCTGGGATCGAGGCCCGCATCGGGCTCTCTGCTCAGCAGGGAGCCTGCTTCCCCCTCTCCCTCTGCCTGCCTCTCTGCCTACTTGTGATCTTTCTGTGTCAAAATAAATAAATAAAATCTTAAGAAAAAAAAACTCAAATGTTTTTTCTAAACAATTATTCATAAGATATATTGTCACAGCAGAAAGTGTGAAATGTCCATGCCCTGATTTGGGAATATGTCAAATGAAAATCGATGGTATTAATTTAAAATACATAATCAGGGCGACTGGGTGGCGCAGTTGGTTAAGCCACTGCCTCCGGCTCAGGTCATGATCTCGGAGTCCCGGGATCTAGTCCTGCACTGGGCTCCCGGCTCTGCAGTGAGTCTGCTTCTCCCTCTGACCGTCTCCCCTCTCATGTTCTCTCTCTCTCTCAAGTAAATAAATAAAATCTTTAAGAAATAAGTAAATAAATAAAATACATAATTCTTAGAAAAAACTGAAATATGTGTACATGTAAAGAAACAAAATATGTAAATAAATGGAAAATCAAATAAAATATTAGTCAGATATTGTAATATTCTAACATAACTATTTTCACATCCAGTAACAATTTCAATAACAATTTAAATAAACTGATATCACCTTAGATTACAAAAGATTTAATATTTTAAAACTTCTATAAAATACTGAGAATAGAAATTTTATTATTATCCAGTATTTATTTATTTATACTCAAAAATAATCATCTGCATTTTCATATGTCTAATGAAACTAATTATAGGGTGAAATTGTTATAATAAGGTTTCTTTTTTAATTCCAATTTTTTTAAAGATTTTATTTATTCATTTCTCAGAGAGAGAGAGAGAGCACAAGATGAGGGAGAGGCAGGCAGAGGGAAAGCAGGCTTCCTGAGCAAGGAGAGTTCATGAGCAAGGAGCCTAACGTGGGACTCAATCCCAGGATGCTGGGATCATGATCTGAGCTGAAGGCAGATGCTTAACGACTGAGCCACCCAGGTGCACCTAAATTTTTTTTTAACATTTTATTTATTTATTTATTTATTTATTTATTTATTTATTTATTTGGGAGACAGAGAGAATGAGCAGGGGGAGGGGCAGAGGGAGAGGGAGGGAGACAGACAGAACCCCCAGGCAGACTCCAAGCTGAGCACAGAGCCTGACATGGATCTGGATCAAACACCCCCGAGATCATGACCCTGGCCGAAATCAAGAATTGCACACCCAACCGACTGAGCCACCCGGGCACCCTAATTCTAGCTTTTAAAAAGAGATAAATCATCCAGAATTTGTATGAAAAATGGCTATGGAAAAGACTAAATGTATAAAATAGTAAAGGTATATTTTCAAGAGAGGAAATATGTTGCAGAAGAAATATCGAATTTACCCAGCCTGCATTCCCATGCCCAAATCAAGAGAAAGCAGCTTTTCCTCAATCGGATTATATGAGTTAACAGAATATTCCTAACTAGGCTGAATCACTGTATTATCACAAATACTCCCAATTAATTACATAAAAAGAAAATTATATAACTACTTTGAGACAGTGGTAAACATTACTTATGTTAACTACTTGTCTCAGAATATTGGATAACAACCCACAAAATTTCATGTCCAATTTTTAAATGCCAATTCTACGTGTATGAATTAATGAAAAAGTCTCTTTAAGATTTAAGAGAGTAAGACAATCCTTTTTAACAGAAGGGTATATTACTATATTATTCAAGAAAATAAAGCAAGTATCCATCTGATTCACTAAAAATTGTGATTAAAAAAATCTCTAAACAAAAGAAGGAAAACTATCAAGGAATCAGTACCCTCTCTCAACAAATAAAAAGGCAAAACAAGAAGGTGAATGGAAAATTTTTTAAAAATTCATTTCCCAAGGCACCTAGGTGGCGCAGTTGATTAAGGGTCTGAAATTTGGTTTCTGCTCCTGTCCTTGTCTCAGGGTCCTGATCGCAGAGTGGAGAGATCAAGCCCCATGTCTTCCTCCACAAGCAAGGAAGAGTGTGCTTAAGACTCTCTCTCCCTCTGCCACTACCCACTGCAGCCTTTAGCTTTCTCTCTCACTCTCAAATAAAATCTTTTTTAAAAAAAATGCATATTCCATTTTTGTCAAAACTAAGAGGCAGATTACAAAATCTTTGTTAAGGGGTACTGGAAGTAGCTGAGTATATATGGGCTAGTATGGAAAGGATTGCTGTAGAATTAATAATTACACTGCAATTTTCTGAAGAAGGTATTCTTTTGCCAATTTTACAGATATGGAAATCCAGGCAAAGAAATCACATAATTTTGCCAAGGTTTCAGCAGGAATCAGTGAGAGACAGAGACTTCTGACCAGGGACTCTCTTCTGAGCTATCATGCTTGAGCCTTGTCAAAAACTGGCAATCCCCAAATACCACAATTTCCAACTGGGCTTGGCCCTTTCTGTCCTTTATTTACATAATCCCAATGCGACCTAATTTTGTTCTTGCCAACCCTGACCTTCCCAAGAAAGCCTTTCCATTCATTCCTTGGTGAGTCATAATGGATAATTCATTAATGTTAACATTCAATGCACCATCAATTTGCCATCCCAATGACATATCAATGTATTTGCTTACTCACTTGTTTTTCCATAATTAGCTTCGCAATTGTGAGTAATTCAATTACACTAATCTTTAGTGAGCATTTACCTTTAATTACACATGCCTTAAAATTGAGATATTTTTAAAATTCTGATGACAGATGTATTTCAAAGACAAAATGGAATTCTGAGGCTTGAGACAGTAAAGATGATTTCTTTTTCCTTATCGATTTCTAGTTCAGAAAGTAGCTTAACTAATGCTTTTCATAAATTCAGAGAAAAAATATTTCGGGGCTCTTTGTCAAGTTTGTATGCCTTAAGCACATCATATATTGTTGTATTTTTAAAAGCTAGAGAGATTACTAATGTTTTATAACATGTGAGTAGATTGAGTGTTCAATAAAGTACAGAATTAATAGGATTGAACTAAATTGGCTAAATTAGAAACAGATTAGATTTTGCTACCATTCCTCCCAGCCTCCTGATATACCACAAATCATGCATCCACATGACAAAATGTAGGCTTATCCACCAGGAAACCAGCAGGGAGAAATACATCTCAGCAACATGAGGAATTGAAAAGGTTCCTGAATTCTCCTAGAATTCACCGTCAATAACCCTGGTTCACAGTTCATAATTCTATGAATGGAAAGCCTAGGTCTACCTCTCATTGGTCCTGGGTCACTGGGAAAGTCACTTGGCCTTCCTAAAATGGATGGGAAAAGGGTGAGAGGCACAACTGCTAGACAAAATGGACAGGAATTCTTGAACTGTTGCTAAACAGATCTGAAGTGCAAACTCACACACATTCATAACCAGACCATATGCATCTGCTCACGTCTCACATGAAAGAAGAAACACCTCCATTCACACATTCTGTCCATCTACCCATTCATCAGTCCTCTGCCATCAGTCCACATATCCACCCTCTAACCACCCATTCTTCTAACCCCCATTCATCCATCCACCATCCTCCATTCACCCATCCACCTGCCCATCCATCCATCCGTCTGTCCATCCATCTGAATGTCCTCCATTCACCTATCTAATAATCTACCCACCCATCCAACATCCTTCATCCATCCATCCAACCATCCATCAGTCCAACCAACCTCCATTACCCATTTATAGCCACCTGAATGCCTACTGGGATGATACCAATATTTGCATTTGTTTATTGTTAACCCATTTTAATTTGTATCTTAAACAAGAAACATGGAAGGTATTTCTATGACTATTTTCTTGCTGCCATGTGTGTCCTGAGGGAGGGGTCAAAGGAGAATTTCACAGTTAGATTTTCCTACCCCCACCCCACCCAGCAGGTGAAGATATAAGGAGGTTTACAAACACTTGGTACATTTAGCACTTGCCATCTACTGAAGCCTGAGGGAAAACAAACAAACAAACAAACAAAAAACCCCAAAAACCTTGAACTAAGAAACAGAATTCAAAGACAGTCAACAACACCTGTCTGCAAAGTTCAGCGAAATCGGACTCAAGTCCAAAAACGCAAATGCTCTTCGACTATGAATCCACTGTACACGATTTACTGACAGTGGCTCAGTTCTATTTCAATAATTAACATGATATAATTACCATTGGCATTCCCATTCCTCCACTCCTACCTCCTAATGATGATAAATAATAACGAAAAGGCACTGGTTCGGACAAGGGCTCCAAGTGGACATGCAAAGGAGGACACAGAGAGGAGGTCAGGCTAAATATCCTAAGACTGTAAAGTGGGCAAGGCCATGCTAGCAGGGGACAGAAAGGAGAAGAGGGGGAACGAGAACATCGCTGACAGGAGAGGGAGGTGGGAAATCTGGGGGAGCTTTGCAGGGAGCTGTGATGTCCCGACCTCCCACACACGCACGTCCTCAGGATGACCAGCTAGGACCTCCACAGCTTCGGTAAGGCTTCCTGAGGTGGCGTTTGTTTCAGCGGAATGCCCCAGCCTGCTGAGGTGAGCCCTGAGGCAAGAACGGGCAGGCGACATAGACACCAGTGATGCATCTACCTAAGGCCTTTGGGGCAAAAATCCAAAATGGCACTAACAGAAGAAATTCAAAGTCCGTTGCCGAAATTTGCGAATTGGGGCAATGGGTCCTCCAAACACCTTTAATCCCACGCTGCATTTCAGCATCCCAAACTTCAACTAATTAAATTGAATTAACAGAATAAAAGCATTAACAAACTGCCACCATAATTCCACTGGCAACACATGATGCCCCCTAGAAAGGGAAATGACTTGGGGACATCAAGAGTGAAAAGATTTGAGTCAAATACACAACAATTAAACATTTTTCAAAATAAAAAAACTTTTATTTATTTTTTTTTAAAGATTTTTTTTTATTTATTCATTTGACACAGAGAGAGAGATTACAAGTAGGCAGAGAGGCAGGCAGAGAGAGAGGGGAGAGGAGGAAGCAGGCTCCCCGCTGAGCAGAGAGCCCGATGTGGGCCTCGATCCCAGGACCCTGGCCTGGGATCATGACCTGAGCCGAAGGCAGCGGCCCTAACCCACTGAGCCACCCAGGCGCCCAAAAAAACTTTTTTTTTAAATGAATGGATAAATAATCCCCAAAACAAGAAAAAGAAGGAAAAGAAGTGTGAATGGAAGACCTGATTTCAGGTTCTGTGTGTGCATTTAGTAAGTAGGAGGCTACGGAGGTCATGCTGCTGAAGAAATTTCATGCAAAGAAATAGCAACTGTAGAGACCAATAAAGCAGGGTCATTAGAGCTTGAACCCTCAAACTCAGGAGGGATCCCAAGAAGACACAAAACCAAGATGGCAGGAAAGAGAGCAGCCACAGCTTCACATCTCAAGAAAGACAGGAACTATGGAAGAAGGCATCTAGAAAACTGTAATAGGCTCCTGGGGACCTGCTTCTCAATCCTGACCTGTTCTCTGGAGGAGGCATGAGGGATCCATCCGCCCTCCATGCCCTCACCCCACTCCTCATCGCCACTAGAGCATTTTCAACTGGCACATTCCCAGAGGGGCCCCCTGAGTCCATTCAGAGTCCTGATGGCTTTTATCTGAGTTGGAGATGCAGATTTCCAACTGACTCAGTGGTATGGCCAGATGGGTGGCCTGAAGAGACCTTACAATCAGCTGAACCAAAATGGAATTAACTCCCCCAGCTCTGAGGCATTTACCACTCTCTGAATGAGCAAATTGAAGTAGAGAGGTTCATCCACAAGCGCAAGGTCACTCAGTGTACAAGGAAGGGCACAGCCAAAATTCCTACTTAGAACTCTTACTTCCAGACCCCAAACCAATCTCACTAATCTCTCTGACCTCACACGTGTTTTCACTGCTAGTCACCTCCACAGACACTGAGTGCCACCCACGCAGACTGCGACAGGAGCCTCAGTGGGCCTCTCCATCCCTACTCACTTAGCTCACTCATGGTCATGAATCTAATTACGTCACTCCACTTCTTAATAACATCTAGGCCAACACAACAGTTAAAATCATACTTTCTGGAAGCACCCTCCCTCAACCGGAATCCCAGCTCTAGCTCTTAGTAGTTACGTCATGTTGGACAAGTTCATCTCTGTGTATCCCTCGTTACATCGTGTGTGAAATGAAAATGGTTACGATAACACATAAGCTCGTTATGAGGACTACAGGAGGTAATACAGTAAGTGGGCACAGGTCAGGTCTTTGTAAAGGTCAGCTATGTGTTCAGATAGTTCGTCCTTTCTGATCTCTACAAACTGACGATCACCCACTAATGGGCCGCATCACTTCACGCATGGGGCATTCCTAACCAGGTTCACTGCTTCACAAACGTTTTCTTCTGACTTTCCCACCTCTGTTATTTTACAAATGTTTCCTCAGATTGGAGCTCCCTTCCCGTCCCCACGGTCTGAATCCAGATGGCGAGTGTGAACCAGCCAGACACACCCAACCTCCAAAGTCCTCTCCTACAGTTTACCACACCCACCAATGACCCCAATTATGATACAAGTTCACGGTCATCTAGGCTGCTCTGAAGCTCTTGCTCTCCCCCTAATATTTTTGTGACCCTGGGCCAGTCATTTAAACTCCTCGGGCCTCAATGTCTTCCTCAAACATAAAATGGCGATTACAATAACACCTTCTTTGTAAGGCGGTGCCCACTGTGAGATAACGTACCTGGCTCAGAAAAACATTCCAGAAGTACCAGCAATTGGTTTTAGAAATATGCCTATTGGCTTTCACACATGTCTCCCACATTTAGAGTGTGAAAGCCAATAAATGCTGATAAATTCCTTTTGCTGTGCCCTGCTCCAGATCTAGCCCCGAGAAGTTGCCCCCCAAAACAAGTGTCTGTAAAATGAATGAGTACCAGTTGCTCAGCTCGCCTGCACTCATAGTTCAAATACAGCCAATGTGTGGGTCAGGTTCACAAATCTGAAATCCTCTCTTGCCCCGAATATCAATTATAAAAGATACAAGATATCTGGCAAAATCCAGAGACAAAAATCAATAGATTGTTAATGAAATATTTTCTTTCCAATTACCCTTTTAAAAAGTTTCCCTATAGGACTGGTGCACAAAGCAATTCTACCGGAGCTTCCAGCTCCATTTAATTATGGTGCCCCGGGACATTTTGAATTTTAATTCCGAGAGCAATTAAAATATCTGAAGAGAGGACTTTGTTAAAAGTTCCTTGGCTCAAGGATGGTTCATCCACTTGGTTAGGAGATAAAAAACTCTGTGCAACACACAGAGTCGACCAGCAAAAAATCAAATAGAACGGAAAAATATAAGAGCTTGCAGATTTGGGACACAGGGACCGTCTTAAATCAGTCACTTGCCAGCTGTGTGACCATATGACACTGCTCTGTGCCTCAGTTTCTTAGTAAGCTAAGACACTACAAGCTGTCCTGTAAAACAGCAGAGAGCCTGAAAATAAACACTCTTTAAATGGTATGTGCTAAGGGCACCTGGGTGGCTCAGTAGGTTAAGCTTCTGCCTTCAGCTCAGGTCGTGATCCCGGGGTGCTGGGATCGAGCCCCGCATCAGGCTCCCTGCTAAGTGGGAAGCCTGCTTCTCCCTCTTCCACTCTCCCTGCTTGTGTTCCCTCTCTTGCTGTCTCTCTCTGTCAAATGGATAAATAAAATCTTTTAAAAAGTAAAAATAAATAAATGGTATGTGTTAATAAAAATACCGATGTCTCAATTACAATAAATTGGGAAAACAAATTGGACCTGTCCTCTCAAGTCAATAATCAGGTTTCAAGAGTTCCCCTGAGGGGCACCCGGGTGGAGCACTCAGTTGAGCATCTGATTCTTGGATTCCATTCAGGTCCGGATCTCAGGGTCATGAGATCATGAGCCGCCCTCCTGTTTATGCTCTCTCTCTCTCTCTCTCTCTCTCTCTCTCTAATGAATAAATAATTCTTAACAACAACAACAAAAAGTTTCCCATGAATTAAACAGCAATCACAGTTTGAGTTCACCAATTGGGTTCTAGTAAAATCAGTAACCTAGCCATAAAGAAAAAACACAAATGTTTAAGTATGCTTCCCCTCCTTACATCATTACTTTCTGATCAAGGTTTTAGATTCATTTCCTAAAATGATGCAATTGTGAGAGATTATTTAACGCCTGAAGATAAAGGGAAACACTTTGGCAAGCAAGTCTCCATAAAAGATGGTCCTAGGCACAGAATTCAAGGCTCAAAGAACTTGAAATATCATGGCCTCGAGCCCAGTATTTTTACAAATAAAGAATTTGGCTTGAAAATAAAAACCAGCCAAACAAATAAAGAAAACTCCAAAGAACCTAACCTAAGCTGAAGCCTGGTTAGAAATAAAAATGAAGTTTGCAATTTATGAGATCCCAATTCTCAAGCCCCTATGCAGACAGCAGAAAGTTCTTGTCAATTCACCTACCGTGATTTCAAGGTAAATACCTTTGAGTACAGTAATGGGAAAGTGAAGATTAAGATGTCACTTTTTTGCAACAGACGACTTAGTTAGACCATTGGTTACAAGAACGGACATCTTCAAATACTACAGAAAACAGTCCTGCCAAGGGAGATTAGGAGACGGTGAAAATCGATGTTGATGGCAAAAATCAAAACACTTCAGTGCACACAAGAACTGAAAATCAAGATCCACAAACTATACACAAAATAACAGACAAGTGGGCGCCTGGGTGGCTCAGTGGGTTAAAGCCTCTGCCTTTGGCTCAGGTCATGATCTCAGGGTCCTGGGATCGAGGCTCAGCGGGGAGCCTGCTTCCTCCTCTCTCTGCCTGCCTCTCTGCCTACTTGTGATCTCTCTCTGTCAAATAAATAAATAAAATCTTAAAAAAAAAACAGACGTGTCATCCGTACTTCTCAGCTAAAACCTCAAGATTTCCCCAAAAATATACAAGAATATAGATGGTCATCCTTTGATGACTGTTGGCCTAGTCCTAAAGGGGAAAATCCTCACTGGGACATCTTTCCCAGCCATCTTACCAGTTTCCGCACAAATGTCAACCACCATTCAACGTTTCTAGACTGATTTTTTTCCTCTGCTCTCTCGCAGAAATCCAGTCTGCCTTCTCTATTTTTTGACCAAAGTCCATTGATCATTGTCCTCATAACTAAATATTCATGAAAATACCTAAGTATGTTTGAAAAGAATTGAGTACTGAAATGGCACATTGACTTTCACTGCAAAAATGACATTCATGGGATGGTTAAGAACTTTATAATATTATCAACACCCTGCTGGTATAACAATGGTTGTAATCAGCCTAAGCTTTATTTATCTCTGAGATTCCGGTGCCTAAGTGCCACTGACAGGAACCCTATAAAACCCAAGCCTGATGGGAACACTTCCAAGGGAACATGGAATTCACTCTTGGAAAACTCATTTACCATTGAGTCATTTCACTGCTACTCAAATTTGTGTTATATAATCTACTTAAACTTTTTCTAGTGGTACTGTGATACGTCAGCAAGAAGTTGGTCAGGTTATGCCTGATCTCTTATTTCGTATGTTCCCAGAAATGCTGAGAGAATAAAATATGGTAGAAAGTAATGAGCAAATTGTGGACGAACACACGGACACAGGTTTAACACAGGTTAGGAGGATTAGTGAGTAGGTCATCAGTGGGGTTTAAGGTGGAAAAAGAATAGATGACTCAGTGATAGAAAACATCCAAGGCATAAAAGGGAGAACAAAGAAAAAACCACTACCAACAAAATCTCATGTGTGGGCCCCGGCGTGGCTCAGTCAGTTAAGTGGCTGCCTCTGGCTCAGCTCATGATCGCAGGGTCCTGAGTCTGCTTCTCCCTCTGACCCCGGCTCGAGCCCTGTCGTGCTCTCTCTCTCTCAAATAAATAAATAAAATGTTTTTTAAAAAAAATCTCATGCAAGCCATAGTCCATACATATAAGTCTGGTATCTGAAAAATAAGTATGTGCATCCCATCCAAATGCAGGCAGAATGCCCCCTAACTTTCAAAAACCATGATTTAGTCCAATAAAAGTACCTTTTCTCCTGCTGCCCTTTGCCCCAAAATGCTTGTTTCCAATTCGACGTTTCGACATTTCAGTGCCTTTTCACATTCTCTGTTCTCAGGTCGAAATTTCCTTTACTTACTGTGTATTCTCGCCCTTCAAAAACCAACATGAAATGGTGGCAAAGAGTCTCCTGAATGAAGTGACCTGAGATTGAAATCCTATCTCTACTTCTGGTCAGGCATTTGCTCTGGTGGGAGCAGATTCACCTCTGGAAGCCTCCCTTTCCTTATTAAAAATAATAATAATAATAAAATAAATTAAAAAGGCAACGATGATGCTACTCGATGATCCTTGTAAAACTTAAAATACCACATCAAGTGACTGGAAGGCTCCTCCAGGTGGTATATTTTCCGCAGCTGTGTCTTCCCTTCTAATGGCTTCACTTACTTGGCTAGCATTAAGAAACCATTCCTGGGGCGCCTGGGTGACTCAGTTAAGCAACAGCCTTCGGCTCAGGTCATGATCCTGGAGTCCCCGGATCGAGTCCCACACCAGGCTCCCTGTTGAGCGGGGAGTCTGCTTCTCCCTCTGACCTCTCCCTTCTCGTGCTCTCTCTCTCTCATTCTCTCTCCCACATAAATAAATAAAATCTTTAAAATAAAATGAAAAAAATTTAAAGAAACCATTCCTGAACTCCTTCGATACTTTATACACATTTCTAACACTCACCAGTTTGCTATTTAGCGTGTGAATTCTTCCAGATAAGAGAATGTTTTATCTACCTTTGTACTTGTATCACAAACAACAAACTGACAGAACATAGTAGGTATTCAATCAATGCCTACAACGGGAACTCAAAAAATGTTTAGAGTGAATGGACCATAAGATGAATAATATAGGTGGATTTCTCCAGTCATAGGCAAAGTCGAACGCAAATTTATACAGATAATATGCTAATCCCCTTTAAATCTGCTTTTTATCTTCCTTGTCCATAGAGCTATATGCTGTCTAGGACACCTATCAGTGACTAAGACACTTTTCACCATATGAGCAGATACCTCTTTTTTTCTTTATGTTTCTAAGTCCAATCCAAAAATGTAGAATAAAATACTACTATGCTTCATAAAGACATTTTCATCATTATGGTAGGACATGATAAATTAATAGTAAACCAAATAACCATGTAAAAGAAGTAGTTTCACCCACTACCTCTTCTCAAATTATCAATCTTCCTCAACATTCATTCTGCAAAGCAGCAACTGACCTTACAACCCACTCTGAGGAGAGTGTAAATCACTCTCGCAAAGAGGGGATACTACCTTAGACTCAAAGGGGACTCAGTTATCAGAACATCTACTCCCATCCAAGTACTAACCAGGCCGGACCCTGCTTAGCTTCCAAGATCAGACGAGATCGGGCACATTCAGGGTGGTATGGCTGTAGACTTCAGAACATCTACTAAGGAAAACAGTAGCCCCTGACAGTGTCTTTCCTTCATGTGGTGAAGAAAGTTTACAATCGTGTACCTCATTAACTCAAACACAAATCCCAAGCAAATTTCATGAACAGGACACGTAAAAATATTGCACAGCATACTGCTAGAACATATGTGCCTTGCTTAAAATCCTATCCGAGGGGCACCTGGGTGGCTCAGTCAGTTAAGCATCTGCCTTCAGCTCAGATCATGATCCTGGGGTCCTGGGATCGAGCCCCGCATAGCGCTCCCTGCTCAGTGGAAAGCCTGCTTCTCCCTCTGCCTCTGCCCCTCCACCCGCTCCAGATCTCTCCCTCTATTTCAAATAAATAAATAAAATCTTTAAAAAAAAATAAAAATAAGTAAATCCTAACTGAATTGTTTCCAGTCAGATACACTGAATCTCTCTCAGGATCTTCAATTAACAATTCTAAAGAGCCCCATGTTCTGGAACAAAGGGGAAGAATGATAATTTTTTACCTCATTTTTGCAATTAAAAAGATATTGAAATAATAAATAAACATAAAAGTCTCATAATGAATACATGCCTCCGAAAGGATCATCTTTAATTCTGCTATTAATCATAAGGCACGAAATACATAATTGTGTGGACCTGATGATAATTTTAGGTTGTGTTTGAATTGCTATAATCGTTCTCCAGTTGGGTTAATGTCACACAGATTTTCATCTGTTCAGTCTGTTCTGCAATCCCAACTCTTTAAAACTTCACCTGCTCTCTGTCTCCCACTCACCTGTGCTATCACACACAGCAAGCCTGCACCGATTTTTAGCGTTTTCTGAGCACTATAAGCATAGCGCCGACTATCCCATAACACCAGCCTGCTGCTCCCCACAATGACCCTCTTGGTTCAGTCCACTGCTACTCGCCATCAACACCTCACAGCTCTCCAGCACACCGCCACCTTCTCGAACCTCCTTTCCCGTGCTTGAAGTGGAAGAGAAAGGCCTGATATTGAAGTCGGACATTTTTCCTGGACCAATGGTGTGACTTTTGAGGCCCAGCATGGGCCTAGTTTGTTCAGCAAAATCCAAAACCGTTTTTAAAAGCCCATCAGGGATTTTCCAGGGAGAGATCCTCTGGACTTTCTGCCAAGATAAGCTCTCCTGGGTGAGATGTTAGAGTTCTGTAAACAATCCCTGTGATGCCTGCTGATTCAGGTCCCGTCAGAAACCAGCCACGTGCCAGGTACCACTCTAATGCCCCAATTTAAGGAAAGATGTATCTGACTCCTGAAAGCAGTATTACACTATATTTTAACTAACTACGATTTAACTAAAAATTTGAAACAAACAAAAAACCCCCAAAAGAATGACAGACTTCCCTGTCTTGTCCTCCCCCACATCTCCTGAGAAGACACGGCTGGAACCACAGTGCCCACATTCAGCTCTCTGGGTCCCACACCTGATTAGGCCTCGACGAGTTACCCAAGGACAAAGAAACCTCCCAGCCCAAGGCTACCATGTTGAGCATTGGCAAGGCCGTGGCTAATGCTCACATTCAGATCTCAATGAAATCCTATGCGAGCTGCTGGACACAAAGAATTTACGAAGTCCCAATAATTATCCATTTCATACTAGGCCGTGAAACAGTTGTGTACAACTTCGTGCGGGGCCTCTAAACTGTAAACTTTGTCACGGACACCTCAGAGGTAGCTAAAGGAAGATGCCGAGAAAGCGGATCCTTATTCTATCGATTCTCAAACCTGGTAATGCCCTCGGCCTGACGGCCATTAAAAATGGCCGCCAAGCTTATCTTCAGCCATCTGTCTCCTTTATAGCAGCAAAAAAGTAAATTTTGAAACTGAGGAAATTCATTTCCTTAAAGTAGGTCACGCACTGAGAAATCATGTTATACGCTGAGATAGAAGGCTTTGCGTTTAGAACCCCAACCAGCCGACTCGGCCATCAAGAATGAACATTAAAGTGAGTCCTTCGATTCTTTTCAAGAGACGCAGTGAATGCCTTTGTGCAAATAAGAGTTACAAGTGAGGTGACAGGGAAAAAACCCCCACAAAACTATGATATTGTCACAGCTGATGGCAGTGGAAGCTAATTACTGTAAAGGAAGCCACATTCCTCCTTGGGAGAGAGCAAAGACTTTGGGGAAATCCCTTAATGGATGGCCTGGTGCAAAGCTCAGCTTCCCTTTGAAGCTGTGGGAAGGCTGATGGACAGGAAATGTGCTCTTCAGGAACAGGAAAGGAGATTCCCCCATTATGCATCTGGTAGAAACTGGAGTTTGAGGGTCCTGGAGTAAGGAGAAGAGAGTTGATGCTAGAAGAGTCTTGGTGGGTATAGAAATGGCCCCAGAAAATAAGTGGATAATGCACGCAGAGTCCAAGAAGAGAGAGGCCCATAACAGATCCCTTGTGTTAGGGAAGAGGTGACAGATCATCTTAAACAGCATTATTGGATAAAATTAAAACAACTTTATGAAGAGTCAAGAAGTTAAGGAGGTGGTACTAACTAGCACAACGCTGAATCCCAAAGCACTGCCTTCCCCGGGAAAATGGCCCAACATCTCCGGAGTTACGGTCCTAAGTGAAGCAAACATGGAAATGTGTGAATTTCAAAGTATTATTTAACCCCAATTGTATCATCTGACAATGGGACAATAAACCTTAGTGTTACTCTGTGGGTTAACCGGCATAGGATACCTCCAGGGCTCAGAACAGGACCTGACAATCATGAAAGGCACTTCATGTTAGCAAGTAAGTCCTAGTAACTGGACTTGGTATATTAATGGGCATGTTTGGGTCTCTGTCCTTTTGGAACATACGAGCTTCATGGGGACAGGGGCTCACACTACAGCTGCATACACAGGTGCACAATCAACGGGTGCTGAATTGAACTGAAAGAATTAGAACTGTCACTAAGTATCCGCAAGGGCTACAATCCCTCTTCTAGCTACCTATTACATAAATTCTCTTATTTATGAATGAATACAGTTCCATAAATGCCATACTTATTTATAGGGAGGAACGGAGAAGAGGCTTAACAACTTAGCCGCTATGGAAACTTGCTCATTTCCCAAGAACAGATGCCTTTATATGAAGTTCACCTTTACAATGAGTTTGCACAGCATTCAGCTCTTGTCGTTGGCCTTGACTTGTCAGATCCACTGATTTCTCAGTGGAGGCATCACTAACTACCGAGGCAGATCCTTGAGCAAGAAAAGGTTTCCAGCACCAGGTAGATCGATGGTCTGCACCTAACACAATCTGAGAAAGAAAACTAAAAGTAAGAAACAGAAGAGAATGGGAGAATGAAAAAAAGGAAGAGAGAAGAAATCAAGGGTCTGAGGCTATTTGATTTGGCCATTTGATTTGCATGCAGATTGAGTAAGGAGGTTGACATTAGTTAACTCATACATTTAAACCAAGTGTAGGCAGGACTTGTTCTCTGAGTAAGAAAATAAGACGAAAGTTACTCTCAAACTTACTTTCCAGGGCAAGGCAGATACTAATGATACTTCAATGACACTTTACAATTTAATAGGCAAGAGAGGTAAAGGTCCTTTCAGTGATCACCTGATAAAGGGATAGCCTTGCTCAGTATAAAACAGGGATGTTTTCCAGAGAAAGGGTGAAGAAGAACTACAGATGTTGGATGCACCATCCACACATCAGAAAAGTCTACAAATTCTCTAAGGACCTGGGGAAACCCGTTCATTTCCTATACCTCACGCACATACATTCTAGCGAGTGGACATTACTCTGGTTTTTTGACCCAAAAGGAGACAATTTGTAGATAATCACAACAATAAAAAGTTACGTATCTGAGTGTTTCTTCCAGCAAAGTGCATACATGATTTCTATATAAATTATAGAGAACATTGGAAAGACTCCCCAATTTCCATTAAATCTTACCCACAAATATTGGTTATTTGGCTATACTTAAATACAAAGGGAGTGATCTTGTTTCTAATCATTGGTTGAAAAAGTTATGTTTACAAGTTTACTGGGATTGACATCATAGACAACACAGATTTATAATTTCTCAGAAATTATAAAGTACAACTGTACCAATCTGTAGCCCAGATTTTAATTTTAACAAGTGAGAACACAGCCCAGGTTATACAAAATCCTCTGACTTTTTTCCTTTCCTGGTTAACTATTAAGAATAAGTATTCATTTTCTAAGCAACATGACGTCTGAAGCTACCATTGCTGGCCATGATAATTCTTTTTTCATAAACATAAGCTAATTTCAGTTACCTTTTATCATGTCGAATCTCCGTACCTATGCGTTCACTAACAAAAAAATATATAAATAAAAGAACATTCCCTAGTGGCTGTCTTTGTACAAAAACATCCTAAATGCAAGATATACTCAGCATGCATTAGGTAATGAATCATATGTGCTTGCAAAATTTGAAGCACATTATTGCCTGTCCATAATAATTTTTGAATATTAGCCCATTTCTAGAGTGGGTGCATATGGCCCACAAGATGTGTCACTTTTTCTATGACTCATAGACTTTATTCCAATTTTAAGGCAGACATTTGTATTTAAATGGGGTGAAAATATAATGCCTTAAAAACTTTTGGTACGTTTATTATAGTAAAAAATGGCTAACATCTGCAGTTAGGAAAAATATAGTAGACTGTGCTAGTCCTGTGGGAAACCACAAATCAGGGGTTGACAAGTTGCAGGTATTTAAAATGTCTGGCTACATTGCCATTCTAAATAAAATAGCGAGTTTAATCGGGATTATATTTACTCTGCCCATATGTTGTTTTCAGAACGCAAGGGCACCTTGCTTACGGATGCAGTAATTTTAGTGTGAACTCTTCAAGAGGAAAGAATAAACAATATAGTGGGCTTATTAGTTGATTTCATTTTACACTTCGTAAATGTTACATTATATTGTTAGGTAATTGGAAAATTCTACTTTTTAAAAATGCCAGGGTGGGCACCTAACTTCAGGATGAATCATTAACCCATGAACTTAGTATCTTAAGTATTAATATTCTAGTTCAAGTTTGGGTGAAAATAAGTAAATGACAATTTATCTGTTTCCTAAAAGAAAACAGTTCCAACATCAATATTGAAGTAATCTAGAAAACACTATTATTTAATCAGACTTTTGTCTACGTATTCACATTTCAACAACTTACTGTATATCCAAAGACCACACTTGATCAACTTACTTGTTTCCTTAGATTTAGATTTAATGAGACTATTGTTTCTATGTATTGGCAGTTTTGAAAACAAGGAAACTAAAATTGTTAGCGTAAAGCAATTAAGCTCTTTGCCCAATAATTGTTAGCATAAAGCAATTAAGCTCTTTGCCCAATAAAAGTTTTACTTTAAATAAGAAAATGGCAACTTTTCAAGGTCTGTCCATATATAAAATTCCATTATGTGTGTGTGTGTGTGTGTATACATACACATATATATAATTGTTTCAAAGGTGAAATCAAATGTTAGTTAAGAACGGCACCCGGCAACCAAAATTTTTCAATCACCCTTTATTCTCCTTAGGTATACTCATAGGTGTTTCAAAAGTGACATCCAGAGCCTGGGTGGCTCAGTAGGTTAAGCATCTGACTTTTGGTTTCACCTCAGGTCAGGATCTCAGGCTTGTGGGATTGGGCCCTCCATTAGGCTCCATCCTCAGCAGGGAGTCTGTTGGAGAGTCTCTGAATCCTTTTTTTTTTTTTAAGATTTTATTTATTTATTTGACAGAGATTACAAGTAGGCAGAGAGGCAGGCAGAGAGAGAGGAGGAAGCAGGCTCCCTGCTGAGCAGGGAGCCCGATGCAGGGCTCGATCCCAGGAGCCTGAGATCATGACCTGAGCCGAAAGCAGAGGCTTTAACCCACGGAGCCACGCAGGTGCCCCTCTCTGAATCCTTCTCCCTCTGCCCCCATGCTCCCCCCATCTCTCTCTAAAATAAATAAATAAATCTTAAAAAAAAAAGTGGCATCCCAACTTAAGAGTCTCTAGTAGTGAAAACTCACTCATGACCACTGAATCATGGACTATGATGAAGCCCCAACACTAAGGGGACCCAAAAAAGATTTTGCTCTGTGATGACCAGATTTTCAACCCCAAGTTTATCAACCCTCTTCCCTATACCTCAAGCCTTCTTTGGTTCACTGGTTCTCTGAAGTCGGCCTACTAGGTTATTCACATAATTACTGTACTACCCCTTCAGAAGGGGGAATAAATAAGAGATTTCTCTAGCTTTTCCACCTACTAGATGCTAACCTGCATAAACGAATGATAATATAAGGGCTCTCTTACTTGGGTTTTCAGACAGCAGTTCAACTGACGGTGAACATAACATCATTAGAGACTGGGACAGCCCTGATCATGTAAGGAAGCTGAGGCCCAGGTGGCCAAGGTGCTGTGTCGAAGGTCACACTGCTGGAATTCAATTCCCGACGCCCAATTGAGTGTTCTTCATTTAATTAGTATCCATATTTTTGAGCGTTTATCAAGTTGCCGACACTTGGAAAAAAGGATTCTACACGAATCACGTCCTACAAATCTGAAAGCAATCCTATTAAAAGGTTCCTAAGTAATTCCATTTTCCAAACGAGCAAACGGAGGCAGTGAAGATGGAAGAGATTTACCCCTGGAAGGGAAAGCTCCGTCTAATCTCTGAGGATGGGGAATGGCTCACTTTGACGCCTGCCCAAGATAAGGATTAAAAGCATATTTTTTTTTATTTTAGAAACTCCTGTGTGGTCACGTTCTTTATTGAGCATTTGCAACTAGCCTAACTAGTTGGAAGAACCTCGCTGGATTATGACCAAGAGGATTTAGAAGCGCTGTGCATTGAGAGGGACTCTGAGTTGTTTCCAGGCCAAGTTCAGGCACACAGATCTTGGTACTCCAGCCTGTGATTGAATATAGCCCGGGTGCTCCAAGAAAAGGGCCCTGTGAGTATGGATCGTATCCAAACGGGGGAAAGCAACAGAGAGGATGATGGAGACTGTGTTCCCTTCTGAGATCATAAAAATTATGTGAGCCTTGAGTGAGGTCTAGCTCTAGCTGATTCTAGAGTTCATGGCTACTCCTTCCAATTGTGAACGCTGTGACCGTGCATAAGGAAACCCGAGGGAGGAAGTAATGGTGCCCATGTTGGAAATGTCTGTGCCAGAATAAGGGTGCCATTATCCGACTCGTGTACCCCTAGGGATATCTTTCCCCAAACCCCACTTCTAATGATCTTTCCCTAGAGAGCACATCATTCCAAATTTATGTTTTTATTTTGTTTTTAAGATTTTATTTATTTATTTGACAGAGAGAGGGAGATAGCTAGAGAGGGAACACAAGCCAGGGGAGATGGAGAGGGAAAAGCAGGCCTCCCGCTGAGCAGGGAGCCCCATGCAGGACTCAATCCCAAGACCCTGGGGCCACGACCAAAGCCAAAGGCAGACGGTTAATGACTGAGCCACCCAGGCACCCCAAATTTATGTCTTTAAAAAGATTTTATTTATGAATTTGAGATAAAAAGAGAGAGGGGGCACAAGTGAGGGGGAGGAATGGAAGGAGAAGCAGACTGTGCACAGAGCAGGGAGCCTGATCAGGACCTGAGCAGAAGGCAACCGCTTAACCAAAGGAGCCACCCAGGTGCCCCTCATCATCCCAAATTTAGAGTCTGAAAACAACAACTACATATCACAACTCTGCAAGTTGGCAATTGAACTGGGTTCAGCTAGGCGCATCTGTCTTCAGCTGGGATAGCGCCTGTCTGTCCCATGGGTCCTATCATCTTCTAGCCCTCTACTCTGGCTTATTCTCAGGGGAGTTGGGCAGGGTCCCAAAACAAAGACAGATGTGCAGAAAATCTTAGGGACTTGGCTGTGAATAGGCGCATCATTACTGCACCCGCTTTCCAAGCAAGGCACAAGAACACCCCTCACTCAATGGGAGAAGAAATAAGACTCCAACTAACTGACGGGAATATCTGAAAAGTCATTGTGCGAGGCACATGGATGGAACCAATGTTGTGATCAATCCATGATATTCACAACAGTGTGGTATGTACTGGCAGAAGCAGTGGTCTAGATGTAATCATCCCTTTCTCTTTGGGAAATGGTTAAATACCCAGATGAAGCTATAAATCAGATCTGCCAGGCAGGACTTTCATCTGGGCGGTACATGCAAGTCAGTCCTCTGGCTGACCCAGACTTACTCCTTCTGGAAAGCGCTATTGCTGCCAATCGAATCAACTACAAATTTGCATACCACAACTTCAGAAAATAACCAAATAGAAAACAAAGTTCAATATTTGGAAACTTAATATTTTAATCACTGCATAATATAAAGTGACTTTTTTTTACCGGAGTAAATGAATTATGCTTGATCAGATTGGGAAGATTTTCTGTGGGCCATCTTTACTCACACGGAAGTGAGCAAATGCCAGCTTTCTTCCTCACAAATAATAGTCCTATTACCAGCCGAACGTGTGATGAGCCTGTCATGGAAATCAGCTATACAATTTAAAGCATTTGATGATGATTTTGTAAGACACACTATAGAGATGGACTACATAATGAACACTAAGCAATAGCCAATTTCTAATTTGAATGAAAATTCCTAAACTATGAAAATCAGCTTGTTTCCCAGGCCCAGTATATTATTTTACAGATTAAGAGGAGAGACTCCAGTTCCAAATGCCAGAGAGACAATACATATTTATCTCTTTTCTCACTTGAGATTCTTTAAAGTGACCATAAAGACGCAAAAGGATCTAGAACTGATAGGAAGAGAGAGAACAGGAAAGGGGGGCGACGGGCAGCTGAGAGAGGCCAAGCTGAGGGGGGCTGAGGAGCTCATGGGGGAGCAGGGCCTGGAGGGGCAGGCCTGGGAGGCTTCCATAACTCTTCATTTCATGACTCACATGGAAAATAGCATTATCATGCCTCACTGGATGAACGCAGAGAATGTTCGAGCCTGGAGGCTAATGTCCAGGGCCTCTGGCTGCCCTGATAGTGTGCAGGAAGGCAGTTCTTTCTCAGCTTTCCTGTGACTCAGTGGTTCTCCACTTGGGGCGATTTTGTCCCCCCAAAGCAAATTTAGCAATGCTTGGTGTCATTTCGGGGCATCACAATCGGAGGGGCTGGGGAGGGGGACTATCGGCGCCTAGAGAAGAAGCAGGGATGCTGCTGAACACCTTACAAGCCACAGGGCAGCCCCCACGACAATGAAAACTCCGGCCCCAAATGGCACTAAAGCGAAGGCTGAGAAGCCCCATGGTAAGCAGTCCATTTGTGGCCCAGTCCCGGAGGCTGGGAAGCTTGGATACACTCAGGGGGATCAACGGATAGGAAAGCGGATCTGACTGGAGAGAAGACAGGAAGGTTACGACTTAGAAATGCCAGGTACAGAACTACGTGACGTGCGGTCTGACAGAAAATGGAAGGAAACATCAACATGTGTACACAGAATCAATCACCACACTGAATCTCTCTCATGCAAAAGTGCCCAAAGCCAATATTTTCCAGACCAAGAGATGATGTGGTTCTTCCTGAGGAAATGGGGTAAACTATGTGAGAATATCTAAGGCAGAAAGTGGGGGTTACTCGTGCCACATAAAAAGATCTCCATTTTCTAGCTTCATATTCTAGAAGTCCACAGCAAAACGTCTTGCTCCCTACCCACGGAGCCTACTAGGAAGCCAGTCACGACACTGATTCCCTTCACAGAGCTTCCTCACGAGCTACTTCCATTTCTCTCTGAAGAGCTATTAGGCCAGTGGCTCTTCCAGTGGCCAGAGTTTCCAATGGGAGCATCTTAGTGCTTAGTGTCCCCAGAGAAAGCATTTCAAAAGGCCCAGATGGAAGCCACAAAACTTCTTATAATCTACCCTTGGAAATCCCACAGCATCATTTCCAATGCACAATATTGGCCAAGCAAATCACCAAAGTTATCTCAGATTTGGATAGAGGAAATAGACTCCATTTCTCATAGGAAGTATAACAGAATTTGTGGCAACCCTTAATGAACCACAAATTTGAAAAAAAATTCTAGAAATGAAAATCACTATGAACAAAATTAAGAACTCAGTACATGGATTTCACAGAAATTTGGACAAGTTAAAAAAAAAAGTGATCTGGAAGAGAGAATGGCAAAGTGAATAACCAGAATATAAAATCCAAAGATAATAAAAGATACTTTATTTTTTTTTAAAGATTTTATTTATTTATTTGACAGAGAGAGAGATCACAAGTAGGCAGAGAGGCAGGCAGAGGGAGAGGGGGAAGCAGGCTCCCTACTGAGCAGAGAGCCCGATGCGGGGCTTGATCCCAGGACCCTGAGATCATGACCTGAGCCAAAGGCAGAGGCTTTAACCCACTGAGCCACCCAGGTGCCCCAATAAAAGATATTTTAAAAAGACACTAGAAACCAGAAGATAATAGGATATTTTTTTCCAACAAGCTCAAAGAAAATAACTACCAACTTAAAATTCTGTATCTAGTGACAATGTTGTTCAGAAATGCTTCACTCGGGGTGCCTGGGTGGCTCAGTTGGTTAAGCATCAGACTCTTGGTTTCCGCTCACGTCATGATCTCAGGTCCTGGGATGGAGCCCAGCCTCAGGCTCCCCGTTCAGCAGGGAGTCAGCTACCCTTCTCCCTTTGCCCCTCCCCCTGCTCATACAGGCTCTGTTTCTCTCCTTCAAATAAGCAAATAAATCCCCCCCCCAAAAGAAATGTTTCACTCAAACAAAAATGAAGATAATCCATCACCAGCAGACCCATATTAAAGGAAATACTAAAGGGTGTTCCCTAGGCAAAAAAAAAGAAAATGGTTCTATATAGGAGTTCCCAGATGCAAGAAAGAATGAAGAGCACAAAAATAGTAAATGTATGGGTAAATCAGAATCAACAGATGGATTGTATAAAACAATAATAATTATTTTGGGGGGGTTCAAACTATGTAGAAATTGAAACACATAACACTAGCATATAAACTAATAGAAGAAGTTAAATAGAGGTAACGTATTGTGGAGAGAAAGTAAAATATTCCGGTCATCGTGTTGTAAAAACCGAGCCACATGGAGAATGTGTAGGCACTCATCAAAAGCTTTAGCTGAACTCCCAGCGGACAGCCAGCACCAACTTGTCTGCTGATATTCATACAATAAGGCAAGTAATTTCCAACATACTGTGGCAGTCTAACTGACATGATTGTTTTTCTAGACTTGTATAAATTCGGAGTGATTACTCATTAACTCTACTGTATAATGTCGTAAAATTTGGTCTTAAAAAATAAAACCACTCCATTAAAAAAGTAAAAGGTAGGAGAAGGATGGCATGAAAAAGAGTGTTGGATATCCAACCCACTTAAGTCTTCCAACAAGTGTAACCCCAAAGACAATTCCAACGTCTGGAATCAGTCACAGGAACAGATGAGGACCATCGCTAGATTAGACTCATTACTTCTCTTCCAACTCTCTGTTTCATGCCGTCCTTCTCCCACCTTTCACGTTTTAATCCCCAGGGTTTTTGGAAACTCCATTTTTCTATCCCTTTTCCTGCCACTCTTTTATTCTTTCTTGGACATAAAAGCATCCATTTTAGGCTACAAAGAGGAGATTAAAGATGGAGCTGAATGTATATTAAAACAGTTGGAATCTACTATGAGAAAACAATGTACATAAAATGTGTAGGAAATTGAAAAGTGTGGTTTTATTTTTTAAGACCAAATTTTACATTATCCTGTAGAGTAAATGATTAATCACTCCGAATTTATACAAGTCTAAAAAAACAATTATGTCAATTATACTGCCACAGTATGCTGGAAATTGCTTGCTTTATTAAACACACACATTAAAAAAAAAGAAAATGAGTTTCCTTCAGACATTATTAAAATGTAGATTCTGATTCAGGACTGAGGTGGGGTCTGATAATTTGAATTTCTAAGGAGCCTCAGGCAATACTGACATTCCAAGCAGGTGGACTCTTCATTGAATGACAAGGGTTTGAAGAAGCTGGCAAACTTCCAAGTGTGCCAAATGTGGCCTGAAGACTGTTTTTGTAAATAAAGTTTTATTGGAACATAGCCACATCCATTTGTTGAGCATGTATGACTGTTTTTACACTACAGGGCAGAGGTTAGTAGTTGCCACAGAGACCACACAGTCTTCAAGTGCAATCCGTCTAAACGCTAGCACTGCCGCGCAGGAATGCAAAACATTCGAGAGTAAGACTACTTTCGGGGAATGCAGTAAGTACCTAAATAATTCTAATAATGCATCTGGGGAAGCCTGGGTCCTGGGATCCTGCCCCATTTGTAGCCCTGCGTTGGGCTCCACGCTCAGTGCAGAGTTCGCTTGTCCCCTTCCCTCCTCCTCTGTCCCTTGCGATTGCGCGCGCTTTCTCTTTCTAAAATAAATCAATAAAACTTTTTTTAAAAAATAAATTCTAATAATGCATCTGAATTACAATTTCTATAAAAGGACAACAAATAGTTTTGACTTTTTGTGTCACGGTCTCTGTTCTGCACTCCCTTCGAAGTAAAAACTGCATCGAAGTGAAGTGGAGTTAATCAGCTCAGACAGGTCTCAGTCACCTAGAATTAGACTGTATGTCTTGAGAATACATCCAAGAACATTTCCTTAAAAAGTATACTACACAGGAGTCCAATATTATTTTTAAAAATTCAAAATACTATATGAAACTGTGACATATTTTACAACAAATACTACTTTTCCAGAGTGGAAAATGGAGGACAAATTAGATTAATTAAAAATATTTTCCTTTTCTGTCATATTTTAATTTGTGTTTTGGGTATGGGAAGCATCATAAAAATAAAAACAAACCGAACTGAGATTACGTTAAATTACTTACAGCTTTGACAAAGCATCAAACAAAACTGTTTTCTGTCCTCACAGAATTTTATTGAATACGTAGAACCTTTCTTGTCATCCAAATGTTAAAAGACAAGAAGATACCAGCTTCTGCTGGGTAAAAGTCTATTCTAGAAAAAAAAAAAACAACCACATCCACTATCTTACTTAATTAGAAAGTACATTAGTAATACCAATTGCTTTCTACATATACTGACCAAGGAGAAGGTCACTCATTTGTATGCATCAATATATCTACTTACGAATACATAGTCTGCCAGTAAAAAGAGAAGTGAAATAATTTAAGAACTTAACATTTAAGGACATAAAACAGTCCACTTGTTATAGATAAGCCAAAATAACAAGTAAATTAGGAAAATTTCATTGTCACATTGTCTACATTTAAACTGCCATTTAGGTAACTGGCAGCTTCTGTTTTGTAATACATTAAAATGGCAGTTTCACTTCATAATGCATTAAAATTAAATTTACAAACCCTAACATTTATCTTAGAGAACAATGAACACACACAAGCAAAATGTGTCACTGTGTCAAGCTCAAGAAATACCTTTTCATGTTGTAAAGGCCAGTTATAAGGGCAGAAGCTATAGTCTGAATGAAAAATTCATTGAAGAACAAATCATCACATGCTAATTTACCCATCCTGGGTAGCCTTCAGCAATTGGATTAATTTTAGTCATCATCTGCTGACAATTAATAAAGGGCCTATTTTGTAGTATGTGTTCAAAGATGGAATGCGAGGACTACATTCAGTTCCTTGGGGAAAGGTTACGCAACTTGAACTACGCATCATCAGAATGCCAGAAAGATAGCTCTTTGTTCCCTCTTCTGTCTACATCAGAGCAATGAAGATACGTTTTCACCGGACAGAACTTGGAGAGGGAAAAAAATAAAAACAAAAGCACAACTCTTTACTTCCAAGGCAAGACAGCAGATACTGATGTCATCCTTCTATTGCTTGGTTGGAACGACCTGTGGTCATTTGCATACCTTCCAGTTATTTCCAGCCTCTCCTGAGAGGAGCTGAGGTAAGCTATGATTACAGCCAAGGCATTCCTCCCCCTCCTCCTTAAATCAAATGATCTACCTCAGAAGCTCAATTGTGCCTTTAAAGGATGGTTTACCTAAGTACCTTAGTTTACCTAAGGCCAACCCAACAGTGTGGGAGTCTAGTCGCCCTTGCTTCAAGAACGGCCTGGGCCTGGCTTCCATGGAGTCCTAGGAACTCAGGCCCCAGACCTTAGACTCCCAAAGGACAGCCAGGCAGGATCTCTCCCCCAACGAACGTTACCTGGGTAACCCCTTAGAAGAGGTCACTCAGACGCCAGCACAAAGAAGAAACAATGAGGAAGAAGCGTGCTGGGTCTGGATGACAAGTAGTCAGAAAGGGGACCCCGGGGAAGGGAACCTCCCCCTCCTTGTCCTGAGGTTGGCTCTCCAGCGTGATGACCTGTCTACCCCATGCTTCGCTGGGGGCTTGCACATTGTTCCCCTCCCGCAAGCCTCATCTTGGGGAACGCTAACGTTGCTCTTTATTCTCGCTGATTTGCCAACCAGTGCGTGGTGCTAGGAACACCCCCAAGCCCGATGAGCTCCTGGGCTCCCTTTGTCTACTGGACAACCTCCCCTCTTGTTACATTTAGTTGTCAAGGCCTAAGTCTGTTGGTTGAACACACTCACCTGATACAGTTAGACAAAAAAACAACTGTATTTGCTTTTATCTCCTCTGAATAACCCCGCAGAGAATGGGAACATCCAATTCTACTTGGTTTTCGACCTCCCTTGGGCTGCTGCAAACCTGCTAACCACTAACTGGGGCTCTAGAAGTAAAACACTGACTGTGACTCACGGTTAGAAATAAATATTGGAAAACAATAGAAAGAAATCTTGCACAGCAACCTACTTCACACAGGCATCCATAAAACATTTATACCATATTTCATCAACCAGTCACATCATTGACCAGGAGACCCCCCCCCCCATGATTTTAGAAGAGAAGACCAAATTGGAAAAATGTGCACTCAATATGAAGGAAATACTAAAACAAAAGTTTCATGAAACAGGGGAGCCTGGGTGGCTCAGTGGGTTAAGTGACTGACTTCGGCTCAAGACATGATCTTGGAGTCGTGGGACAGAGTCCTGCATCTGGCTCCACGTTCGGTGGGGTCTGTTCATCCCTCCTCCCTCTGCCCCTCTCTGTACTGGTGCTCTTCTTCTCTTTCTCTCAAATAAAAACTAAATAAAACCTTAAAAACTTAAAAATAGTTTTATGAAACAAAACCGTGAGCATCGTATACATGGGACTCCCATCATTTCTAATTTCATTATTTAAAAATTGTACTACGACCAGCTGAACTCATTTATTTACCCGCTGCCTGGCTAGAAGGCAGACTCGAAAACGGAGGTCCCCGGGGTGCTCCCATCTCACTTCTGGAGCGGGCCCAAGCCAGGCCCCAGGTGGCCCGATCTCTGCACCTCTCGATCTTGGCCCACCTCCCCCTCGCCCACCTCCTTGCTCGCTCATGATTGGCCCACTGCCCCCCCCCACATGAGGCTCCGGTCACGCTACCCTTCCTGAGGTCCCCTGAACACAGCGGGCACTTTGCGCTCCTCACCGGGTCCTCTCTCGAAGTGCCCTTCCTCAGTTACTGCTACCATGTGCTCTCTTATGTGTCAGCCCCAAGGTTGGCTCCCTTCGCTCTGACACCTTGGAAGCTGCTTCTATCACAGCACCTCACTTCCAGACTGGGAGGTCATTCAGGTGTACCTGCACGTCTTCTCAGTCAAGGGCACTGAGAGCTCTGTCCAAGGATGCTTGGAAAGCAAACAGGCTGGAATCTACAGATAGGGAAGCTCTGGCTCAAATTTATTTCCTGATCAAGAGAGAGAAGCCCGACCTCCCCATCCCTGTCCTCCGAGTACTCTGAGGTATTAAAGGATTGGAAAGTCTCCCTCTCCCACCAGAGAAGATGCTGCTCAGCTTCCGGGATGATAAAGACAACCTCTGTTAGGAGGGCGGGAAGGTTGGCTTCTGTATTGGTTATAATCTGGGAGTTTCCTAAGTTCTGTGGTTTCTCAGCTGAGGCACAGATTCACAGCATGCCTAGCATCTACCCAGAACCTTCCATCCACATCACCCTGTAGAACTCAGGAAGCAAGGTAAGCAAGGAGAACGTGCTGTGCCAAGACTAGCAACTGTCTAAAACCATTTGGGCTCCTTGTTTCCTTACAGATTGAATTTATGCAAGGGTGAAACCCAGCCTTGCCGCTTGGGGGCTGCTCAGTGTGGGTTGACAGCATTATCCCCAGCTGGACTTCCGGCTTTTATTCCCAGCTTATTGCCAAACTCTACCCCACCCACCCCCACTAGACTGGAACCCTCATGCGGACAAAGACCAGGTAATAGTAAAAGCATTAATATAAGTGTATACCTCTATCCACTAAGTTAATAATTTACAACTGCCACAATGTACTTCGTTATCCAGATAAATCCCAGCTGTAGAACATATTAAGGGGCAAAAAGGTTTCACTATTATCTCAAGCAAGACTTGGCTTGAGACAATAAATACATACAGCTGGAGACACTTACAGATAAAGCATCAAAAAAATAAACTCGATCTACGAGAGTTCTTGGCACATAAACATGGCTTAGCCATGGTTACGGAATATTTTCGACAATTTAAAAAATTTACTCTGCTGCCTTAGAAAGTACAGAGAGACAAGTGAATCTTGTTCGATAACTGAGTGTACTGCTTTTCCTCAGGGTCATTGCCATGAATATTAGACATGATTCCATGGTGCAGAAAGAGGTTCTCCATTGGAACTTAGTCTACAAATTAAAATTTTTAATAAACTAATAACAAAGACTGTTTTTTCAATGTTTTATTCTTTCCAGGTACCGTAAAGTTGGGAATATTTCTATTTATCTTCTTTCTGGCTAATCAAGTTTCTGCAGTACCTTTTTAGAAGCATTCTAAATGAAATAAACAGCACAAGCAAATGCTAAATCATACCATTGAGAAAACATACCACTGGTTATCACTTTCTATAGAACATGGGTGGCATTAATTTGTAACTGCTGGGGAGAGCACGCTACCTATCTCGAGTCCCTGGTTTCATTTTAAAAAGCAAAATGTCGGTTTCTCGATGGATCTATTTGTATTTATGCCTTCCCAAATTTGAAGAAGTTTTTCTTAGGCAAGAGCAGAGATTTGGTCCTGTGTTTTACTACAAAAGCACCTGCCGGGGTTGCTTTGTATTCAGGGAAGATGTAGACCAAGAGGGCTTTATCACAGCCCAGCAGTGGAGGAAACCAGTGGATGGAGGGGTGGGGACCTGGAGCTCTGGGTCTCCAATGGCTCCTCCTTGAGGCATGTCCATGAGGACGTCCTCTGTACTCACCCCTCCCCATTTGTGAAATACGAATACTACCAGTCAGTGTGAATTAACTAATATATTTTTTAAAGATTTTATTTATTTATTTGACAGAGAGAGACACAGCAAGAGAGGGAACACAAACAGGGGGAGTGGGAGAGGGAGAAGCAGGCCTCCCACTGAGCAGGAAGCCCGATGTGGGGCTCGATCCCAGGACCCTGGGATCATGACCTGAGCTGAAGGCAGCCGCCTAACCGACTGAGCCACCCAGGCATCCCTAACCAATCAATTCAAATGGCTAAGATAAAAGTGCTTCAGACTCAAAAGTGATTTTATAGGATGTAACCTACTCGCTTCCCAATACTCCATGTGTCACTCTATCGAGCTAAAGAAAACAAACAAACAAATAACAAAACAGTGTGTTCACAGCAAATTATATTAAGTGCTTTATAAATTCCAGAGGCAACTGCTGATAAAAGTTCTAGAAACAGTGTTTACAAGGACAGCCATGCACAGGGCTACAAAATAACATTATGTGGCAGGCTTTCAGAAATAGGCTTATTTCCGAAATAAACCTTAGTTTCTAAATCATGTAGGAAAAGAAATCGATCATGTCCAAACTTCTAGAACTTCAGCTCATCTTCCATTGACATGTTAACTGAAGATAACTACCAGGAGCACTGTCAACAGAATTTCTTTGTTCAGTGTAAAAATAGGCAACAGGGGACCAAGGAAACACTGAAAAAGAGACAATAGACGTCCTTGGGCTTTATGTTTTAATCAAGCCTGGAGAATCTCAATCTCCTTTCTTTTTTTTTTTTTTAAGATTTTATTTATTTATTTGACACAGAGAGAGAGATCACAAGTAGGCAGAGAGGCAGGCAGAGAGAGAGGAGGAAGCAGGCTCCCTGCTGAGCAGAGAGCCTGATGCAGGCCTCGATCCCAGGACCCTGAGATCATGACCTGAGCCGAAGGCAGAGGCTTTAACCCACTGAGCCACCCAGGCGCCCTCAATCTCCTTTCTTCTTGCCATAGCCCTCAGAAGTTTGTCTGAAGATCCCCTATGGGTCCCAAACCTGTCCTCATCCCACTTCATGTGGGGACAGCTCACCTCAGGCATTACTTAGCTAGAATAAGCAGGCAAGAATGGTTCCTGAATGCTACTTGGGGGCAGCTCGAATCTGCAGAGAAATTTCCCTCCCATCAGGAGTGTCCAGCACCAAAGAGCAGTGGTTCCCAAGCTTGACTACACATGAGGTTCCGATGTGAGGCTTTTAAACATCCTGGTGTCTAGGTCCTACCCCATACTGGTTACAACGGAATCCTCGCCCACATGCGTGGGGGGGGGGAGGGGGGGGAGCAGCTAGCAATTTATTTTTTCAAAGATTTATTTATTTGTTTGAGAGAGAGGGAGTGCATGAGAAAGTGGAAGAGCCGAGGGAGAGAGAGAATCTCAAGCACACTCCCCTCCTGAGTTTGGGCAGGACGCAGGGCTTGATCCCAGCACCCTGAGATCATGACGGGAGCCGAAATCAAGACACAGATGCTCAACTCACTCAGCCACCCAGGCACCCCAGGCATCAGTATTGTTTAAAACTACCACAGTGTGCAGCCAGATATGAGAAGCAGGACGACCAGGCATTCAAAATGGCATTAACCGAACGAAAGACAGGGCAGAACTTCTCTTCCCTATTGTTGCCTTATTAACCTCAACCAACGGTCAGACAAATGTCTGTAAAAGGCCAGATTCTGAACACGTTCAGCTTTGCAGGCCACGCAGTCTCTGTGGCAACCACTCAACTCGGTTTCTAATCCAAAAAGCAGCCATAGGCAATATGTAAATTAGGAAGCACCAGGCCACTTTGAGCAAGTGAGTCAGTCCCGTTTTGCTGGCCCTGACCTAGTCGAGATGAAACTACTTACCCAGCTCACTGTAACAATGCTATTCACATTACAAAACATGCTCAAATGACAATTTTCAAGGATGTAATAGATGTATCGTTAAATAAGTGTTTTATTATGAATAGTACAGAAAGTGCTGTTCTGGAATTATTCCTGCTAACAGTTTTTATGGAGAGCAATTCATTTACAAATGCTTAATTAATTTTGAAAAATTTCATTTCGTACTCTATGATACAGTAATCTAAAGGTCTGGCATGAACTTCATTGTCAAACTTGCATCGATGGCTCTCAGACTGGGAGACAACCTTGCCGGAGTTATGTTGACCGAAATGCTGACTACCTGGATTTTCCAACTCATGACGCTGAGTTTTGACTCATGAGGCTGACTCTTGGTTTCAGCTCAGGTCATGGTCTCAAGGTCCTGGGATCGGGCCCCGTATCAGGCTCCACGGTCAGTGAGGAGTTTGCTTGAGATTCCCTCTCCCTCTCCTGCCCCTCACCCTGCTCTCCTGTGCTCTCTCTCTCTCTCTCAAATAAATAAATAAATGTTAAAAAAAACAAAAGAAAGAAAAGAAAAAGTCTGTCCCCCAAGAATTTTCAGCAAGCAGCTACGTGTGTGGATAGGTAATACTCATCATTTTCATACACAATATATATTCATTTCAGAATATATAACAATGGAAATTCTCACAAATATCCATTTGCAAAATGGTCCAGAATTTCAAATATATTTCTCTTATAAAGCAGTTAATTTCTTGTTCATTGTATACTTCATTTTCTGAAAATAACAGACAAAATGTCTCCAAAAAGTCTAGTAGATAGTATACTCTCCTGACATATTGGGAAAATAAATACTGTAAAACAAACAGTGACACTTTAAATTTGAGAACACTATTAAGAAGTATTTTGCCATGAGATAAGATGCAAGCCTCTGTAGAAATCAAAAGATTTTTATGGCTGTGCTCCATCTCACTACTAAGAACAGTAAAGCATCAACTATTTAAAGGTATGTTTTTATATGTTTAGTTCCTATGTAAGCTCTACACCCAATGAGGGGCTTGAACTCACGACCACGGGATCCAAACTCACGTGCTCTACCAATTGAGCCAGCCAGGTGCCCCTAATGCTATGTTTAATGAAACGAGCAACACTATTGCCAACCCAGAGGATGTCTGTGGCAACACACTACAGAACACCAAGATCCCGCCGGCCAATAGGGTGCAACAGTACAGTTAACAACTCCTTCAGATGAGAAAACTGCTACGTTTATGACCCGACAGACACATGATCACACATGAAACACGAACACAAAATGATGTGGCAATGTTGGGGTTCAGAGCAGTCAAGAAAGAATTAATTCTTGACACATCTTCAGTGCAAAAAACACAGGGACGGGACCCGTGGGCAGGAAGAGCTGCGCTGGGGTTGCGAGGGGGGACTGATTATATACGTTCAAGTTCGGAAGGGGTTATGGATAGCATTAAATCTCTAAGGAATCGTGGAAGCAAGGTATCCAGGACCTTGAGGGGACTAGCTATTTTTAGGAAAAGGTAATTTATTACTGTCTAATGAAACCTTACTCATGAGCACCTTCAGATGTGTATCAGGGGACCATAAGCTTGGAGGATGATTGCCAACACATATCTTGGAGGGGTAGAGATAAAGGAAGTTTCCAAAGGAATTTCTATATGTTAAAGTAGACTCACAGGACCCTGGGGGTTCAGGCTGACATTGTCTCTTGCCCTTGGCCAAGTGTCAATATTGAGGCACCTAAGCTCCCAGATAAAGGTCACTCTGCCTGTTTCAAGGACTTTTCAAGGATTTACAGCTCATGTAGTAGGAGATTTAATTATTTCCTTTTGCCTTTCTTATACACATCAATTACACTAACGTGAAACCATGTATGTTACAGAAGTTTTTAATAAAAAAAGGAAACATAATTCTCCACTCTCGATCAACATGTTGCACCCTTAGATTGGTAGTCCAGTGCTGAAGAAGGCCCTACGAAGGGCTTAGTAAGGATGGTCATTGCACAGTACGAGCACCAACACCCTCCTTTCTGATGCCAGCAGCAGACATTGCAAATCAGTCACCATGCTTCAAAGCCTCTAGGACTCCAAGGCACCAAATACCAATACCAAACAGGGCAGTGAAATGAAATCCATCTCTCATTTTGCGTGCATTAAGGAGGCACAGTTTATGATTTAGGGAAACTTACAGAGATATTCCATTCCCATCCCAAGCAACTGTAGGAACAAAACAGTCAAGACACTCCCCAAAATTACAATTTTCAACTTGTCATTTCACCTACATGCTCTTATAATTTTCCCCTACTTTCTCATCAAAACAAAACAGAATAAAGGAAATATGTTTATTACTGGCAAGGAAACATATAAGTCGTTTCCACTTACTTGAAATCCACTTTATGCAGCTGAAAGTGAGCAGACTATATGACCCCAAAATATGGCTCTTTGGCATAAGGATTATTGTAAAATCAATATTTTTTAAATGATTTTATATATTTATTTGACAAAGAGAGACACAGAGAGAAAGGGAACACAAGCAGGGGTAGTGGGAGAGGAAGAAGCAGGCTTCCTGCTGAGCAGGGAGCCAGATGCGGGCCTCAGTCCCAGGATCCCAGGACCCTGGGATCATGACCTGAGCTGAAGGCAGATACTTAATGACTAAGCCACACAGGTGCCCCTAAAATGGTTATTAAGAAACTGGAGACAGTTGAGACGCTCTAAAAACTGGTGTAAGTTATCCTTTTGCTTAAGAGACATTTACATTCATAAGGAAATTCTCCATTTGTAATGGGGTCCCCTACAGTGTACCAGAAAAATGGCCAGAACCAAATCTCTTCAAATATACATAACAATTTTACCCTTGTTTACAGTGCTTTCACTGATATCCTCCCAGAACTGACTCTGCACCCCCAAAATCTTGTCTTTAGCTGAAGATGGTATTTAGGATAATGGCTGTGGCCAAATCAGGGTGCTATCTCAAGATTTCTAGGGTTTCTCCCACATATACAGAGGTCGACATGTGATCAAACTTCTGTTTATCTCCTGTTTATATTTCTTTTATTACAAGGTGGTCTCACCAAAGAACCAAGAAGGGTAGAGGGTAAACTTTTTTTCCTCCCCCACAGACATCAAAGACCTTAAAATTCAAATGACTGCTGTATTGAGATCTTAAAAAGCCAATAAAGGAAGATCCGTAAATGAGAACTACACATTCTTCAGTGAATATGAATTTTGACAATTTTAGCAACATTAAAAAATGCGAAATTGTACATGCCATTTTCAATCATAATCCCCATAACTATAAAAGATTTTTTTCCTTCCAAACCAGACAGTGTGATCAGTACATTCTGGCAGTTATATGCCTGTCTTTAAAGCAAGCTTTGTAATGTAAAAGAATGCCAGAGAACCCTGGAGGATTTTTATGACACTCTTTGTAATGCTAAAAGCAAGCACACCATGCAGTGGATTTACCTGGATACCCGTGAAGGAATACATTTCATAAGTGGATCTAAAATGATAAGGGAAATGTGAAAACTATCCACAAAACTGATTATCCTTGATAAGAAATAAGTAGTCCCCCCCTTTATCCATGATTTTGGTTTCCTGTTTCAGTTAGCCATGATCAATGGTGGACCAAGAGCAGATTATCCTCTTTCTGATGAATAATCAGAAGGTTAATGGTAGCCTGCTCAGCCACAATGCCTCCATTATTCATCTCACTTCATCTCATCACCTGGTCATTTTATTATCCCCCATCATCACAAGGGTGAGTACAGGAAACTAAGATATGATATGTTGAGAGAGAGATCACATTCACATAATTTTTATTACAGTATACTGTAATAATTGTTCTATTTTATTATGAGTAATTATTGCCTTTCTATGATGATTAATTTATAAGTTACTCTTTATTACAGGTACGTGTGTATTAAGAAAAAAACATAGTATATACACAGGGTTCAATACTATCCATAGTTGAAAACACCTACGGGAGCGGGGGCGGGGGGGGGGATCTTGGAATATATAACCCACGGCTGTGGGGGAACTATTGTACATAAAAGTATTCAGCTGAGTTTAATAAAAGCTACTGTAGGGGAGCAAATTTTCCAACGACAAGTTAGGCTTCCTTGGCATACTGATTACTTAGCTGGTTATTTTTTTTTAAGATTTTATTTATTCATTTCACACAGAGAGAGAGATTACAAGTAGGCAGAGAGAGAGGAGAGAGGAGGAAGCAGGCTCCCTGCTGAGCAGAGAGCCCGATGTGGGCCTCGATCCCAGGACCCTGGGATCATGACCTGAGCCGAAGGCAGCGGCTTTAACCCACTGAGCCACCCAGGCGCCCCTTAGCTGGTTATTTTTAAGAAACTACAAACACAAGAGAAGCTCTAAAACCTGAGTAGAAGTTATTCCTCTTAGAATTTAAGGAAAATCTCCTTCTGTAAGGGTGTCCCCCTGGGCTGTACCAGGAAGAGGAGGAAAGAGGATAACTGTTACCAGCGAAGAAGCCAACTCCTAAAATCTACATCACGACCAAGGAGCCTTATTCATTGCGCTTTTCCTGGTAAGGTGCCAAAATTGACTCCTTGCCTCCGACATCTTTTCTCTTTAGTTCCAGAAGGTATTCTGGTCATTCCCTAAGGGGCATTACTACGTTTCCTTGAGTGTCTCTCAGGTAGACTGGAGGTATACATATTACTAAATTTTTGTTTTATTTTCTCTCGCTAATCTGTCTCCTGCCGATTTGATTCTTAGAGCAGCTAGAAGAACCTTAAGGGCAGTGGAGTTTTTTGCCTTCTTAACAATATTATCATTATATAATCCTCAAATACTCAGTAGTTGAGAATCTTTTTAATTTTGTGTTTCTCTCCTGAGTTGAGATCATGCAATTACCACTGAAGATATTGCCCTTTAAGACCTCTAATAGTTCACAACTTTCCTAAAGCAAACCTGATATTTGAGACCGGTGCTTACCTTCAGTACTACCTTGTGTCCCGCCATCCCATTAGCTATGGAGAGTGGATTCTCACTGTCCACACAGTTGATATTTTGGGCCAGGTAATTCTCTAATGTGGGGGATGTTCAGTGGTCTCCATGGAGTCTACCCACTACAAGCCAATAGCACCTCCCCTTCCCTCCCAGTTGTGACCACCCAAAACTTCTGGAGACATTATCAAATGTTCCCTGGATGACAGAAGCCCCCTGATTGAGAACCAATCCACAAGCTCAAATCTTCCTTGGCCAAATCCTGTACACCTATCAAGCTTAGCTGATGAAATTTGATTTTTTGGGTGCTGAGCTCTGATTCTCATCCACCCATCAGGAATCCTCCCCTTCCCTTGCTCTGGGCTCTGCCTTGGATATGTCATACCTACTTCATCCTTGAGATCTGCCTAGTTTTATTTTTTTAAGACTATTTATTTATATATTTATTTGACAGAGAGAAAGAGAGAGACAGCAAGAGAGGGAACACAAGCAGGGGGAGTAGGAGAGGGAGAAGCAGGCTTCCTGCTGAGCAGGGAGCCTGACACAGGGCTCAGTCCTAGGATCCCAGGACCTGAGCCGAAGGCAGACACCTAAAGACTAAGCCACCCAGGCGCCCCAAGATCTGCCTTATTTTAATCCATACCTTGCTCTTCTTATTCCAGTCACCTCCATAGTCCCTAAGGATCACCAACTGGTTTTCACAGGCCAGTCACTGCCTCTCGGTCTTCCCTCTCTGTTCCCTCTGTCAAATCCACCAAATTCTGTATAGGAGATGCTGCTGCTAGGGCTCAGAATACACTCATCAAAATATGTTCCTTGGCATATTGAATATTTTAAGTTGAAGGAATTTAAGAAATACCAGGTTTAGGAAGGACTCTCTGACATCCTCCTTTTCCCCTGAGATAGGTCAGAATTCAATAACCAGAAGAAAGGAGCATCTTTATGACTGAAAATGAAGAGCTGCTGAGAGCAATGAGTGAAGAAGCCTTGCTACGTTTGCTCTAATTTACTACTCTTACCTCACAGTCACTGTCCTATCACATTTTTCGATGGTGTTGCACAGCTCAACAAACCTAGTATAAAAATGTTTAGATTGGAGCCAGCCTGGGGGGCTCAGTCGATTAAGTGTCTAACTGTGGCTCAGGTCCTGATCCCAGGGTCCTAGGACGGAGTCCCACACCCGGCTCCCTGCTCAGCGGGAAGTCTGCTTCTCCCCCTCCTCCCCACTTGCTCTCCCTCTCTCTCTCTCTCCCTTGCTCTCTCTCTCTCTCCTGGTATCTCTTGTCTCTCTCAAATATAATCTTAAAAAGAAAGAGGGGGGGCCTGGGTCCCTCTTCCTCTCCGTCTGCTGCTCCCCTGCCTGTGCCCTCTCTGTCAAATAAATAAACAAAAATTTTTAAATGCTTAGATTGAACTCTTTCTCTGAGTCCTCATTTCTTTATGAAGGCTCTCATATCCCATAAAACTTTTATTAAATAAATTTGTATGTCGTTCTCTTATAAATCTGTCTTTTGTCAGTCCCATTCACGTGGCCCCAGCTAGAGCACCTAGTAGAGAGAAGAAAAAAAGAATTTCTTCCTCCCCTACCTTATGAGATTGTCAGGGGAATGTTGTTATTTAATTCATATATGGAAACATATTGGTGTAAGTGGTCAATGAATAAATGTTACCGTGCTCATTTCAAAACAACAAAAGGGAAGATTAACCCCAAACATTTATGCAAGAAAAAAAAATCCTGTTGTTTGGAATATTAAAATGAAATGAGTTTTCCAGCTTTCTGTTTGAAAAGAAAATGAAATTCATTTTAACAGTCTTTAGCCAAATTTTCTGGCAAGCAAACTCAAAACTTAATCACACAAGACATTAAATAGTATATTAGTCACTTGACGCAACTTAAATTTATAACTGTTAAATTGGGAAAGCCATAATCAGAGAAAGTACTGAATATCTAAAGTATAAGTAGTACCACCGACTAATAAATATGACATGCAAAATGTTAGCTATAGAATTCGCTGATCCACAGTATTTACTGAAATGCCTGCACATTAAAGATAAAGCTTTTTTCCTTCCTTTAAGAATGCACTAATTGTGGTGCATTTGTGTTTCTTTAGGCAACCCAGCAGCTGTGGTTCCAAACATGAGCCTTTGAGAAATACATTTAAATGAATATTTATAAACTTTTCTCTGGCAATTATATTTAGCAACTGTAGCAGATGCCACCGCTTTCACAGTGTTCGCTGTGTCACTAATTACAGCCCCTCTCTAATCCTGCTGTTCCCCGGTCACTTGTCTCTTCCGTGGACCACCACCACTTCGAGGAGAGAGAGACACACAGAGGTGTAACAAGTCTACTGCCAAGTTTTTTAAAAACACTCATAAACACATATATAAACCATAAGCACTGGGTGTTCATAACCTCAGATCCTCCCCAAGCAACGATAGGACAATTTGAAATTGAGATTTTTATGTTCTGAGCATCTCAATAGGACATTCGCTCAAGTAATATCAGATAACCTCCACACATCCTTTATGGTCCATCTGCCTCTGTGTAGGGCCCACAGACCACTGGGCCAAAACCACACAGAATCCTCAGATTTACTCCTAAAGCTGATCTCGAAGATCTGCGAGGAATCTGGATATGCCTTTTTCCCCCCGCCAGATCTCCAAGTGATTCTTCCAGTGCGCTGAAATTCGCAAAGCACAGCTTCTAAACAGTTCAGGCCCAACTTCTCCAGGAACCCTGCTCGATAACTCTTGAAGCTGGCATACAAATGCCCACCTACTGTATTTCCAAGGGGCCCTGAGTGCTCTTATTATCTCTAGAGGAATGGCTTCCTTCATTTCTTCCCTCTTCACTCGCAAATGATCGAAGAGAGTGTCTAAGACTTGCTGGCTTCTGCATGCCCAGTGGATGGGAGGCAATTAATAATTGCTAGACTGAGTAAACACTTTCAGCTTTCTGAGACTGAGAGTTATGTTTTAATGTCTCGAGTGTTAGCACGAATTCCAGAAATATTCACCCACTTTGAACCCTACGGCAGCTTTAACATAGCTTCCAGATACAATATTTATAGCCATGTTTCATTCTTTGGTCTTGATTTCCATTTTGTAATTTACTGCACTTAACATTTCACTACAGACATTACACTCATTACGATTCACCACGCACATTACAATTGATTTTGGAGAAGCTCCATTTAAACCCTTGAAGCCAGAGGAATTCTGAAAAATTTTGGAGAATGAGTAGGGATACAATGAGAAGGAATACACAAAAGTGAAAAACAGCAGAAAGCTCAAGTCAGGAAATAGATTTACACATTAAGAATGAAACTATCCACTCTTCAGGATAACTAACAAGAGCTAGTTATAAAGATAAAAGAAATGGGGAAAAGAACTCACAAAGCCTAACTCCTTCAAAAGGATGGGATTTTTCAACTTCCTGGCTATTTTACATTACAAGGACATGAAGATCTCTGAACATTGGTCTAGAGCCCTCTCAATATTCCTACTTTTCAATTTCAGGTTTTGGTCCATCAATTAATCTCTCTTATCTCTTGCGTGTTTAGCGATTCAGAGCAAATTCGAACTCTTCCCCAACTTCCACATTCCGTTCCCTTGAGAACCATACTGCGCATTTAGCCAACTCGCCTGCTATGACCTTCAACCTTTTCCCTCCAATTTTCCCTTGGAATGTGCCTGAAACAAGCTCCTCTGTATTACTGGAAACAAACAAACAAACAAGCAGAACTTGACTCCTTTTGTGTAATTCGGGGTCCACAAACATCTGTGATGAGCCAGACAGTAAATATTTTTTGCTTTGTGCATCATACAGTCTGTTGCAACTACTCAACTTTTCTGTAGACAGTGGGTTTAAAAAAAATGGGCAGAGCTACGTTCCAACAAAACTATTTCCAAAACAGAAAACCAGCTGGATTTGGCCTGCGGGCCACGGTTCCCCAAAGCTCGATGCCAATTCCGTAAGTGCAACCAGGCCCCGTAGGGTTAATGAAGTTGAAACGAGCAGTAAATTTAAAACTGGTTTTTCAGAGAACTGTTTCTCCCTAATCAGCTATTGTTTCTTTGCAGACCCCCCTAAAAATCCACTGGATGTTGTCATTAGAAGCCTGGACTCAAAGTCAACTGACACGGTTCCAGCCTACGATACAAGCAAAGCCTTGCATTTCTCACTTGAGGTAAGGAGCCCAAGACCCCATCCAGTTTACACAGGTTCTCTGTCACTGCCCATAACCCCCCTCCCTTGTCCTTAAGGTAACCCTGTTGATGTCGGTAAGGTAATTTATTTTTTTCTGATGCTAAGTCTCCACCCCAGAGTGAACATGGGATGTATGTTACATATATTTGCTCACTCCGCATGTTCCATTGTTCCTCATGAATAGTCATAAACTTCCCCGCCCTTTTCATCAATATGGATGTAATCTCAAGCCCTATGATTATAAAAAAAAAAAAAGGTGTTCTCTTCCCTTCAGGGAGACAGATTTGAAGCTTGCCCTCCTGCCTCTTCATTTGGCTGCCTCTCAAATAACCCTTTCCCTCACTGCATACCTGATGTCTCANCGGGGGGGGGGGGGGGGGGTGTTTCAGTGACAAAAGTGACTCTCATGGCTCCAGTTCTTAAACTGTAAATCCTCCATCGGCAGTCGGGACTTCCACCCACCAATTCGGAAATTTTTCTCACAAAGGTCATCAGTGACCACCAAACTGCCGGATCACATTCCCTGTTGACCTGTTTCACTATTAACTTTCTCAAGTTTAAAACCAGCCCCTACTTCCCAGGAAGTCCAGCTCCACTAGCCTCCTGATTTTTAAATAGTACTTCTCAAGTCTTCTTTTTGGTTCCTCTTTCTTCCACTTCACCCATAAGCTATAAAGATTTTCAAGACTTGGTCTTTCCCCTTTCTTTCGGAACATGCAATCAAATTCATCCTTCATCCCTCACTCCCCCAGAGAATCAGCCCTGCCAAGGCTCTGGGCTTCCTCTTTGTTCTCTCACTGCACCGTGGGTGCATACTAAATTCTTCCTGATGGTTTCTTGGCCTGCTATCTCACAGTGTAATGAGGGTAGGGAATGGTTGTCAGTTTGTAGAGGAGGCCCACCTTATGAAAATACGTGGTCTCTTAAAAGAGGTAATTTATACTTGCAGTGAGTCTCTGATTCGGATGATGAAATCGAGTATTTCAGGATGCTGTCTCCCAAAACAGGAGAAAGAATGCCTGAAGCAAGGGCATCCGGGTTCCAGTAACAAGTTTAATTATTTGCATCAGTTTATCGAGATGAGAAATGAAAAAAGGGCAAACATATAAATAAAAAAACATCATGTGAAATCTACAAGGAACCGTAAACTATACAGAGCAATGAAGCAGATAGAAAAAAGAAACAACTAGAAATTACACAAACGAGAATACAAAAGCTAAGTTTAAAAACTCAGTGGACAGGTCTAACAGAAAATCAGACAAAGCTGAAAAAAGAATTACTGACCTGGAAGATAAATGAGATGTAATTATTCAGAATATACCAGAGAGAGACAACACGTTGGTAAAAACACGAGAGGGTAAAAGATCTATAGCATCTAGCCCCCTTAGAGGACCTGACCTACATTTGTAAGTGTACTTGCAGAGAGGCGATATTTGAAGAGATCATAACTGAGAAAGACAACAGTCCAGGGGCACCTGGGTGGCTGGATCCATTGAAAATCTGATCTTGGTTTGGCTCAGGTCATGATCTCCTTCCTTCCTGATCTCCAGGTCCTGGGATTGAGTGACACCCCCCACCTAGGGCTCCCAGGGAGCCTGCCTGCTGGTGTGCAGTCTCCCTTGTACTTGCTCTTGCTCTAATGAATAAATAAATCTTAAAGAAAAAAAAGTAACAGTCCACAGTTCCAAGAAATCCCCCCAAAATTATTAAAGATAAAATTTTAAAAATGCACACCAAGAAATGCATAGGTCATAAAAAAAGAGACTGTCTTCAAAAGAATTACATAAGAATTATCATCGACAATGGAAGTTCCAAGAAAGTAGAATAATACCCTTAATGCACTGAGAGAAAATAATTCCCACTCTAGAATAATATAAACACCTTTCAAGAATGAAAGCAAAATAAATACATTTTTAGCCAGATGAAAATAGCTAACCACCAACAGAGCCCCTCAAAATGAAATTCTAAAGCATGTACCATCAACCAAACAAAAGAGAACAGATGCCAGAAGAAATTTATAAGATACAGAAAGAAAAGAGCACAGAAAGTAGTAAATATTTGGGTAACTCTAAACAAACACTGAGTGTGTCAAGCAAAATTCATCTTATTTTGTGGGATAAGTTAAAATACATAGTCACGATAACGGCATATATGTTTATAAGGAAAAGAGAGAGCAAACGGAGTTTAAGTATTCTTGTTAGTCCATAGGAAGAATGAAAATATTAACTTCAGACTTTGATAGCTAACAATTCACGTTTCCCCCCCTATGGTAACAACAAATAGGATCAAAACCTGCCAAATCACCTAGCCCCAGAAACGGATGGCAGTCGACGGTCAAGGCCCAAGGCCCCAACCTTCCAGTGAATGTATGGTGGCAAGAAGATCTCTGTGCTGGTAAGCCCAGATCCCACCCCTCCTTCAAAAAAAATAAGAAAAAACAATCTAAGAACACGGAATCATTGTGACAAATACAAAGTACAGAAGAAAGTGGTGGATTTAAATCTTTGCACATAAATATCTATAATTACATGTAAATGAAATAAATGTTCAAGTTAAAAGATAAAAATCAGATTGAATATTTTAAAATTTCAACTTCATGCTGCTCATTAGAGACATAAACTTTCAGACTACAGCAAAAAGTTGAAGGGTAAATAGAGCATGAGGAAATCTAGAGAGGAACATCTAGAGTAGAAAATGTGAACTAATTATTGATCTTCTTCCCTGCTGGGCAGATAAGGATTTCTGGTTATATTAGGGTATGCTACTATTCAAGTTGAAAACAGTTACCCATTCTGACCAACTTCTCCAATTAAGTAAACCTAGCTGCATTGGCTAGGGGACACTGTAGCTTTACAAGCAGTCACTCCATCCTTGCTCCATATGAATGCTGTTTTATGCGGGATACACCACAAGAAAAACTATTGATTTCATTTAATGACAATGATATCTATTCATTGGACAGAAGGTAGGAAATTGGACTGTTGATGGTTTCTGAATTTTATTTTAACATCCTGCCTTCCTTTTTACTGTGGGGGTTGACTAGGATTAAGACCAGTCAAGAGTTACGTTGACGATCTTCAGCTCATTAGGCCGGAAGGACAGGGCTCAGAACGCAAATGAGCAGAATCCAATCTGCGGGGACCAGTTAGTTTTGCTCCTGCACAAGCACAGATGTCCTTTCTAATCCAATCAGCAACTCTTACACCGGGGGGGATCAGCAAGACTGTGTCAACAGAGCAGAGCAAATCAGGAATGCCGCAACACAACGCAAGGATGCCCCGCCTGAAGGCTGCTCCTAGACATCATTTGAGAAGGATAAGCTGCTTTGTGCACGGGAACTGTATTATAGCCACTTGCTTCTAAAATAAATATTCCAAAACATCAGACAATCGTGTCTGCCTGCCCCATTCCTTAATTCTTTCCACATCCATTCCTTAATTCATTTACTGTGCGCCTCTGATAGGTATACAGTGCTTAGGGAAGAAGATGGTCTCCGTCATCATGGTGTACACAGCTTAGATCATGATCACATTGTCTTGTTCTTATATAACAATGTCTCCCTTCCCAAAACAAATTTAATAACTACTATGTAGTGCCGACAAAGCTTCAAGAACTTTAAAGTCACGTGGTGCTACTGTTCTACCAGGCAAAAACACAGCTGGCTTCAAGAATCTCCACACTGTATTTCTGGATCGTTTTCCATGAGTGGTTTAAATTTTAACCCCTAAACAATGAAAGGGAACTTAATAGGTGTCTCTCAGAGATAACTTGATGTAGACCAACTTCCCACATTTCAGCAGCAGCAGAAGATGGAGAACTTAAAACAGTGACTCACAGAACTTGGCTCCCAGCATGCTCCTAGAGCAGGGGTTGGCAAACTACAGGCTGCAAGCAAAATCTCACAGCCACTTATTTTTATAAATAACGTCTGCCTGGAATACAGCCTTGCTCGTTGATTTATGTATAGACCACAGCATACGCCATGTTGGAAGAGCAGAGCTGAGCATCTACAACAGTGATCGTGTAGACCTCAGAGCCAGACATATTTACTGTGCGGTCCTACAGGAAAAGTTGGCTCTAGACAGAATCCAGGGAGGGATGTTGGACAGCCGGGGGGAAAAGCCCATTCAGCAGCTAGTAGACATCGACAAAGCTGGCTTTGTAGAGTTGGCTAGGCGGTTATTGAATAAAGACTTCTATTAAAACAAAACACTTATCTTCAAGTGATTAAACCTATCCCACCTTGCTTCCTTATCAAATGCTAACAGGGCAGCCGGGCCACCTCAGCTGCGTTGCTGAGCCAGGATCAGAGCACGTCCCTAAGAGCCCAAGTCGTTCCCAATTGTTTCTGAATGTGACGGCCTTCCTGCAAAAGCCTGGTGCTTTTGTCATCCGTCCTCTGGTGTTTGGCATGGCACTCTCTGCTGGTTCGTCAGACTCCTTGCCAGGACAGTCGCTTCTTCAAAAACTTACTGTTCAATTCAAATTCACAGGCCCCAAACACAGCTAATTGGCCATGTGTGAAGCCCAATCCCCATTTCTCCAGGGCCCAGCTGCACACAGAGAAATGAACAGACAGGAAGAGGCAGCGCATATTCATGGCCTCTTTCTGTGGTTGCCCAGACAGAATCCAAGTATCCTTTGCAAACTGGCTACGGAGCATCAGAATTTCTCAGTCATGGGGACCCTGAAAAGACAAAGCTTCCTCTAAGTGCAGGCTGCAGAATCTTCTGGATCTAGCGTGGTTTCTGGGTAAGTGTTACAGTAACCTTAGCGAGACTACTTTCAACTTACTCAGAGTGAAGGGTGGCTCCATACGGAATACAAGGTGAATGGTAATGAGATGCAGAGGATCACAGAATGGGAAGGATCACTGGGGAGTCCTTGTATTTCTACAGATGGGAACAAAGGGAACAGAAGCATGCCAGGATGTGCTAGGACCTTGGAGTCAAGGGAAATGCTGCCAAGGCTTGTGGAGGTATTGGAAATCAAAAGGTCACCCTGATTATGAGGTACCTAACACCGTGGACAAACCACGTTTTTAGTTACTCTGGCAACATGGGGGTAGGTATGCATGCACAAGTACACGTGTGCGTGCGCGCCCCCCCCCCACAGCCTTACTGATGTTAACCTGCCCCTGAAAACTCAGAGCCCACTTCAACTCCTCTCCCTTCTCTGAGTCTTTATCCCAAGGGTCTGGCAAGGCTGGGGCTCTGCGGGCCTCATCAGCACTGTACCATTTAGCTCTTGTTCCCACTGACCTCAACTTCAGGCTCTTTTCCCTTCCACAAAACTGTTACACCGGTTTTCCTTCACCCTGTCTCTTATTTTTCCTTTATTCTAGGTTTTGATTGTTTCGTTGCCAGACAGCACACACGCAGCAAAGTGCACAGATCTGGAGTGTGCCTCTGGAATGGATTTTCCCCTATGGATGCCCTCATGTATACAGACATGTGGTACTTGAGAAGACCTCCTCACGTGTCTCCTCTGTCAGTACCCCTCTCAAAGGTAAACGCTATTCTGATGGTTCCCACTAGAGAGTTGTTCAGCCTGTTTTTACATTTCACACGAATGGAATGATGTGTGATGACTTCTTTGCTCAACACTGGTCTACGAGATTCATCGAAGGTGAGGCATGTAGCAACGATGTCTTCTTTTTTCATCGTGGTACATTCATACCACAGGCCACTCTACGACAGTGTCTCCATCTGTTTTACCATTGATGGACATCAAAGTCGTTTGCAGTTCAGGGCTATGATGGATAAAGCCTGCAGTAGCCTTTATTAGTCTCTGACTCCCAGGCTCTTGGCCGTCATTGGATCTTGTACAAACAGCCACATTTACTACCCTCACAGCCAGGCTTCCATTATAGGACTCCACAGCACGCCAATTACCAATGGCTTCTCATTGGCTTTCTAAATAAAAATTGTCTCCTCATTCTAACATTCAATGGCTTCTGTTACTGCATTTGATTTACCGTCCCTGCCATCCATGTTTGTGTTCTTTCCGGCAAATTCTGAACCAGTGCAAAAGCACACCCTGCACACGTTCACACTCGGGGGTCTTTGTTTCTGCAGTGGCTTGGGCAGTGGAGGCCCCCTCCCTACTTCACTTGCTTATGCCTTTAGGAACCATCCATAGCTTTCTAGGCCCATATAAAAATGACAGCTCATCCAAGAAGTCTTGAGAAAACATCCTATCTTCCTGCTTGGAAGACTGTAACATCTGAATATTCTCCAACTATTTTGGTGGCTAATAGTGATAAGGAGAGCGACTTCCTCATAATAATTACGTGGAGAACGGAATGGAACAGAGGGTCAGCTCCTATTTTCAAACTTCTGATGCTACTTATACCATACTCTGATGGACAGCCCTCTTGGGTTACTGGAATTCCATTCAGCAAGTAAATATTCAGATTAATCATTTAATCACTTAAGCAGTGGGTGATCTGAGCAAGTGAAGAAGTCAATGGGTTTAATGGTACTCTGTTTTTGGTTAATTTTAATAAAATAAGGCTCTGAAAGACATTGATTTTTGTGGGTATAATAAAAGAAAGAAAAGAACTAACAGAAAAGAATCATTGTTTATAGTCAGTCTGCAATCTCGAAATGGATATCCATTCCCTCGTCTTTCCCTACATACTGACCACAGCAAAGCCCTGTGCTGGGAGCTGGGTGGGGTGTGGGGACCGGAGACTAAAAACCTCACCCAAGAATTTCATATTCCACGGAGGGAAAAAAAAAAGGATAAGAATAGACTAATCGGTAGAAATATTGGGCTTGGAAAATCTTCGGAGGAAATAGAAAGCACATAAGGAAAGCTTATGAGACCAACGAGAAATACAATCAGCATTTCTGGTTGTGTCAAGAATTTCCGTAAAAACAGCCAACGTCAATTGCAAACCCAAGCTGACACATTATCAGCAAACTTCTCTGGGGTCAGGCATTGGGGGGATTTTTGAAGCACAGAGTAAGTCTGTAAAATTAATGACCAAAATTTCCTGCAAAACTATAAAATGTAAATTCAGCTCAGGTGGCTACTAGGGACTCAATTTTGCATCCAGTCACTCTTGGAACTTAGAATAGCCCACACGATTCAGTCATTACAGCTTTGTCTAGTAGCCCTGTGCGGAAATTGCAAAAATTAAAAAGAACTACGGAGAGATGTCAGCCATTAAATCTTTTAAATGTTTTGCTGCCTAAGACACTTCAGCACCTTTATGAAGATCTCCACATCGGACTTTTGGCTGTCACTACCATTGCCTCCCGAGGACAATTTCAGGATTCTCTCTGACTCTTCCCTGGTCAGCGTGTCTCTGGAGCCACTTGTCTGCCTCGAGAGAACTCGCTTAGTTCTGTCAGTGGTGGAAGAACCTTGAGGGCCACTCATGTAGTCTTTCGAGAGGCTTCGCCAACTCACAGAACGTTCCGCCTCCGCGCCAGACAGTGGGCGTGGGCTAACTGGTGGGGCGCTGGCCGGCAGGACCGCTGGGACAATGTTGTCCCCACTTGTCCTCCCCACCTGTCCTCGCCTCTTCCACCCACCCAACTCCTCACTGAATACTGCTGAGTCTGAGGAAGTTAAAAGTGCCTATGATGTTACCTCGGTGCACAAAGGAGGTAAAAAATCCTTACGAAGACTGCTTCCTACTGAGGACTTATCTTTAAGACAGGGCACACATAGAACTTTTTCTCACCAGTCATGCTTCATACTTTCTAGGTTCTAATCATCCTTACCCATAATTTTGCATTGGGCTGTAACTAATTGGTAATATGGCAGAGTCAGATCTGACCTACGATGTTCATATTTTATTGATAGTCACCCAATTAAGAAGGTTCTCTGTGGCATATTGTTCTACAATAGATTGTATCATGTCTTCGTCATAAATAATTCATGCCGCATGACACATGTCAACTCAAAATTCAAACTCATGCACGAGGAATCTATATTTTATAATTGATCATAAAATAAAAATTTTCCCAGGGTGCCTTCCACCTCCAGAGGGTGGATGAGGGATGGGGGAGGGGCTGCCTGACAACAGGTCCATGGGGGCAGAGACAGCCAGAGAAGCCACTCTGTCTCCATTCATAAGGAACACTAGTGGGAACTCTCTACCTCCAGCGGCTCATCACCAACTTATTTTCTGACTTTTTATTATCTTAAGACCTAGAAGAAGATATAAGTTGTATTACTAGAGGCTTACTATAATGGAGTGGTTTTCAACCATACGTGATTTTGCTCCCCATCGGACATTAGGCAACGTCTGCAGAAACGTTAGCTTGTTGTCTTTTGGCGGACTGAGGGTACTGGCATCTAGGTCAGGATCAAGCATGCTGCTAACCATTTGACCATGTACAGGACAGACACTCAAAAGAAAAAGAGTTATCAGGCGTCAAATGGCAACAGTGCAAAGGTTAAGGCATCCTATTTTAACATCGTGTTACCATGTTAATTGTGCAAGGCTTTTGGGTAATGGACCCCAAATTACTCCTTAGTATCTCAATATTAGAACCAGCCACTGAGGACAGAGTATATGGAGATGATATTTGGGACTAACCTTTGGAAACTGGCACCATGACTTTTATCGTGCACATATCTAAATAAATACGTCATATTCCGAGAAAGAGACCTCCTAGTTGCATGTGTAGTGAATTTCTCTGTACCAGCTTAGGTCCCAACAACTGAGATCAGTCCTAACTGCTGAACAGAAGCTTCTTCTTCAGAGTGCACAGTCTACCTTGGAACATTCTCAAGTTTGGACATGTTAGATTGACATTGAAACGGATGCGGAATTTGCTCTTAACCTTCTAGACTGCTGGTACAAAGGAAGTTTTCCTTTGACTTTAGTCTTCTCTCTGTCTAAAATCTGCTTTTCCTTCATGGTGACCATGGCATTTTGGCCTTTCGAAGCTCCATTTTTATGAGAGGATCCCCCCACACACATTGCCACCAACAGTCTACATTATCAACTGACAAATTCCACACTCTATTTTCCTTTTTAACTCTTATTTTTCCTCATTTGGCGATTTCCATGAATCCAAATAATAAAGGACTAAATAACATTTCCCAAAACATTGTGATATAATACATTTACAGGACACTAGTTAAAATGACAAATCGATCTTATATATATATAAGCATATATACACAGGTATATTCATAGTCAAACATTCTGTAAGATTATAATCTCTGTTCTATATTCTGAATTTACTATTACAAATTCATTTATCTTTTAACTGAGACGGTAAATGAAAAATAAAGCAAACATATGCTTTTTCTCTCCAATTAAATCTCACTTTCATTGTTTGTATAACTGATTAATTTTACCTTCCTTCATCTACTTTATCTGACCTGCCAAAAACCAAACTTTCATTTTATTTCTTTATTTAAAGCTTGTGAGAAAGGATCTTATTTTCATTTTTAATGGAATTATATACTCTGATTTTATCCCCTTTAAAGATTCTTCTGGGGCGCCTGGGGGGCTCAGTTGGTTGGGAGACTGCCTTCGGCTTGGGTCATGACCCTGGATCCCCAGGACCAAGTCCTGCATCAGGCTCCCTGCTTCTCCTTGTGACCCTCCTCCTTCTCGTGCTTCTTCTCTCTCTCAAATAAATAAAATCTTTAAAAAATAATAAGAATAAAAATAAAGATCCTTCTTGAATTAACATTTCACTGTTAACATCGAGCAACAAGATTCAAACTCGTTAGAAGAACCTACATGTTGGCAACCCCATACTTTTGGGAATCAGTGAGTTGATTCCAGCAAATGCAGCTGAGGAGACACATGCCTCTCCCTTCCTAATGACCCCACTGGGGCCCTGTACCTCCTTCCCTCCTTGAACGTACACCAGTTTATTCCACTGGGGCTATTTGAAAACTTTGACTAAAAGGCATCTACGCTATGCATTCCATTTACCAGCTTGCGCTCATACCTAATGCTTGGTCCTTGCGTGGGATGTACCGAAAGCTGTACCTAATAATCATGTTAAATTATACATTTTGCTGGAAATTTTGAGTTTGTATAGATTTCGATGTACTGCTTGCTTCTAAAATGCCTAGCTGAAAAATAGGAATAACAGTTTGAGGGTTTTTTTAAAAAGATTTTATTTATTTGAGAGAGAGAGCGAGCGAAAGTGCGAGAACACGAGCAGGGGGAAGGGGCAGAAGCAGATTCCCCACTGAGCAGGGATCGCTATGTGGGGACTCCATCCCTGGACCCTGAGATCATGACCTGAGCCACAGGTGGACACTTAACTGACTGAGCCCCCCAGGAGCCCCTGATTATACATTTTTAAAAATGTATTTATAATATGAGAGTTGGGATCTTCCTAAACATTTTTTTGTTAAACTAAGACTTTATATTAAGAAAGTTCTTCAAGTAATAGAAACAATTGCTAAGCTTAGTAGAAGCTAGGCAACAAATGACCTAAGCATTAGAAATTGGGTTTCTATTCAAGAGGGGTCATGATAATCTCAGGGAAGTGTTAATGGCATCTGAGCACATCCTGGTCTCCAGTCAAGTGAGCTGAGGATGGCATGGGCTTTTCTAGAGAACTCTCACTTAGTATTTCTTTGCCTCTAATAGGATCCTAATGACAGTAATTCCTCAGAAAATTATGACAAGTATTAGGAGTATTAAATACAGGGGTGCCTGGGTGGCTCAGTCGTTAGGCGTCTGCCTTCGGTTCAGGTCATGATACTGGGGTCCTGGGATCAAGCCCCTCATCGGGCTCTCTGCTTGGTGGGAAGCTTGTTTCTCTCTCACCCACTCCCCTGCTTGTGTTCCCTCTCTCGCTGTGTCTCTCTCCGTCAAATAAATAAGTAAAAAAAAAAAAAAAAGGAGTATTAAATACTACATGCTATGTGCTCAATAGTACCTGGAACATAGTAGACGATCAATAACTATAATAATAAATCATCTAATATCTAATAATTATCTGTTAAGTCATATAGTTTCAGGGAAAAAAATGAAACAAACGTTCGTAAGGACTAGAATTCACAAGCAAAAGACTAGAGTGAAAATTTCCCATGTGAATCTAAAATATCAAGGCAGTTCACTGGGGGCCTAAAGAGGCGGTACAAGGAGGGAAACAGCCCAGGGCAGAGCGATCCCCGCGCCCACCGACCCCTCCAACAGCCTCGTCATTAACCCAAGGCAGTGTGCTGCTGCCAGAGCCCAGAGAACAGGCAGCCTCCTCGTCTGAAGTGGTAATCCTGAGACTCACATACGGCTGCCTCCAGGGCTGTCCTCATTTTTTCTTTCCAGCTGCTTTGATTTTGCTCACTTTAGTAAAGGCAGGGAGGCATCCAGAAAGCCAAAACTACTTTGCTACACGTGGAGGGAAAGCCCAGAGATACGAATGCCTCACAGTAAATACAGAGATGTTTCTTGTTTTATAAATTGTCATGATGAAGCTTGGCTTCGTTTATCGTATCCTTAAATGTCTACTTCTCTGGGTTTTACTCCAAGGCCAAAAGGCTCACGCTGAGCTTCCATTATAAACTACGATGTGGTGTCTGGCACTTACTAAGGGTATTGCAAAAGTTAGCTGATTTTGATTTTGATCTCAAATAAATACTCACCGAACATCTACTGAATGGTAAGCACCGTTTTTTAGCCAGACGCAAGGTTCCTTGACAAGTATAATATATGAAATTAAAAGATAAGGAAGTACAATACTGTTTCTGATTTTTATAAGACCCATGTGTTAAGGGAACAAAGAAATTGCAGTTAGTATCATTGCCTTTGGGGAGCCTTGGTGAGTGTTTCTGGAGAGGTTGATGTTCAGGTTGAGTCTTGCATGATAGACCATAATGGGAGAAGGAGAAGACAAAAAAGTCAAAGAAGACCCCGTGATAAGACACGGAGCACAGTGGGGGTGCTTGGGTGGCTCAGTCGGTTGAGTGTCGACTCTCGGTTTCAGCTCGGTCGTGATCTAGTAGTCAAAGGATCGAGCCCCGTGTGGGGCTCCGCGCTCAGTACAAAGCCTGCTTAGGATTCCTGCTCTCCCTTGTGCACAGGCCGCACACACTCTCTCTCTAAAATAAAAAGAGAAAGATAAAATCCTCTTTTATAAAAGTTAAAAAAAAAAAGGCAAAAAGACAGAGAGCGGAATATCTATGGTGCGGGGCCAGCAGGGGATGGTGTGGAGGGTGGCACGTTCCCAGGCTCTAGAAGAAGGGGCAGGAGGTCCGCTGGAGACACGAAGAGATGGAGCGCCCGGCAGGACAGCGAGCACGGACAGTGGAAACGCTCCCTAGGGTCTTCCGTGGGCCCCTAGACCCCACTCACGTGCTCCAAGCCAAACCTTGTCCCCTTTCCGTCCCACCTCTGAAGCCTCCCAGGCGCTGCCCTGTGGCTGCCAGTCTGACGGGGACACGCACAGCCCTTGGTAGGGGAACGCTGGGCCTTCCTTCCATCGTCCTCCTGCCTGGCCTTCCCAGCGGAGTCATCGCCACCCTGAAGTCTTCCTCAGCTCCCTAGGGCCCATGTCACGGAATCCGAACGCCTTGGCCTCTAAGATCTGAACCCCACTTGGCTTTTCAGATGCATCTACACTGATGCCCCCTCCCCGTCCTCCCGGGCCCCTGCACTGGGGTGCTGTCTCACCCCTATCCTTTCTGTGTTTGCTTTCACACTACTTCCTTGAATTTAATGCTGTGAGCTTCCATCTTTTTTAATTTTCAAAAAAACACATTTCTTAGTATTCGCTACACCCAATGTGTGCCTCGAACTCACGACCCCGAGATCAAGAGTCACGTGTTCCACCGACGGAGCCGGCCGGGTGCCCCTTCATTTTTTTTTTTTTTTTGTACTTTTAAATATCTGTGCTATTGTCCCAGGTCTATCTCAATTATCTCCTCTGAGAAACCTTCCCTTCCTTCTGCTTTGGCTGTAGAGTCTCATAATTGACTTGTCGAATCTAATTACCTTAGATTCTTGCCTTGGCCTGGGTTCCGACAGCATTTTATTCGCATTCTCACACACCATCTATTGCCAACGTGATTTATTTTTGTGTCCTACAACCTTGAAAGTTAGTGTAGGGCAGGCACTATATTTTGTTCCTTTTCCCATTTCTCATGGTCCATGAATATTTGATTGTTGAATAAAACTGAAATGACCAATCCTAATCATACACCAGGAGTCCTAAAAAGGCTGAGTGCTGGAATAGCCAAGTGTTTTGACTTAGGTTGCATTTTTTGTCATTCCTAGCCAGAAAACAAAAACAACTTCCCAGATCTACCAGGAACAGGCTGGGCAGGTGGGTGGCCTTAGAGGCTTCTCTGGACTGGCAGGGTAGGAGAGGACCTGAAAGGGGTGGGGGGAGCTCAGAAGGGGTTTGAGGGAGCATACACGGCAGGGCCAAAATTCAAGAGCACGGCCCTACTGGAGAGACGGAGCCCCGAAGGTCACAGTAAGTCGTATCTCCCACCATGCTTTCTTTTCACCTACAAAGCTCTGTTTTCTCTCAAAATCACCGATTTTTTCCCATAATCCTCCCTTCTCTCCCACAAAACTCAAGTTATTTCCTCCAATTCTGCATTTGATCCCAAGATCTTCCATTGATCCCACGATCTTTGTTCTCTATCGCTATTCCCTCTCCTACAAGTCTCCATTCTTTCCCACAATTCCTTGTTTCTCCCACAATTCTTTTTTTTTTAAGATTTTATTTATTTATTTGACAGAAAGATTACAAGTAGGCAGAGAGGCAAGCATAGAGAGAGGAGGAAGCAGGCTCCCCGCCGAGCAGGGAGCCCAATGCGGGCCTCGATCCCAGGACCCTGAGATCATGACCTGAGCTGAAGGCAGAGGCTTTAACCCACTGAGCCACCCAGGCGCCCCTTCTCCCACAATTCTATTCTCTCCCTCAGTTCCCCATTTTCTCCCACAATTATGTGCTTCAATGTCTATTTGTCTTGCCTGCCTATGAGGATTCTGAAGTCTAAAGTATTTCTTAAGTGTTTATCCCGCATATATATTAAATATTGGCAGCGTTCACTTCACACACTACGCTCCCCCTCGTGGTCACGCTTCCCTGAGCTTTTTCCCTGAGCGCAAGCCTGACCGCGCATTCCTGGACAACTCATCAATTCCTTTATGCCTCCAGACCTGGTTCTTGGTTCCAGTGACCGTCTTTTTGCACACCAGGAATGACGTGACAGAGGACGGTGCCACCCCAGTGCCACTGGTCCAACCCGACATAAGCAACTTGTACTAGAATGCAAAACTAGTAGAGCACTAAGCATGATTTTTAATTCAGATGATTTTTTTTTCCATAGCAAAACTTTCCCAGGAAAAGAATCTGCTGTTTTCATTTGTTGGGCCAGCGCATCATCGCACTGTACCTCAAAAAGAGAGATGTTGTTGGTGGCTCTGATTTTCTCTGGAATGAAGCACGAAATGCTACTGTCAGGTTAGTGGCAAGTTATTAATATTAATGCTAGTGCCCTTCCCTCTCATGTAGTTTTCCTGGGAAAATCTGAGAAATACAGAGAGATAATGAAGACATGAACACCATTAACAGGCGATATTTCCGTTAAGACAGAGATTTTCAACAGGGGATAATCATGGCCTCCAGGGGACGCTTGGCAATGTCTGAAAATATCTTTGGCAGTCTAAACCGGGGGAGGGGGTAGAAGCCCTGATGCTCAAACGTTCTACAATATACGGGACAGTCCCCACGACAAAGAACGATCCATCCCCAAATTCCAAACATCGTTAAGGCTGGCTCTAAAGGAAAGGGTTTATTTTAAGGCTACAATTCATTCAACCTATTTAAGCAATAAATATTTATTAAATACCCAGTAAGTACCTTACAAGGGTTGTGTCATGTGATCCTCACAAAAATTTTACGAGGTTATCACTGTTATAAGAAGGCGCTCTTTCTCGAAGGCAGACCACAGCACAGGCCACACACGCAGTGGCTAGAGGAGACAGGCTCCCTCCACACAAACCAAATACCCCTTGCCTGATGGCTTCTCTAGAACCGGAAGAACCTAATCCAATCACACAACCCACTGACGTCATTCACAACCCCTATTCGGATTCCAATCTCACCAAAGTGGCCCTTTGATAATTTGGTTTCTCCTGTAGATTCTCGGTAAGGAAACAGGGAGCAGGTCAAGCTGACATGAACCTCTGGTTGACTCAAAAGTACTCATTATACTTTGATAAATCAGGAAGTCTGACTGTAAGTTAACTTATCACAAGCACTACTGCATGCAAGGAAGGAAGGTACGGACATGAGAAAATGAATATTCTGGTCTGTGTGAGAACTGTATCTCCTTCTCATGATAGATTCATATGTTAACATTTCAACAGAAGAAACATATATTTTAAATATATATGTGTGTGTATATATAATATCCGGTATTTACATAAATATGTAAATTTATACGTTAAAGCTATAAAACTGACTAATAGGATTCCATCTGATTATCCTTCAGAAGCCAATTTATACTCAGTATGAGAACAAATTCTGATTCCCAAACTATACATTTGAAGACCAGTTTGTCCATCAGGGTTATCACCCGGCCTCCTGAATGCAGTTATCATGTAATAGGGATAACTAGGCAGAGAGCCCACCTCTAATGGGAGAGGCCGCAACCTTAGCAGTGACCTTTTAGAAATTAGACCAAAGACATCTCTGAAAAGATCATACACCATGTACAGAAATCCCTGTGACATATATACATGACATGTGGGGCAGCACCTTGGTTAAGTAGATTTTACTTAACTGCTACATACCAAAGAGAAGAAAAACGCATTACAAAGGGGTATGTGGGGGGGGTTGGGGGGCTGAGCACTGCACACACGAGTATGTGTGTGTTTACAGCGATGGGTTTATGGCCCGGTTTTCTAAAGTGTTTAATATTCACATAATGTTTCAAATACTTCCTTTGATGAGCAAATTTAATTACTTTGATCTCATGGTTCATTTTCTAACTCCTTTTGGACTTTGTATGTATGTCCCTCGTTGGTGTAGGTCTCTTGCTGGCGCGAATAAACATGAGCTTTTCAAAGGGGCGTCTGATTTCATCATGTGGAGCAAAGAGTCTTGACACCTTATTCGAAGTGGTTGCAGAGTTCTAAGAACACCCTTCAGAGCCACCTGGGAGGCCAGGGGCCTTCCTGAACCCCACTCACAGCCTTTCTTGCAAAAGCACCTCGGGGCTGTATCTCGTTTGGAAAGCAGATTCTGACCCAAGAAGGAAGAAGAAAGGGGTTTACCGAATACCAATGTAGACTAGAAACTAGAGTTCAAAGCCCTCCGTCTCAAACTCTGTTTTCAGCACCTAATCCCCACCTTAGAGCAGTGAGTACCCAGGAAATATGTCCTGCCCCAGGCCTCTATTCTTTCTGTAAGTGTAATATACTGCTCTAAGGCCTCCTCTATTATTCTTGGTCAAAGATACCATTAATGAAAATGAAATTTATGTACATACATAAAATATTTAATCAGCTTTATGTGTTGAAAAAGAGCGGGGTGTGTAAAATTATTCCTACATTGAGTAATATATGATAGGATGCAACTGAAGGATAAAAGTAGAAATGTTTAATTCACAGCACAATTGATACTAAAATGCTAAATGAAATTTAAATAACACTGCCACCTAAATTCTACAGCTGATTAATACTTAAAAATCACAACAGCTGACTTGAACTAAATTCAAGCAAAATTACCTAATATTCATTCCAAAGTCAGTGGCGTTGTCTTACGCAATACAGGTCTGTCAATCTTAATTTATTGGTCTCTCGCGTTGTATGACAGTGGGCAACCACTGCAACGAACAAATTAAATGTAGAAAGAATCCACTGTTTCTGTAAGAATTAAAATGGACAGTGACACCACAAGTGGATTAAGGCATAAGTCTTTCTGGCTATTTCAAAGACTGGAACAATTTGCATATTTGTTCTCTGCTGTTGGGTTTCAAATTGTTCCACCTCTCCAGGCAATGATTTACATTGCATAGCAATTGTAACACTGCAAATGGACTCCCCTGAGATAAATCTATTTGCCAGATCTGATCTATTTCTGCAACATAATTCTTAGTATTCTTTTCCCAAGCCCTGCTTTCCACAATTCTATCCTCTTATTGTTAGCTGCTAACTTATCCTTCTAGCTGCAAAGTTCTGGAAGTACGGATATGAATCGGCGCCCAATATAGCTGAAATTTTCCTAACAACAGGCCAGTCATTAAACATTAACAATCTGTGGGGTGACGGACAGAACAAAAATGCAGCCACAATTACAATCAAACGTCCATTTTAAAAATCCGTATTCTATATTCATAGAAGAATTTTAAAATATGCATATGTGCCTGTGTGAATGGACCCATACATCAAAAGCCTTTATACTTGGATTAGTTTCATTGAAGAGATCCAACATTTGGCTCGGTTTTCTCAGTTAGACTCCAAGATACTAGAATGACTGAGATCATTCACTCTTTTCCCTAATGTCGGTCAGGAAACTTCACAACCTGAGTAGCATGGTTTGGATAGAATAATGTACACGGAAAAGTTGTCATGTAAATTGACATGTTCTGTTTGAAAAATACTGAATCATATATGATTAGACCCTGGTTCAAGTCTCATATGTCAATTTTTTTGAGTGTGATCGTGAGCAGACCAGCTAATGACTTCACACTTGTATCCTCACCTACCAGCGGGGGTTGAAAGGAATTAGTTTCTATCTCCTAAATCTAAGTCACATAATGAACCCACAAGTACTTCACACTGAAAAGGAATATATAAACACAGAATATTTAGTTAACCATTTTGTGGGCCAGGCATTGAATTCATTGTTAAAACACCATTAAAGTAGTAGTTAAAATAGGAAATGGAGGGGTTAAGGGCAGGCCACCCCAAAATGTGCCACGGTGGAATATTGGTTATTTCAAATCAAAGTTACAGAACAGCCGGGTGGAAGGGCACTTGGACCCTCTTCCGCTCCCCAAAATCAGGAAGGAAGCCTTCCCGCACGAAAGGTACTCTCCCTATACCAGGACAGAAAAAGATCTCCTCATCACCAGAAATGGGAACTTCATAACCAAGAAATCTGGAGAAACGATCCTTGTACCTTTACAACTGATCTACCGCCACAGAACAAATTCTGCTTAAATTTCCTACTCCCAAATATCTGCTGCCTTTATCCTGTCAATTCTTCACAAATAAATTGTCTCTTTGTCAGGTAAAGTACAAACACTGCCTGCCTTGGTCATTTTTTTAGGCCTTAATTTCATTATTGGGCCTCGATGCATGTATAATAAAACTGGGTTTTGTTTTCTCCTGTCTCATGGAAATGTAATTCTGAGATCAGCTGCAAGACCCTGGTAGGACAGAGAACTTTTTCTTCCTTATACAGCAACACTGCCCGAAGCCTCACCACCCCCACAAAATAATAATAATTGATAACACTTGGCATTTCCTATGGCTCTAAGCACTTAGTACATGTACCCCCACAACACTTCCGGGTGGGGGTACTATTATTTTTATTTAACAAAGAAGCAAACTGAGGAAGTTAAAGGTTAAGTAACTCAAAGGTGTACAGCCAGCAGGTTATTCACTGCGGAAGGGAGACTCCAACAAACTACACTGCAAGGTAGGAAGGGCCACACTGGAGCTCTGCTTAGGAGGAAACTCTTGACGATTTTGCATTTTCCCACCAGAAATATAAGGGTGATAATGAGGGTCCGTGTCCAGAACAGGCCAATGGCTGAATGGCAAGAAACGTCTTGGCATGCTCGAGAAAACTGAGACTTTCAGTGTGGCAAAAATAGAGGGTGCAAAGCACTAAGAACAGCAGGAGCGAGTGGGAGAGTGTGTGTCAAGGATGAAGAAGTCTAGAGAGTCCCACTGAAACCACTGAGCCACACGCAGGAAGAGACATCTGGGCCCTAGGGAGAATTTCACATGAGCACTTTCAGACCATCGACATCACACAAAGCCGCTCTGTGACCCACAGTGAATCAGGACAGAAACAAGGGCTCTCTGGAATTATGTCTGTAAACAGACAAAAAAAAANAAAAAAAAAAAAAAAAAAAAAAAAAAAAAAAAAAAGAACATTGTCCAAACCATGGAGATTGCCAAACATCACTAGCTTGGCTAATAAGAACGAACCGCTGCTTCGGGGCACCTGGGTGGCTCAGTTGGTTGGGCATCTGCCTTTGGTACAGGTCATGATCCCGGAGTCCCGGGATCGAGTCCCCCATCGGGTTCCCCCACTCAGAGCGGAGTCTGCTTCTTCCTCTGACCCTCCCCCCCTCGTACTTTCTCTCTCTCCTTCTCGCTCTTTCTCAAATAAATATAATCTTTAAAAAAAAAAAAAGAGTGACTGCTTCTTCACTATTGCCCCTACTTCTGAAGCATCCAATCCAGAGCAAAGTCCTATTTCCCTGAACACTCCCCCCAAATCCTAACCCTAGCCACAACCCTACAGTGCATCCTCCCTCATACTCCCACTCAGACGCCGCACGGTTCCCCACAGTGGGCATTATCCCTCGTTGCTGTGGGCAATAAATCCAACCTGCTCAACTGCAGGGGTGCTCCTGGTGGTCAACATCTGGAAAGCATCTTTTTGTCATGAACAGACCTCTGTTTTTAATCCCTAGGCAACAGAGAGCAAATAAGAGGCTTCTAGGCAGAGAAGTGAAATAAAAGGTATTGTTTAGGAAAGTCACTCTTACGGTAATGTGGCCATGAACTGAACGGGGAAGAAGCTGCTGGAATTAAGACTGAGTAGGAAACAATGAGCCCTAGCAGAGATGATGAGGATAAGACAAAGTCAATGAGCGCCGTTACAAGGAAAGGAGACTATACTTGTGACACGTGTCCAAGGTAGAACTAAGAAGGGACCTGGGACGAAGAACCCAGCATAAAGATGGCTTTTAGAGCCCTCTCTGGAAACACTGTATCAGGATGTCATGAGTGGTCTTGGCCGAAGTTTCCGATGCTCCTACACCAGCACGAAGTCTTTGGGCTTGCACAGTATTGAATCGAGCCCTCTCATGTGCTGAGGATTTTCTTCTGTTTTGCACTTATACCAACATTCAATCCCACAAATGTTAGGCTTAGAAGCTCTTGTGAGCAAAGTCAGAAACAGCGCCTCATGTCCCCAAGTCCTCATGTAAAGCCACTCATCTCACTGTCTTGCACCCTATATGCCCTCAATACAGCGAAAGGGTAAAAAAGGCAAGGGTGCCTGGGTGGCTCAGTTGGTCAAGCGTCTGCCTTCAGATCAGATCATGATCCCAGGGTCTTGGGACCAAGCCCCTGGTTGGGCTCCTTGCTCACTGGGGAGCCTGCTTCTCCCCCTCCCCTTGCTCCCACCCCCCCAGCTCATGCGTGTGTGCCCTCTCTCTCTCTCTCTTTCTCTCTCTGTGTCAAATAAATAATTAAAATCTTAAAAAAAATAAAAAGGAATAAAAAAGGCAAGACGAGGAGGCATCTAGAGTGGCACATTCCAACAGAATTTGGAATGGAGACATTCTCACCAAATTGTTCAGCAAGATGCCCACTAGCTAAAGGTTCATCTTAAGTATGGAGCAATTTTTATTTTATTTCTTTAACTTTGTTTAATTTTTTTCTTCAAATATTTTATTTATTTATTTGACAGAGAGAGACAGCGAGAAAGGGAACACAAGCAGGGGGAGTGGGAGAGGGAGAAACAGGCTTCCCGCTGAGCAGGGAGCCCGATGTGGGGCCCGATCCCAGAACTCCGGGATCATCACCGAGCTGAAGGCAGACACCCAATGACTGAGCCACACAGGCGCCCCTATTTTAATTTTTTTTTTAAGTAATCTCTACACCCAATGTGCGGCTTGATCTCAAGACCATGAGACCAAGATTTGCATGGTCTCCCAACTAAGCCAGCCGGGCACCCCAGGAACATAATTTTTAAATTTTGTTTAGTGTTATTATCATATCATTTCGGTAGCTGCATGTGGGCTAGTAACTTTCATATTTGAGATCAGAATACAGTGTAAACACAAAATGACTTGATTCCAATGATAAATAGAAAAAAAAATGCAGAGCAAACGAGGAAAAAGTCAAAAAGCTTGTTTCAGATACTCTGAAAAAAGTCAGCGAGTAAATAACACTAACATTTTTTTTTAACACTAACATATTTTAAACCCTTTCTGGTGAGGCTGGCATGCATTTATGTATGTATGTATATATATATATGTATGTATTTAAGGTTTTTATTTTCTAACTAATTTCTACACCCAACATGGGGCTCAAACTTACAACCCTGAGATCAAGAGTTGCATGCTCCACCTACTGGGCCAGCCAGGTGCGCATTTAAAAACCAGACCAGGGCACCTGGCTGGCTCACTCTGTGGAACATGAGACTCTCTATCTTGGGGTTGTGGGTTTGAGGCCCGTATTGGCTACAGAGAGTACTTAAAACGTACACAGCCAGCGAGACACTGTTCTCTTGCCATCGAGTAGGAAATTATGCATCATACTGGTTAACATCCATGTGCCCGTGCCTTCCCCAGGATTCACAGCCAGATCTGAGTGTATGTGAATAAAACTTTGTAATAAATAACAAAACAAATGATCAAAGCACTTTTTTCAAAAGGAGGAATAAAGACTGTTTACTACTCAATTCAGTAAGAGAATAGCACTTTTCCAAGCCAAATGATAAAGTAGAACATATTCACCCTAAGGTCATAGCTCACTGATCACCAAGAGAGGCCGGACGGGAATGAAGTGGAGATGCAATGGCTCAGCAGAGAAAAATTCTTAAAGAATAGGGCCATAAGATTCATACAAAATTAAAATGATACGATAAATTTAGATAGTAGGAAGTGTAATTTCTCCAGGGCAGTGAAGCTTCCACCTTTCTTCTATTGGGTACCACTTAAAACTCAAATTCTGTATCTCTACAATATCGCTCAGCTAAGCTCGGCACACCCAAACCCCACTCATTATGCCTGAAAACTAGCATTTATTAAAACAGTTTGGGTGGAGATACTGGTTACTTTAGAGAGGGATAGCTGAGATTTTCTTTCTTGGTTTTTAGTGCACACGACTTTTAGCCACTCTACTTCTCTGGCTGACAAGCATTAATAGTTTTGGAATACCATGTTGGATTGCCTAACCATAGCCAGGCCACGGTTCACCAGCAGGCAAACTATCCCCAACAACGCCATATTTATTATTTGGCAGTAAAATATTATCTTTCAGTCCATACCCTGATCTAAGCCTTTAGCGGCTCTTGAATTGATCCTTGTATACAATCTCTAACACAACTTAAGGCGTCACCACATCTGTCCTAGAAGACTTGCATCAAACCAACAATCTCAACACTCGGTTCGGTGCTCCTAAACCTTGATCCAAATCGAAAAATGGCATTTTTCTGTCTTAAAATCTTCCAGCGTCTCCCAACTGCCCTCCAGGTAAAATCCAAACTCCTTGCCAGGCGCCGAAAGTCCTCCATGAGGGAGCCCTTGATGGCCTCCAGCCGAGCCTCTTGCTGCTGTCACTCTGAGGAGGCTCTGAAATGGGCCATGGTCATCTTTGTTTCCAATTCTTGGCACGAAATCTTCACCGGGGAGGCTGACCTTTCCTCCAACCCCCCCCCCACCACTGAGCATAACCTCTTCCTGGGCCATGGGACTCACCTCAGTGACTAGTCCCACTAGAAAGGAAGGCTTCTAGACCAAGTAGGACCTGGTTTCGCTGTCCCCCTGAAGGACTCCTACTTCCTACTATTCTTCCTTTAACTTTACAACTGCGTATTTACTTGTCTTCTCCCAACCCCTCCACCCACAACATAATTATCTCCCAAAGGGCAAACACTTAGCCACTTAGCCTTGTTTTGTTCGACATTGTATCTCCAGCGCATACACAGAGCCAAGAACATAACTGAAATTCTTTACATGAACGACACCGAATGACCATATGAACGGATGGATGCTCTTTCACCTCCTGCCTCAACTGTGAATCAATAAATATACCACGTGGGACTGACCCATCCTCAAGTGTTCATGATTTCTGCAGACTCAAAGTTCCTGAAGGCCAAGTACACTCCAGCTGTGAAATGTGGCAAATGGCCCTATTACTTTCATTTCTGCATTGGCTATAATGAAGGAAAAAAAAATCAATGGGCCATTTTTTTTCATTCTTTAGAGGGCATCAAAATGTCATGCACTTGACTCTCTTTAAATCTCCACATTCTTTAGCTTTCTGAACAGCTCACTATTGTCTACACAATGACAAATGAGGCCCCTAAAGTCTATCACAAGATATAATTCTCCACTCAGTCTATGGCCAATTTTATCAAGGCTATAACAATATTGACATCCCCATAAGGCACAAAAAGCAGAGGGTTCCGTGTGCACATTCCCACATTCTGGCAATCACAAAATCGCAATATAGTATGTGAAACTTTCTCAAAGCCCAAGTGCATGTTTCATAAATTTCATTAACGAGCCATAGAAATCATAGAGTTCAAAGCGATCTTCCAGATTGCCTGATTCAGTGCCACAAATTCAAGGCATATTGCACTGCCAATAACATTTACATCATAGCAGGGGTCCTGCTCCCATTATAGATGACAAAATCGGGCTGCACTTACAATGCATAATTTTATATACACTGGGAGGGTTCAGGATTAAGAGGAAAAGGATAGCAAGATCTTTCCGCTGAAACCCAAATCCTTCCAGAATGCAAATAATCACTCCAAAATTCATCTGTCAAGTATAGTTAAGTGTCTACATAAACTTGCCTGTGGGGAGGGGGGAACCCTTTACAATACATTAAAATGCTACCTTTACCTACTTTGTCTTCTTTAGGAGGCACTAGCGTGTATACAAAAGGTATTTTGCTCATTTAAATGGAAAGCTCTGTCAATGAAGAAGTAGGCTGCTATTCTCTGCTGACGCTGGATGTAGTGAAAATGGAATGTGTCACAACACACCTGACTAACGGGGAAATTTCCTGCACGCTCCTATCTTTACTCTGCTATTGGGTAGAACACCCAAACCAGGAAATTTCTGATGTCAGACCCGTCTTTCCACAGAATTTCCCTAAATCTGAGTATATGTAAGTGGGTTACAGGAGATTTATCATTTGGTAAGTGCGACCCAGGTGCATTTAGTCCTCAGATACACCTGGCTTCTCTGTCACTGAGGGCTGGACTTCTAGAAGTATATCAGGAGAAAATTCTTCTTTTTTTTTTTTTTAAAGATTTTATTTATTTGACAGAGAGAGATTACAAGTAGGCAGAGAGGCAGGCAGAGAGAGAGGAGGAAGCAGGCTCCCTGCTGAGCAGAGAGCCCGAAGTGGGCCTCGATCCCAGGACCCTGGGATCATGACCTGAGCCGAAGGCAGAGGCTTTAACCCACTGAGCCACCCAGGCGCCCAGGAGAAAATTCTTCTGAGAAATAAAAAGCAAGAAAGTATTAAATGTTCCTCCAGAATATTTCTCCAGAGTTAGATTAGAGGATCCCTCGCTTAAAATATTTGGGTCACCAACAGCCTGAAGAACCCACCAAACCTTTACAACTCCAGACTGGCCCTTTCCGTGCCGGCTTACTTCACTCCATTATCTCCACACTGCCCACCCTTCTCTCCTGTCCTCACCTATATGAGACGCCTCAGCTGCGCACACACACATCACATTCCCTGGCTCAGTTTCGTCAAATGTATCATACACATCCCTATGGGTTGGCTCATCTCATTCTTTTTGCTCTTAAGCTCATCCATTACCTCTCAGAGCATCAGATGGCAGATACCAGGCCTGCATTTTCCCAGATGATTCTGACACTCATTCCTGCCTCACCATAAGAAGCACTGATCTAAGATATTCCATTGTTGGTTTGTTTTGTTTGTTTGTTTTTAAAGATTTTATTTATTGATTTGACAGAGAGAGATCACAAGTAGAGAGACAGAGGGAGAGGGGGAAGCAGGCTCCCCGCTGAGCAAAGAGCCGGATGCAGGGCTCGATCCCAGGACCCTGAGACCATGACCTGAGCCGAAGGCAGAGGCTTAACCCACTGAGCCACCCAGGCGCCCCAAAGATAATCCGTTAACAATCGTTACATTTGATGAAATAAATTCTCCTTATTCCTTGGGAACAAGATGGAGCCATGTGTGTTAGAAGAAGTACTGAAGATTTCTAGCCAAATGAACAGCCAAGCTCAAAGAGGGCTGAACAATGATTAGGCCTCCCATTGCCTACCTAGGCAGCACCCCAGAGTGGAAAGTCAAATCCCCCCCCACCCCCATGCAATACTTCTACTACCGACTTGAATGTGAATGTAAACAGAACCCTGATCAAACTTAGAATGGGTGAAAAGGTAGGAGAGCTGCATAATACATTTGTCAAAGGTCAAGCTTGCAGTAATAACAGTAAGCACCTTACTTAGCACCTACTATATGCCAGGAAGACTTTTAAATACATAAATCCATTGCTACAGTCCTCCTAATAACCCTAGGATACAGGTCATCCTTATTTTCGCCATCTTCCAGATAAGAACACTGACGCCAAGAGAAATTTTAAAGGTTACCGAGTTCACAAACCTTGGGAGGAAGCAGAAACAGAATGAGAAAACAGGTTGTCTAGAGAGACCCATGTTCCTAACCTCTTCACTGAGCCACCTTTAAGGATTTTGACAGCTGGAAAGGACAGGCCAAATCTAGCAAGAGAAAATGTTACACGGAGAGATGCAGGGGCCTGCACACACGAGTGGGATGTGTCTTCACAGGCAACTGGGGCACACAGACTCTAAGGGGAACGTGAATCCTCACGGGCTAAGAGCGCTGTAAATCCAGGCTGCACCTGGCAGAGTATGGGGCTCCTTCCTCTTTCCTGAGCCCCGCCTCCAACACTTTGGGAATGGATACTTTTGTCTGCAATCCAGGTCTTACCTGCTGCAAAGCCCTCTCCCCCGCTCTGGTCAAGTTACAAAAGAGATGTTTCTTGTCACGAGGGGCAACCAAACCAGTCATTATCCAGGGAACATAGAGAGTTTGAGGGCTAAGAAGGTAATCTGTCTGGCATCTGGGGTACCTCACAGAAGGAATGTTTTATATAAAAGAAAATTCCAAACTGGGGGTGCCTACTCCAGAGGGGGTTAGTGAACAGCAGCAGCAGAGTTCATTAGTTTGTCTGGAAGCTCGTATTCTATTTCTGAAGTTTCAGGAAATAACACTAACGTACTGTTCAAGGACTTGAAGACGGGGTGATTTGTAACCAAAGAAATGGAAGAAAAGCTGTATAATATCATCTTCAATAGACTTATTTATTACACACTATTAGATTCATGTGCAGTGTTTGCCACACTAGCTGTCAATGGGTTTTGTTCCCTTTTCCTGAAAACCCGTCATCATAGCTCATGAAACAGCCGGGTACCTCGAAGCATAGGCAGCGAAAATGTGTCGTGGTATAATGAACTACGAGATATAGGTCCTGAGCTGCGTATACATCAAAGGCAAGTAATAGCCCTTTTTTCTAAGGGCGCCTGGGTGGCTAAGTCGGTTAAGCATCCAACTCTTGATTTCGGCTCAGGTCGTGATCCCAGGGTCCTGGGATCGAGCCCAGCGTCAGGCTTCCTGCTCAGTGGGGTGTCTGCTTCTCCCTCTGCCCTCTCCTTGTGTTCTCTCTCTCTCATAAATAAATAAATAAAATCTTTAAAAAAATTGTTTCCATTCAAACAGATTTTTCAGAATTTCTTAAATTTATGTTCTAGGGCTATCAGGAACGAGAGTCCTAAAAACACACAAACATTCTAGGTGAGCTTATGGGTCTGCCTTGTTTCTCTGTGCCAGGCCGGTAAGCGGACGTGAGAACAAATATTAGCAATGATAAAAGCAATCATTCACGCACTTACAGAGGAATCCAATGTATCTTATATGTTAATTAGTGACTTAGGCAACTGAAACTCTGAAAACTCAATTGAAATAAAATGTTTACTAGAGAAAATGATAGTCCCACTAAAACCTCATTAATTAAGAGCCCATCCATTTCGCATGTCCCGCCATTTGGCCCTGGCTAGCTGAAATGGATCTCTGCCTGTGAAGCTTGCGTTCATCACCTCGAGGGCGCGGATGAGATTTCCAAAGATGGGCTTAATTTGCCCACGAGAACGAAATGATCTCAAGGACTTGCAAAGCACTCACTTAGAAATAACGACAGAATTGACCGCAAATCGTTCCTGTCTTTTCATGAAAGAGGTATGCCTACTTGGCTTTCCCCGTGGCCTCCATGAACCGCGGGATCCCGACGGCAACAGACAGAACTTCGCAAGAGCGGTGCGACGCCAGCGGAAACAAGATCGGGTAGCCTGGGGTTTCCCCTCGCCAGGCTCTGGGACTTAAGAGCCTGCTCCTGGAAAACCACAGCGCCAATCACCTTGTAAAAATTTTGAACACAGTTTATAGATCAGCACCGTCCAATACACCTTTCTATGCCATTGGGAATGTTCCGTATCTGCATTATCTGACCGGCAGCCCCCAGCCACAATTAAAATGTGCCAGGGTAGGTCGGCTCCTGGGTGTCGCAATGGGTTAAGCCTCCGACTCTTCACTTCGGTTCAGGTCATGATCTCAGGGTCGTGGTATCAAGGCAAGCTTTGGGCTCCATGCTCCAGGCTCCCTCTCCCCCATGCTCCTGTGCACTCTTGCTCTTGCTCTCTCACAAACAAATGAATGAACGAATGAAGTGGCAGTATATATATTTTACATATAAAAATATGATCTTTAATTATATTCCATTTTAATTAAGTTTAAACTTCAATAGCCACAGGGGCTGTTGGCTCTGCGTCGGACAGTGCAGGTATAGACGCTGAACAATTTCTGGGCCTCCCCACTGGGCACTTGTCCTGACGACAGGCGCCCATTCGCCCTGTAGTACTTGCGCATAGCTCGTGGGGCTAACTGGGCAAGCCAAGAGGAAGCTGACGTGGCCGTAGAGGTAGCTCCGACATGACTAGGCCCCTTCCCTCATAGAAGGTTCTAATTTCCTTTAGTTTTGCAGATGACCAATTGCGGCTGTTCTGAGCTTCTCTAAGCCCAGCCTCAGGATAGTTCAAATGCCCATAAAGCCTTCAAAATAGTACAACTGGATTTGCACGAAGCTAGTTTGTGCTTCGGGCTTCAGTCTCAGTCGCCGGGTGCCACGTGAGAGTTTCCAAGGGCCCAGGGTACTTTTCCTTTTGCCTCTGTCCACCCCTTAAGCCATAAAAAAGTATTAAAGACTAAACTGTGCAACTCTATTGGTAGAGAGATTTCAAATATATTAATATCATATATTCAAATCCTTTCTTTGACTTAAAAGTTCACATTTTTCTTTAGTGTTTAAAAGAATTCAAATCACTATGGTCCTTTAGCCCTGGGCCTGATGGGGAAGCTGGCGTTGCCCTCCTGTTGTGATCCCTTGCCTTGGGCCTAGTCCTCCAGTTTTTGAAGATCTGTGACTTCCTGTGGGCCTTTTGGCAGGTGAAAAGTCTGAGGGTCAGAGAAGGGGTGACGGTGAGCCTGGGCGTACATTCCATATTGGTGACATATGAGTGCATTTGTTTTCAAAATTCTTGTCCGAACAATGAAAGGAGAGCCCAGAGAGTTCCCTCAGGCTTCTTCATTTGTCACGGCATCGGTATCCACAGTCCATTAACAACTGCTTCCTAGGTAACGGGATGCCTATTAATCAAACTACAGAACTTGCTGGTACCTACCGGGTGAGTAGGGAGAGAATCTCAGATCAACACCATATAGCCTTTGGAATCTCACTACCTCAGAGTTAAATCCTGGGTCTCCTGCTAACACTGACCTTGGGAATGTTAATTAATATCTTTGAATCCCAATTTTCAAATGACTCACGGAAATAAAAGTAATATCCACCCGACCAGATTGCGATGACAATAAGATAATTATCTGCAAAGCACAGTGTCTTTCATGAAATAAATCCCAGTACTAATATTAAAATTAAGAAAAAAGACAAAAGGTTGCTAGACTGGAGGGGATTTTTTTTCTTTAATAAAGATTCAAAAGGTTTGGAATTCTTAGCTTTGAAAACTTAATTCATGTGGATCGTGGCAGGTTCCCCCCCCCTTTTTTTTTATCTTACTCTTTTGCTTGGGAGATGCAATTCCTTAAGAAAGGAAATTGTACTTCAGCCTAACATTCTGCTGAAGTTTATTGTCTTATTTTGATTCCAGTATGATTCACATGAAGCGAAATATCAGTTTCAGGTATACAACATAGTGATTCGACACAGCCACACATCCCGTGCTCATCATGATAAATGCACTCTCCTTCATCCCCATCACCCACCCCACCCCCCACCCCCCACTGCGGACCGGGCCACAGAGAACGGGAAAAGGGAAAGTTGTTCTACTGTCCTTGGAACATCCCTGCCCCCTGGGCTGGGGGACCAGCACTCACCACTGAAAACAAAGCAGACGCTGGCTTTGTGTTTTTCGTGGTGTTCTTTACTTCTTCCCTCATCGTCCCTGGGGCTCCTTTTACTTTCCTCCAGGAAATGGAAGACAGAAGCAAAGGGAAAACATCGGTATGGGCTGCGACAGGACAGTGAGCAAGCAGTCTCAGCCAAGCGCCGGGCGCCTCCGGAAGGGAGCTGGTCAGGAGGGCAGAGGGCTCGCCGTTCTGAGATCCGGCGGGCCCGCCAAGAATCAGGGGGACAGACGGCGCTGCCAGACAGTGGGACTCTGGTGATGGTGGGGTCCCCAGTTTGCAGGTGCGCAGACTGAGCGGTAGAGAAAGGCAGCTGATCTTAGGTCGTGGGTGCTGAGCGGGAAGGCTGGGACCCGGGAAGGGAAGACTGTCGGGGGACCCCAGACTCCGTAGGTGGCAGCATGGAAGGCTCGCCCTCTCGGAAGCCCGGCTGTCCTGCTCCTCTGAGGGTATGGGGACTTCAAGGTATGTGAAGAATCGCCATCCTTAGGCTTATTAGGGCTCAGGTGAAGTAAACTGACTTCTGTGGAGTAACACTCTTTACTCAAGAGCAGGCCACAAATGTTCACCGGGAGGGGGCGGTCTGGCTCCCAGGGATGGCATAGGTGTTCTTTCGGGTTCCAGGTGGCGGCTCAAGTCCAAGGAACTGAACCTGAAATCCACCCCCCACCTTCCCTGACCAGTGTTGCCAGCAAATTACCTGGGTCTTCACAACAGAGCCACATTTCATTCAACATTTATACTAGAGAGGTGCTCCTTCGAATAGCTCTCTATTCCACTCATAAGCTTGGTTTTAGGCTCTTTCTTTGTTATATAGCAACTTTACTAAATGTGAAGCCCTGGCAACACCACCTTAGACTAGAAATCTGAACCAATTAAGGCCATTTTTTGTCAAAGATTTTACTTATTTCTTTGAGAGAGAGGGAGAGAGAAAGCAGGCGAGCATCAGCGGGGGAGGGGCGGAGGGAGAGGGAGCAGCAGACTCCCTGCTGACCGTGGAGCACAAACCAGGGCTCGATCCCAGGACCCTGAGATCAGGACCTGAGCCAAAGTCGGACACTTCACCAACCGAGCCACCCGGGCGCCCCATTTAAACCTTTTTTTTTTTTTTTTACCTCAAGGTTGTGTGTTAGTGTGTCTGAGATTCAAGGGTGCATGTGTATGAACGTGTGTATGCGTGTGCGTTCATGTGTTCTAAATAACGAGGCAACGGTGTGCCTGCGCACGGGATATTTTACACCTACAACCTCAGTTAACCTTCCTGACAATCCTACCAAGTGATTCACGTGATTATCCTCATTTCTTAAATAAGGGAACTGAGGCACAGAGGGGACCTGGCTCTCCTGCCAGCAAGTGACAGAGTAGGGATTTGAGCCCAGGCAGTCTGGTTCCGTTCAGAGTACGTGCCTCGGTTATTGTGCTCTTTGCCTGGACCCGCCAGCCTGCCCAGAGAAGCAAGCCCTCTCTGCACCCGGGAACCTCTGGGAACAAAGGGGAACAAGGATGTCAAGATGTGGAGTGAGGAAATCCCCCAGGATGTTAAACCAGGCCCAAGGAGAGCCAGGACCTCACGTGGAAAAGGGCTGAGAAATTCAACACTCTTTTCAGAGGAGACGCAAGGCAAGGTCTGGAGGAACCTGCCGGCAGTAGCTTGAGAGGAACCTTTGAGGAATGGCTACCATGCACGAGCCCACACGAGGTGGCCCTGAAGAAAGAGAGACCGAGATCACGCTCGTTGAAAGACTAGAAAAGCCACTGCACTACTTGCCAGACCCCCGAGCACCCAGGCCCGCAGGGAGGTAGCAGATGCTGTGCTGCCATGAACCAGAGGAAGCCAAGATGGCAGCAGAGCGACGGCTGCACAAGTGATGGCGAGGGGAGGGTTCGGTCCCCAAGGAGAACACTGGCTCCATCCCTGGGTGCTGCTGGCAAGAGAAGGGATGGGGCAGACAGGTCTTGGAACTCTCGGTAGTACAGTGCAGGCACTCGGAACCCAAGACTGACGGGTATGCGATGGCAGAGATTTGGTGAAAACACTTGGGTCTGTGAGACGGTACCAGAAACTCTGCTACAAAGAGCAGGGACATGAAAGGGAAGGCAAAGAGAGGAGTGCTGGTCACAAGTGAGTGCTGTGGGTGACTGGAGCTCAGTCCTGACGGGCACCCCTGGGAGACTCCGTAGACTGCGCTTCATGGTTGTTCCACCTGAGGAGGGCGGAGCTGGGGTATTGACCCTCCAGGTCCCAAAGGCCATTAGCTGAGGGCTGCTTCCCAGAAATGCTGACCCCCCATAGCACTCTGAATGCACCCCACGGAAGAGCAAAACAGAGATGTCACACAGTGAATCCCGGGCGCTTCCACCAGGGAGCCCTCGGCCCGGGCAGGTAGAGGACTCTGCAGGGTTCTCCTGCGGGGCCCTGAAAGCATTTGCCTTACCACTTCATCTGGGTAACGCGGAACATCAGGGCACCGTAGGGCCGGCGGGCAGCTTTGCCCTCCCGCTGCCGCCCGCATCAGCGATGAGCCGCTTCCCCGTCGCCTTATTTTCCCCGAAGGAGTTAAGCGCTGGGCTAGATGAACTGATGGGCGGGTTTTTTTGCTCTTAGAATTAGATTTGGAAATGATGCCCGTGACTTTTTCTTCCTGGCTGCATGTGGACAAAGCTTTTCTGAGTGAACGGGCTTAATAAATGAGTGATGGCTGGAATCTGCTTTGCCAGTATCAAAACAAATGGGAAGCCAGTTGGGAAAAGAATATATTCAGGGAACAGGTGGCTGGAAGCATTTGTGACCAGAAGCAGCAACTGAAATGGGTAAAAATCCAGCAAGAGCTGGGAAAAAAACAATCAGTCCCTGGTGTTTCCCGTCGGAAAATAAACTTGGTACTTCTTTGGACTTGGGGAGGTGGGGTGCAGGTGGGGGACACTCTTATTTGCTAATAATAACCCTACATTTTATTAAGAAAAGGCACTACCTTCTGAGACTTGAGACCTAAGCAGAGCCCCCACCGAGATTTCTAGATGGAGTCTAAAAAGTGAGATTCTATGTTTCACACACGGGGCTAACTTTGGGCACATTTATTCAGTTATTTCTTGCAATTCCTAATACTAGCTATATCAGTCAAATGTAAGACCGTCTAGAATATGGAATGCCATACGAAAAATTCCAAAATCTCCTTTTAAACCTTATTCTAAAGCTTTCTATTTGAGCACCTAGGTGGCTCAGATGGTTAAGTGTCTGCCTTCAACTCAGGTCGTGATCCCAGGGTCCTGGGATCGAGTCCTACATTGGGCTCCCTGCTCAGCGGGAAGCCTGCTTCTCCCTCTCCCTCTGCTGCTCCCCCTGCCTGTGCTCTCTCTCTCTCTGTCATAGATAAAAATCTTTAATAAATAAATAAATAAATAAATAAATAAATAAATAAATAAATAAAGCTTTCTATCTGTGTTGTTCAATATGGTAGCAACAGCCCGAGATGGCTATTGAGCCCTTATACGGTGGAGAGTCCGAACAGAGATGTGCCATAATTGTACAATTACAAAAACTTAATTAAAAAAACAAAACAAAACAGGGGTGCCTGGGTGGATCAGTCGGTTAAGCATCAGCCTTCAGCTCAGGTCGTGATCCTGGATTCCCGGGATAGAGCCCCACGTTGGGCTCCCCACTCAGGGGGAGCCTGCTTCTCCCTCTCCTCCTAGCTCATGCTATCTCTATCGCTGTCTCTGTCTCTCTCTCTCTCAAATAAATAAATAAAATCTTTTAAAAATTTTTTAATTAAATTAAATTTTAAAAATCCAGTAAAATGTCTTAATGATACTTTTTACATTGATCACACATTGAAATGATCATGCTCTAGATCTATTGGGTTAAGCTAAGTACGTTATTAAATTAATTACACCATTTATAACTTTTTAAAAATATGACTACTGGGAAATGTTTTATGCGCCTCATTTCTAACAGATAGTGCTACTTTATGTCAAAAAAAATCTTGAAAATTGGTTTATGATCAAACAAATATCTGATATTTTAGCTAACCATTAGTTTTATCTTATTCTTTCCACCTCTACCATGGCATAGGGAGGGGAAAGGTTCTTGTGAATCAAGTTATAGGATTGGAGGGGTGCCTGGCTGGCTCTGTTGGTAGAGTATGTGACTCTTGATCTCAGGGCCCTGAGTTCAAGCCCCACATAGGGCATAGAACTAACGTGAAAAAAGAAAAAAGTTATACGGCTAGAGATTGATCTTGACCCATAACGTCTTGGTGGCAAGAAGGAAACATTGTCCATCTAGCGACCAAGGTTGACTCCCCAGTTCCCTCTGTGATCTTGACAAGTCACTGCCCCTCCCGGGCCCAAGTTTATTCATCAATTAAGTCAAGGGGTTGAGCTAAACTGACCTCCATATCACCTGAATACCATCAATTAATCTTCCTCAAAGGTCCTGGTTGTGTCCAATTCCATCTTCTTTATGAGCTTCCCATGACCCACTCAACAGAAGGACAATTTCCCCCAGTCCTGTTGGCTGTCCGGGGAGGGGACTCCTTTCTGGCTTCTGCTCTCTGTTCCCTTCGTTTTTGCCTTTCCCTCCTCTGAGACTCGTATCAATAGTCCTCAGGAATCCTGTTGAAATCCTGTTTTGCTGCGTCCCTATACCTTCAAATGTCACCCGTCAATCAAGGTTGTGCTGAAATGTCACCTTTCGGGGAGAGCTCGTATTCACTGCTGCCTTCTGAAAAGGAAGTGTGCCCTGGTTATTTATGTTGCATCTCCTCACCAGAACTCGCAGCTGAAAAGCAGGGCCATCTTGGTATCCCAGCGGAGTGAGCGCGCAGACACTGAAGGCAGAAGAGCCACAGCCTGGCCCCCTGCTGGCTTCCCGCCCCTACCACCCCTCCAGAAACAAACCCTCCGGAAGGAACAGATGCAACAAACGAAGGCCACACTCGGTGGATTACTTGGCTGCTGACATAAGCTATAAAACTCAATCATGCCGTTTCTTTGCTTTATTGTTCTCTCGGCGCTATCTCTTTTTTACAGAAGTTTAAGAATGAACATGCACTTGGTCAGAGTGGAGTGGCCTGTTTTCATTCCAAAGAGGATCGAATGAGAGGCTAATGAAGTCCCTGTTTAAAGGCCCTAATTGTGCGGCTCCTTTTGCAGGCTCCGGGCGCGGTTCTGCCAAGTTGTATTCATAATTTTGGATTATTCTTCCCAAAGAAGGCTTTTCATAATATAACAGCTTCTGGCTCCACAAAAACTGGATGTGTGCCTGACTTTAGTTCTCTTTTAATTTTTAATTGGAAAGAGCAGATACCAAGCCTATTTTTTTTCAATTCTTAAATATATACATATTTACAAATATATATAGGATATATATGAGGATATATATAGGACATATATATTACTATACGTATATAGGATATATATATTAGGAAATGTATATCCTAATGGCCATTAGGGGGTCCCCTAAACCCGTGGGAATATGTTGACCCCACATTCCATTCTCGTAGTGAGTCCCCCCTTCCACACGTGAAAGACTCATGACTTACTAACTCGCTGAATCGATCAATAAATAACCATATGGATGAAATGTTGTGATGTCATAATCTCCCATAACGAGTAAAGAGAAACAAAGTGCAAGGCACAATCCAGTAAAAAAAAATACTTCAGGGCGCCTGGGTGGCTCAGTGGGTTAAAGCCTCTGCTTTCGGCTCAGGTCATGATCTCAGGGTCCTGGGATCGAGGCCGACATCGGGCTCTCTGCTCAGCAGGGAGCCTGCTTCCTCCTCTCCCTGTCTCTCTGCCTGCCTCTCTGCCTACTTGTAATCTCTCTCTGTCTCAAATAAATAAATAAAATCTTAAAAAAAATACTTCAGTCAAGGAGGCAAATTAAATCACAGGCATTTTTGATACCCAGAAATGCAAACATACTACAAAAAGAAAAGTTTTCCCAACAAATTCCCTGTAGACGAAGCAGAAAAATGCCAGACTTCCATTCTCTCATGAGGGCATAGACACGGCAAGAGCAAAGCATGAAGACTATCCTTAATCATGGGCACTATATACTCTAGAACGTTCCTATTAAAATCCCCCCCACCTCACCTACGAGACTGGCACTGTGAGGAACCAGAAGCTTCTATAAACTAAGAGCATGCTATCACATTAGCATATCGTATGATTAAACCTTGCATTGACACAAACCATATCCATTTCAGTTTTTTTAATTCATGATACAATCTGTATTTGGAATACAAATCTATACCACCTTTTATGCTTGAAAAATCTCTGGTGTCTCTGAATGTGCTTGATTTGAAAACCAAATTACCCTAAGTGCAAAAAACATGTCATACTCTACTTTGGCAGAAAATATAAATTACAAGCAAATTGAGTAAAATGGACAGCAACCTTCTTTTTTAACAATTTCAGGCATTTACCTAATACTTTCAAAATGTCATGTTCCTAGCATTTTCTGAATGCTTTTGACCCAAGTTCATTTTATAAAACAAAAACAAACAAAATATGCCTACTATTCCATAAAGTTATCTTTATCTAGAAGACCAAAACTGACAGGAGGCACGAACTGAATTTTATTAAAAGACTAAGTGAGCATGTCAGTAGCAGTGGTAACTAAAATGACAGGCATTTTTCTTCTCTTCGGTTGTGGTTTCACCCAAGAATTGTGTTTTCTTTTAAAAATACCTTGATAATGAAACAAGNTGGATGGAACTGGAGGGTATTATGCTGAGCGAAATAAGTCAATCAGAGAAAGACAATTATCATATGATCTCTCTGATATGAGGAACTTGAGGGGCAGGGTGGGGGGTTGTGGGGGGTAGGGAGGGAAAAATAATGAAACAAGATGGGATGGGGAAGGAGACAAACCATAAGAGACTTCTAATCTCATAAAACAAACTGAGGGTTACTGGGGGGTGGGAGGGTAGGGATAGGGTGGATGGGTTATGGACATTGGGGAGGGTTTGTGCTTTGGTGAGGGCTGTGAAAGATGTAAGCCTGATGATTCACAGACCTGTACCCCTTGGGCAAATAATAAAAATAAAATTTAAAAAAAATAAAATAAAATAAAATAAAATAAAAACAATCTGAGAAAAAAAAATAAATAAAAATAAAAATACCTTGAGCATGATGTTTGTTTTCCACCTTCACTTATTCCTCTACAAGCTAGCTACTAATTGCCAGCTAAGAACTGTTACAGATTTCAAATAGGTCAAGGAACAACCTTCAAATGTTGACATCAGATGATCTAGAAAGAAGATGAATCAAAGTCCTATAAACTGCTGCTTTGACAGGTTGTCTTAAACCCAACCACCTAATCGTTTATTTCATCAGGGTGTTGCTTGGATATCAAGAGCCTACACTCTCACTGCTTACAGGATTCTGATCACTGCCCTGTCACTGATCTGACTCCGGGTACGGTGGCACTGCCTATGCCTTCACGATGCCCATCCCAACCCAAATGCCAAGACTGAACTCTAGCCTCAACACTTCTCCCAGAAATACATACAGACCCACCCAGAAAGCCAAATGGTTACAAGTTCAGTGTCAGTGATTGACAGAGCAGATTCCCAGCTGCCCAGGCACTGACTGATGAAGATGACCTTTACTGAGTAGTGACTATGCCAGGCACTGCAGGAAGCACTTCCCATGTATGGTATCATTCAGTCCTCACAAAACCCTGCTATGGGGTGCCTGGGTGGCTTAGTCAGTTAAGCATCAAACTCTTGATTTCAGCTCAGGTCATGATCTCAAGGTTGTGAGATTGAGCCCTGTGTTGGACTCCACGATGAATGTGGAGCCTGCTTGGGATTCTCTCTCTCCCTCTCTAAAAACAAAAGAAAAGAAAACAAACAAACAAAAAAACCTGCTGTGATTCCCCCCCACACGACAGATGAGTAAATTGAAACAGAGAACTATTAGGAAATTTATTTGATGTCCATGGGTATATGGCAGAACAAGGATTTGAATGTGGACAATCTGGCCCAAGTCCCTGATGTCAACCACCACATAGTGCCGCCCCTGGTTATAAGAAAATGTCTACATCACTGTATCGTTAATAGCATCGTGTGGTGACAGATGGGAGCTGCACTTGTGGTGAGCACAGCATAATGTATAAACTTATTGAATCTCTAAGTCATACACCTGAAACTAATATAACATTGTGTTTCAACTATAATCACATGGAAGGAAGGAAGGAAAGAAGGAAGGAAATGTCTACATCAGTGTGGTCCTTGTACCTGCTGCATCAGTATCAGGGGGAGGAGCATGATAGAAATTCAGAATCCACAACTCCACCAAAGACCTACAGCCTGAGAACCTGCATTTTAAAGAGATCCCCAGGAGAGTCTGATGCTCACAACGTTTGACTGGTACTTGTCTAAGTAACTCGTTAATGACGAAAGATGCACTACTGACTTCTGGTCACCATGCAAAGACCTCTCACTTTCGCCTAAATAAAAGCTCCTACTCTTATCTTAAAATGACATGCAGAAGCTACAAACTCAAGTTCTAAAATTAAGGAGAACCTGGGGTACCCAACCCTACTTTAGCTCAAGCGGCACAGGTGGACGACAGAGAAGAGGTCAAGGGCAGCTCTTTGCCCGTGGCAGAATGGAAACCTCTCAACTGAGCAGCACACAACCTGCCTGCTGATAGGTGCTGGACCCATGTCTTTCTCCTGGTAGAAGACGTGAGATGCTTGAAATTTCACTAGACCAAAGTGAGAAAGTGTTAAAGCTAATCTATGGTACCAGAAGGCAGGATGTGGTTAACCTTGGCAAAGGTGGGGCCCAGTTAGGGATTGAGGGGTTGGGGATGGTGGATGGTGGTGGCCCTGGGTGTTGGTCATAATCCAGTCCTGATCTGGGTGCTCATGCCATGAGTGTGTTCAGTTCGTGAACATTCACGAGCTGTAGACTTGGGATTTCTGAGTGCGTGTTATATGTTGATAAAAGTTTACATAGAAGAAATGATTATTTCTATAAAATAGTTTCACTAATTAACAGATGCAACATAATAGTGTTTATTAGTGAGTGTTAGGAATCACACAGTACATATGGGGGTATCATTACATTTTCCAACAAAAAAGCAATGTGTGTTCTCTTTTTAGGAAAACTATTTATACTTTTTTGCTGTAGGAAGCAGGAAGACCATCCTAGTTGTTTTGACTTTAACATTTTGTTTTAGACTCACAAGAAACTGCAAAAAATAATAGACAGCCACCATCACCCATCTTGTCTGATGTACCCATCACCCAGCTTGTCTGAATGCTAACTTAATCTTCCCTAACCACACTATATTGTCAAAACCCGGAAATTGACATTAGCACGATACTACCTACTATAGACTCTATTGAGATTTCAACAGTATGAATATTCTGCCTGGGCTACCAAAGTCATACCTTGTGGCCCTCTCATAGAGTTACAAAGGAAACAATGATGCATAAACGAGTACTGCAAAGTAATTTTTCCTGTTGGTGACATTGTCATGTAACTTGATCTTAATCATTTGGTCCTACCACTTACCCAACTGCAATACTGGGATCGCTCCCTATCTTCTCCCCTCTTGCAGTTCCTTATGTGAAATTAATAAACAGATTTATTATCAGGAGTTATCAGGAGTTATGAATCAACCAGATGGTCGCAGAATTTTAGGAGAATAGAAAAGTATTTGACACGTGGCTCAGGTATGCAGTTCATCCAAAACAGACCAAGAAAGATATTTTTTAAAGCATTTTTTTTAAAAAAACACAATGGCATTCATCATGCTAACTGCTATTCCTGATCAAAATGATATTATAAAGAATTGCTAGAAGCACATGGGTATTTCTGCATCTGGAAGTTTTCGCTGAAGGATCCAGGAATCTGCAATTTCACCAGCGAAAACTTCCTCCAAGTCTATTAGCACTTTGGGAATTAAATGTTACCAAATCCAAGGGCGCCAGGATGGTTCAGTTGGTTAAGAGACTGATTCCTGATCTAGGCTCATTTCATGATCTCAGGGTCCTGGAGATTCTCTCCCTCTGCCCCTCCCCGCTGCTCACATGGGTGCTCGCTCGCTCTCTCTCTCAACTGAATGAATCTTTAAAATAAATAAATAAATAAATGTTACCAAATCCAAGTACACGGTTTTGGGGGACACCTTCTCACTGTTCCTTGTATTTCTCCCTTCCGTCATCTATTTATGCTAAATTCTAGGTTAAACATGGTTCAAAAAAATACCCACTTCTTCCTCAACGTGCCTCCCCTTATCCCAAAGGCACAATGCTGGAGAATTTGAGTCTCCACCTTCTGCCTCAAATTCCAAGTTCCTCAGACTCAGCAGTATTGACATCTGGAGGCAAGAACTCCTTGCTAAGGGGTGGGGTGGGGGCGTCCGGTGCACTGTGGGGGCGGGGCAGCCTCCCTGGCCTCCACCCGCCAGATACCAGTAGCACCCTACTCAGTTGTGAGAATGGAAGTGTCTGGGGGGGGTGAGGGAGGGTGGGCAAAACCTCGATGTACCTTCGAACAAAAACTCAGTCCTTTTAACAATAAACTAGAAATAGAATGAAGTGACTAGAAATAGTATCTATCATTGACATGAGTGGACCCCAAATATGACCTAAATTTTCCATTCCAGCACTAAAAAACTGTTCCCCTCCCTTGCCAGTCAACCAATATATATAATGGAGTCTATAGCTGGAAGGTTTAAGAGCTTCAGAGAAGACTAACTTCTTATTTTATTAATTAACACAGAGGTCCTCTGAGAAGATAAGCAGTTTTCCACAGTCATCCAACCAGCCAAGCCGTGTGGTTCCTTGTCCAGTTACCCTGGAAGGTCTCCGTGGCTTCTCCAGCACATAATTTAACAGGTAACCACTTTATTGATAGGCCATAGAGAACCTATCTATGGACTATGAAGCCACAACCCCAGTCTTCATACTGGTAAGCAATAGTGCAAAATAAAAAGAGTAACAACAAAACATAAAAAATGCCAACAGAACGAACGCTAACAGTCAAATTTCACTACAGGGCAGGTCAGGGCCCAACCGGCAGTGGAAGGAACGAACTGCAGACTGTTTTTAGAAAAAAAGGGAATTATGAGGACCCTTGAAGACAATTTTCAATAAGAAGGTAACACTCAGGGGCGCCTGGGTGGCTCAGTGGGTTAAAGCCTCTGCCTTCGGCTCAGGTCATGATCTCAGGGTCCTGGGATCGAGTCCCGCATCGGGCTCCCTGCTCAGCAGGGAGCCTGCTTCCTCCTCTCTCTCTGCCCACTTGTGGTCTCTCTCTCTGTCAAATAAATATCTTAAAAAAAAAAAGAAGGTAACACTCAGATTGGTGTTTATATCAAAACTCCATCAGTAGTGCAGTTAAGGCTCCCAAATTCTGAACTCCTTGAACTCCTTGTAAAGGCTGCACGCCCTAAGGAACTAATGGTGCTACTCTCGTCAATGAAATGGAAAACTTCTCTTTGAAAAAACAAGTCACAGAAAGGCAATTACGGGCTATGCCTAGCCCTGTGCAAGGGACTCTAGAACACAACAGAAAGATATACCTCCCAAGTAATTTCCCAAGTGCTGGGTCATCCTTTGACCCTTGTCTTCATAGGGAAAGAAACGAGGAACGAAGCCCTAACCATGCACGGGTGCAGTGTTGGGTCCAGAACCCAGATTGCCTGGCTGGGAAGCCCACTGCTCTTGGCTCTGCCCCTCAACAGCCTCTAGAGGGAGACTGCAGTTGCACTCCCCACACTCTCCTGTCCGAGGCTACGGAGGAGCCTGCTACAGCTCCTGGCATTGGCTTTCTCTCCTCCTCTTCCTTCCAAAGGCTAGGTTTTTCAGCCCTCTTGTAGCTGGCCATGGCCGTGTGATGAACTCCAGCCACTGCAATGAAAGTGAATGCGCTAGTTCCAAATCTGATGAATTGAAACTCTCCCACTTAGGGGCCTCACGCTTTTCCCCCACTCCACTAGCTTAATGGAGACTCTACAGATCCAGAGAAAGGCGGATCCACCAGATGGAAGGAGGCTGGTTTCCTGAATGACCACGTAGAGGTGGGCCATCACATCCAGAATGTGCTGGCTAGGGATGTGAGCAAGAAATAAACTTTTATTGTATGAACTGCTTCTGGGGATTCAGCCCATAGAAGGGTGATACAGACATTCTCTGTAGCTTCCCAAGTACAGTCTCGGGCTTGTGTGGGGAAATCCTGCAGGCTGGAATACAGGATCAGAAAGCCTTTCTACCTCTGCTCAAAGAGTTCACTGGCCAAGGGCTTTCTTGCGAGGCACCTCTTTGAAGACACTCCCAGTGAGAGCGGACATTGAGGCAATCAGCACTAGCTTCACCTCACAAAACTACGGAAGACCCCATGATATCCAAGAGAACGCCTATTCCCAAACATTTTCTGTAATGAAGAATACAAGTAAACCAACAAGACAAGTAACACCTTATCATCACTTTGCCAACAGCAGTAACCCAAAAGTGAACCAATAATTTGTTGCTGGATTTATCAGTAACTCACACTAATAACCACACTTCAGGATTTCACTTCCAAGCATTCCACCTGTTTTAGAAAAAAGAAGAAGCTATTTGGAGCACTACACACTTTTTTTTATATCGTAAAGGGGGGAAAATAAGCTGTCATAATAACCAAGCTTAGTAAAATTACCAGAACTTAGTATTCTGGACGAAATTTGGGGAAATTACAAAGTGTTTTTAAAGTCGTGCTTGAAATATTTTTTTCTTCTAAATAGGTAAGACCTATGGTGTGCAGAAAGAGGGGCAGTGGTTAATTATGTAGCCATCGAATTCAGTCTCATAAATCTGCTGTAGGCCATTCGGAACATATAATCACAGGAAATGCATCTCCCATGTTATTTCCAGAGGAAAGGATAAAACATGAAAACATGCGTGAACTTTATTTCCAAGTTTTAAATACACTCACAGAAGCCTTCTAATTAAGCAGAACCCATGCAAACACAGAAGACTCTTATTACACGTCCTGGGCTGCTTTTCCCTTCTAACAATGGGATTTGTTGACTATAAAAATCTTCACTGTTGCGGCACCTGGGTGGCTCAGTCCGTCAAGCGACCGACTCTTGGTTTCAGCTCAGATGGTGATCTCAGGGTCCTGAGACGGAGCCCCTGAGCTGGGCTCGGGGCTCGGCGTGGAGTCTGCTTGAGATTCTCTCCTTCTCCCTCTCCTCGCTCCCCACCTGCCCCGGCCCACACATGCGCGTGCTCTCTGGCTCTCTCTCAAATAAATAGATAAAATGTTAAAAAACAACAACAACAACAAAAACCCCTCAATGTTGATGGACCAGTAAAATGCAGGATCAGAACATGCTCTGGACCAGAGGTTCTCCAATTTGGCGGCACGTTAGGATCACCGTGGGGGACTGAAAGTCTCCTGCTGCCCTGGCCTCACCCCAGACCGATTATACCAGTCACTGGGAGCAGACTCGGGTATTCTTCAAGCTCCCCAGATGATGGCAATGTGCAGCCAAGGCAGAGAACTACCTCGCCCCTGCTGACTCGTCCAGGCGGAAACAAAAACACGGGTGACCCCGGCTCTCCCACTCAGGCAAAGGCAACAAGGCAGCATCTTCTCCTGAAATAGTTAGCCTGGGAACATGAAGCATCGGGCCTTGATTCCTGAAAACAGCCTTGCTTTTGCCCCACAGCAGCTCGGCCCAAGCTGATTTCGACGGAGGGAGGGGAACAGCTCATTTCCCTCATGGATCTCACAGTAGAAACTAGGCTTAATCCAACCCAACTGAGTCTTTTCCCATCTCCATTTCCCCAGTTCAGAGCAACTTAAAATAACTGTCTCTGGAAAATTAGTAAAAGAATGCTTTTAAATCAACCAAACAGTAGCTTTAGGCATTCTTCAAGAACTATGGCATAATGAACCATCTCCTGAGACTCAAAAATTTGTGACGTTAAACTAATAGACAAACTCATTAAAGTCTTGTGGGAAAACAAACATACGGTAGCCCACACTTACACCTCACTTAATTCCAGTCAACACCTGTTGTGGGGAGATGGATTTATTATCACGCTGCATTTTTAGACCCATTAATATAGGACAGAATTGGAATAAAGTGTTTGCGGGGAGCAGCTGTGGCATAAAGCAGCCACCCCCATCGCGAACGGAGAGCCCGGGGGGTGGCTGGAGTCCCCGTGGCAACACCCAGGCTGGTCCTCTCTTCTGAACCCCCAGCTTCTAAATCCAGCTGCCTGTGTAACATTCGCGCTTGCGTTTCAAACAGGCACCTCCATCTTGACGCCCGAACCTTCCCTTTCAAAAGCTGTTCCTCTGTCTCAGTTAATGGTCTTTTTCTCCTTTGCATAACTCAGGACAAAAGCTCACGAGTCACCTAGAATTGCACCACCTCTCACTGCCGTGGCAACCCTGCCTGAGCCAATGTTAGGAGTGAGCTGGACAGTTGCGGAGGCAGGGCCAGGGTCCCCAGCGAGAAAATGTGGAGTCAGGACAGCTAAGATCAAACAGCACTGACATCCTGTTTCTTGCAGCTTAGACAGGACCGCACTAACATTCTGCTTTGCAGAAATGACTGCTGCAAAAAGTCCTAAAATAAAACAATGAACCACAAAGCATTTGGCACCGTCATAAGCAAAGGGCAGTTAAGAAAAAAAAAAAAAAAAAAAAAAAAAAAGACCATTGGCACGTGGACACGAACCCAACAGGTAGAAAGATACGTGCCCAAAGCCCTGATTTGGCACGACCTAGCACACGCTGTTTGCTTACAATAGTTCCACAAAAGAGCTCAGAAAAACACCTAATGTTAGAAACTCCAACCTTCTGGGGTCCGCTCCTTCTCTGGGAGCTTTGTACTCTTACGCAATAAACTCTGCTCCGCTGCCCACCGTTGTTCATCTGGTCTACCTCTTCATTCTTTGAAGCAACGGGACCAAGAAATGGGAGCACTAAAGGCGGAGAAGTCCTGCCATACCAACCATGTCCTGGCTCCTGAATCAAGATGGTAGTTTCTTCCAGTGAGTAAGGAAAGGGTTAAGATGTGGGCAGGGAGAGACAGGAGGCCCCTGACTCCCCTGAGGAAGCTCACAGAAATCCCAGCTGTGGAGAAATGCTGAGGTGTAGGAAACCAGAGATGAGGGAACAGACCGGACCACCTGGCACTGGCTGTTAGGGAGTTGGTTTTGTTTTTGGCAGCAATACTGTAACTACAGAAAATGACCAGGCCCCAAAGAAAAAGTCGGTCACTAAAGATATTATCCATAGTCGGTGCTCAGACCAAGACAGCGCAAGAATCTCAAGGCCACAAGCTTCCCAGTCAGTTCCCAATAAAAGACCACCAGTGACAGCCCCCTCCCTCCCCGGGTGGCAACCCATTCAGGATCCCTCTCACTCTAGAGAGCTCTTGGCTTTCCCTTCTGCTCTCACCTTCACTTCATAAATGTTCACTTCACTTCACCCTTTTGTGTCCACGAGATTCATTCTTCGACTCTGTGAGATGAGAACCCTGTGATCCTGTAACAGCAGCTACTTGAAGCTTTGGCCCGAGCTGCTGTGGTCCCAAGCCTAGGTCATTGTGGGACTTCCCAAATTGCTTCCCTGCTTCTGTCCTGGCTCCCTCTGCCACCCTCAAGACAGAAGCCAGCATGGGCCTTCGGTAAGAGACGACAACCCATGTCACTCCAGCGCCAACCCCCCACTGACTGCCTTTCACTCAAAGTCAAAGAAGCCAGTCCTCAAAATGCTGACAAGGCCCCGAGGCTTCTGATGCCCCACCTCACCTCGGATCCCATTGCCTGTCACCTCGCCTGGTACACGGCTACAACAGCCACCCTTGTCTGCTCACTGATCTGTGCACGGTGCACTCTCACCTGTAAGATCACCAGCATCCGGGGTCCACAGGGGACTGAGAAGTTTCCCAGGATGTAGTACCTTCGGTGCTACGTACCAGTAAGAGCTGGCCAAACCAGATCACCCTATCTCTCCCACTCCCAGACACTTTGCTGGCATGCTTCTTCCCTCGTGTTAGGTTAGCACGCTACCGGGATCGAAAACGGACTCCTTCCCCCCTCCCATCTACCCCTCTCCCATCTTCTTGCTTCCTTTTAGTCAGAGACCTACCAGCATCTACCGTGCTCCACAATGAGTTATTTATTTCGTTTCATTTCTGACTCCCTCCAACAGAAGATAAGCCCATGAGGGCTGTTTTTACTTACTGCTGTATTCCCAGAACCTAGAACACTGCCTGGCACACAGTAGATGGTCAGTAATTATTTGCTGAATGAAATATTTGTTTATACTATAGAATCACGTTCCGGGGAATCGTTACAATGCAAGATGACAATATTGTATCTAGATGACAATACTGGATCAATGCTATTCCTTAATGACATTATCAAGAACTATGATTGGTAAGATTAGAAAAACCCAGGGCACAAAGGAAATTTAATGATTGTGGAGAAAACGGACTTGAAATTTGAGCCAAAATCTACCTAGAAAGAACTGACCAAAAGGTAGGCATTTAGTGTGACATTAAGTGCATTTCGCTATTTGTTCTTGCATTTATATGCCTTAAAATCCATTTCATAAAGGCACATGGAGATTTTTGTCCAAGCATAATATAAATTAATTATTATAACCTCTCCACCAACAACATCCTAATGACGTCAACAACTCATCCGAGCAGGAGGAAGATGTATAATACATTCTACTGTCATTAAAAACCAGTAGAATATCAGGTACAACGCCTATGGGAAGCCACAATCACCTCATTTCACCCACAACTGGTTTCATAAGCAAATTTATTTTATTGCGAGGATATACTGACAGAGAGTCTGTTTTCCTCCCAAATAAATATCTCATTTTAAGAGGCAAATGTTTACTTCATGAAGATAAATGGGAACATTCCTAACAGCTTTCTTTTCTCCCCCTGTTATGAATATTGGCTTTGATTTCACTTTCTGGATATATTTTTCCATCAAACGTTTGAGACTTATAAAATTCAGGGCACACGCTGCTCATTAACCAGCACACCAGCTCGCAGTGTACACTCTCAAGCTCCTTACACGACAGTGTGTGTGTAATTGCTCTCTGGGCCACTGGGTTCTGCACCCCAGGGCTCCCTGAACCAGCCCACACTTCTGAGGCATAGACCATAATCCGATTCATTACATCTACAGAAGAATGGTAATCAAGCCCCCATTCTGCTTGGAACAGAGACTCAAACAATCCAAAGCTAGCATTTCCTGTGCCAGCGTTATCGAAATCTGTGTTCTGAAGCTTGTCCTGAATCTGTTTGTAAACTGCCACGGATGGGTAAGTGCCTCCCCGTGCAGCCTGGAGGGGCGGCACCTGCTCTCCTTAGCAGTCCTCGTGTTAAAAGCGAATCTACAGGGGCGCCTGGGTGGCTCAGTCAGTTAAGCATCTGACTCTTGGTTGCAGCTCAGGTCATGACCTCAGGGTCTTGGGACTGAGCCCCGCATCAGGCTCCCTGCTCAGTCGGGCTCCCTGCTCAGCGACGAGTCTGCTTGAGAGTCTCTCTCCCTCTCCCTCTGCCCCTCCCACTCATGCTATCTCTCTCTCTAAAATAAATGAATAAATCTTAAAAAAAAGGGGGGGGGACGCCTGGGTGGCTCAGTCCTTAAGTGTCTGCCGTCGGCTCAGGTCACGATCCCAGGGTCCTGGATCGAGGCCCACATCGGGCTCCCTGCTCAGCGGGGAGCCTGCTTCTTCCTCTCCCACTCCCCCTGCTGTGTTCCCTCTCTCACTGTATCTCTCTGTGTGTCAAATAAATAAATAAAATCTTAAAAAACAAAAACAAAACAAATGTACAAACTAACTACCCAGGTTTATAAATCAGCCTCGTGATCTCTCCAAGAGGGAAGAGCTTACCCTTGGAGAGTTTTTATTTTATTAAAACTTTTTATTTTTAAAACCTTTTATTTCACTTCTCTGCCTGGAAGCCTCTTATTTGCTCTCTGTTGCCTCAAAGCTGAGGCCTAGACCTTCATGGCTGAGGCCTAGATCCTGGACTGTAACAAATTAACCAAGATTTAGAATATTACCCCAGGAGGTCTCGTATGCCTGTTGGCCAGATTTCTGCAAGGATCCAGGTGCGCAGTAGCTCCGTGCAAACAGAGACTAGCTGTGGAAACACACTAACAACACCAGCCCCAGGTCCTGAGCCTTTGGCAGGTCCCAAGGCTTTGTTGACTTAATTCCTTCTAACAGTCTCACAACGAGGGAACTAATTATCGCCCTTTTGCAGATTCAGAAACAAGCTCGGCCAGAATAAGTTGCTTCCTCCAGTCCTAAGCGGCACACCTGCATCTTGAAGCCCCCAGGTTTGCGGGCCTCCAACAGAACCACAGCATTGCCAACAGTATTGATTAACAGTAACGAGGACAAAGCTAACAGTGCTTACGGGGGGCCAAACAGCCTCCCGAGTATTCCCATGGGTTTCAGCTCTTGGGCTCCTCAAAACAACCCAGAAGTTAGAGACTTTTCATTTCTATTTACAGAATATTAAATTATCTCAAAGAGATTAAGTGACTCATCTAAGGGCCTATGGGTGATAAGAGGAAGCGTCTACGCTAAGCCAGACGTTGTCAAACTTTATCGGTAAAGAGACCGACGGAAAATGTCTTAGGCTTTGGGGGTCTTAGAGTCTGTGGCAGACAGCCCACTGTGGGTGGCCCTGTTGCCCAAGAACGGCCAGACATGACACAAATGTAAGGGCAGGGACACGTTCCAGTAACACTTTCTTTTCCAGCACAGGCAGAGGCCAGATTTGGTCCACCGGTTGGCCTGGACTTGGTTCTTACTCTAAACCACTATACTAAAGTGCTTCCTGAAACAATTTAGAAGTGGATATAATATCATTCACAGGAGCACTGATTATTTCTCTGAGGTTTTTTTGGCCACGTTTTATTAAGTAAACTAGACCAAAAAAAACAAGTTATACTGCTAAAATTTAAGGGAATAAAAATCTAATATTTGGTATTTATGATATTATTAATTGATGATGGAACTCCTTTTCACCTAGGTGTATTGGCCTTGTCACTTCTGCATATATAAAATGAAAGCCACAACTACTGCAGAAGAAAACCTTGGAGAAGGGCAAATGCCTGGGTATACAGATGATTCCGAAAAGGCAGAATGTTGGTCGTGGCTTGGGAAGGGTTGCTCTGCTCTTCTGTTTACTTCAGGCATGTTCAAAATGTTCTTGACAAAGAGTTAAAATAATGAAAACCTTACTTGTTAAATACAGTGTAGACAGTTCCCAAAGCTCCTCAGCGGGGGGCTCTGGCTTTCTCCTGACCTCTTGCTGGAATAAGCTATTCAGGTTTTATACCACTGAAAGAATCCGCTGTTCCTTGGGTTCTGATAGCCTCTTTCTGAAATGTCAAGTCCTGCTGGCACTTGGGCAGGAAAGATGCACTGGTGGCATTTTAACAGGATGCAAATCACCAGCTTTTTGAAGTCTGAGGATCTACAAAGCATCAAAACAATGTTGCTTTGCTTTTCCCTTAAATCAATAAAACCCAAGGAATCAGACAGAATTTACAGCTGGTGTATTTTGCATTCTATGCATGTCATCTTTAGTGATTCTGAAATGCAATTTTCATGGATTTTTACAAAGTAAGGCATCTTTTTTCTCCTTTGGGGTGTGAGGGCGACCAATCATCAGCTGTGGTCCTGTCCAGGCTCCAAATCTCTATCTAGGTCCTCTGCGAGAAGCTCAGCTCCAATCAGCAAATATTTACTCAGCATCTATTATGCTCCAAAAATGACCATGTCAGGTCCCAGGACGTGCTTCCCTGCCCTCAGGGAACCAACTCTTGGCAGGAGACACATAAAGAGGGATTGTGTGTACCACCGTAAGCACACAGAGAGGGAGAAACCGAAGGTGCTGAGTGGAGTCCAGAGGAGAGCACCTTGAGCCAAGCTTACAGGCACTGTAAGCACAGACTCCCGAGTTGCCTAGAAGCCTAAGAGGAGCTAGTTCCATGCAGGAAAGAGCAAAGGGCATCTAGGGAGAAGCACCAGCTTTGGGAAAGGCACAGAGGAGTGAAACAACATGGCATATTAGGAGGAGAGCCATTCGTTACAATACATTCTATTGTATTGTATACAATAGAATACAATGCTTTTCTATTGTATATACATATGCTACTCTAGAGCACAAAGTAGAGCACTAAGGGGTGGAGAGAGAGGTCATGCATTCATAGGATAGTAAGGCGTCACTGATGAGTGAACAGGGAATCGGCGCATATAGCCAGAATTTCAGCTAGAACATTCTGCTCCCAGTCTGGATAATGGATTCAAAGAGCCAAGACTAGCAGTGAGAACATCAAGAGCTCCTGAAATCAAATCCAGTGAGGAATAATGAGACAGAACCGGCCAGTGGACGGTCAGAAGCCGAGAGGGCTCGTTTCAAGTTATATAGATGAGGGGCGCCTGGGGGGGGGGGCTCAGTCGGGGAAGCATCTGCCTTTGGCTCAGGTCATGATCCCGGGGTCCTGGGATCGAGCCCCGAATCGGGCTCCCTGCTCAGCAGGGAGTCTGCTTCTCCCTCTGCCTGCTGCTCCCCCCGCTTGTGCGCTGTGTGTGTCAAATAGATAAATAAATAAAATCTTAAAAAATATTTAAAGTTATACAGACGAGGTAACTAGCAATGGTCAAAGGAGCCACAAGAATTGATGGTTACCACTAGTTTTCTGCTGTGGACGACTAGGTGGTGTCACCTACTGTGAGAATACAGAAAGAAGAAAAACCTTAGGATGAAACTGGAGAAGTACCTTCTGGGAGAGGTTGCATTTTAGGTACCTGAGATATATGTACCAGGCACCTGGACTATCATTCTGCAGCTCAGGTAGGGGGACTTAGATTTTGGAGTCATCAACATACAGGTGTGGGTAAGGATGGGGTCACTGGGGGAATGCACACTGACTAAGAATAAAAAGCCAAGGTCACAGCCAAGAAACACCCAAATGCAAGACACAGGTATGAGAAGACCCTACAAGAGTACAAAGATTCCACATAGAAGTGTGATCCCATGGGATTTATCTTTCTCTGTCTGACTACATTTACGCAGCACATAACCCTCTAGGTCCACTCACGTTGTCTCCAATGGCAAGATCGCATTCTCTCTTTGAATGGCTGAGGACTATTCTATCGTATATATATATCACATCTTCTTTACCCATTCCTCTGTCAGTGGACACTTAGGTCGTTTCCATATCTTGGCTATTGTAAATAACACTGCAATAAACATAGGGGTACATGAATCTTTTAGAATTAGTGTTTTCATTTTCTTTGGGTAAATACCCATTGGTTGGGGGCAGGGGTTAGGCGGGATAGAAATGTGCAAAATAGGAGAAGGAGATTAAGGGATATAAACTTCTCATTATAAAATAAAGTCAGAGGGAGGAAAACACAGCATGGGGAACATAGTCCATAACATTGTAGTAACACTGTACGGTGACAGATTGGACTACACTAACAGCACTGAGCGCCGTGTAATGTATAGAATTGTCGAATCACAATGTTGTACACCTGAAACTAATATAACAGTATATGTCAAGGACACTTCAATAATAAAAACTTTTTTTAAAAAGAGTAACAAAGAAGCAGTACTCAAAGATGAAAACTGAGTAGTAAAGACTCATTTCTCCTTTGGGTCTCCCCTTAGGTCTCATGCTACTACCACACTTACAATACTTCTGACACCAGACGAGTGGGGCCTTTGTCCCATTGAGCGATTCAATGCCAAGTGTGCGTCCTAGAATTGTACTCAAATTCAATACTATCTATCTGGAGATGTCATCAGATCGCACAGGTTAAGACTCAAAGACTGCCCCTGAACCAACCAACAGATCAGAGGTTCCCATGAACCCCTTCCTCAGGCTTGATGAATCAACTAGAGTGCCTCACAGAACTCAGGCAAATAGTTTACTTACCACATCACCACTTTTTCAATAAAAGGATACACCTCAGAAACAGCCCAATGGAAGGGACGAAGAGGACAAGTTCTGTGGGAAGGGTTCTTCCCTTCTTCCACGTGCGCCACTCCCCCTGCTCCCCCACGTGTCCACTGACCTGAACGTTCCCCCACCTCTTGCTTCTGAGACTCTTCTGGAGGCTTCAGCATGTAGTTGTATCAATCATTCACACAATGTGTAGCCTCTGCACAGAGAACGCGGAGTAAGGCTGACAATTCCAAGCTTCTAATCATGGCTTCAGGTTTCTGGTGACAGTCACCATCCAGTAACTCACCAAGAGTCACCTCATCAGAACAAAAGACATTCCAATCACCCAGGAAATTCCAAGGCATTTAGGGGCTTGGTGCTGGAAGCAGGGACAGACATCAATGTATATATGATCTGTTATTCCACAGAAACCCAAGAGAGTGAGGTGGGGGCCCAGAAAGAAAATGCACTGAGCTGCAGGGAGGGTGTGATGTGATCAGAGACAATAATCCCTCCTCCGCGGGGCTGTTGTGAGAGTCTGGGGTAACGGGTATGAAGCACGCTGCCTGGAAAAGGACTCCAAACCTGGTAGCCACCGTCCTCCACATCCTCACCGACATCAAGACCCTGGAGAAGGTGAGAGGGCGTGGAATCAGGAATACAGAAGGAGGGGTAACTTCCAAAAAGAAAGGGACCCCTTCTCTGAAACTGGAGGGAAGCACGTATGGAGGTTTTTCGAAGCAGAAAAGATCACAAGAGTATAAGCAACAGTCCGTGACATCTTCTACGGCTGCTAGCCCAGGGCAAGATGATTCTAAGTGTCTTCTCATGCACTCCTTCAAATAGTTCTTCAAGGTACATGAAGCAAGCGTTAGGATTTCCTTTGTTTCAGGTGAAGAAATGACTTGCCAGAGCCTAAGTTCTTTTCCCAGGTCATAAAGTTAATAAATAATCGAGTCAAGACCAGAACCCAAGTTCATTTAGCCAAAAAAACAAGAACAAAATCTCATGTTCTTTCTAACACACCTGGCAGATTAGCGGGGCCTTCTCACCTAATTTTGTTTACCCTGACACTTCTCCTGCTTCACTGGGCAAACACCAGAAGAAGAAAAAAATATATCAAAGCAAATGAAAGATTTATTCTGACTTCCATGAAGCTGGAAATAGCAAGATAATGAAATAACAAGAAAAGTCTTTGGCCTCAAAGCATCAATACATTGAAAACGATTCAAGAATCAAAGCATGACCCCTTTTTTTGGTGTTAGGAGGCACAGGAATGTGTAAATCACATACCTAGACTTTGTAAGGTGGTAGAAAAGGCAAAACAAAACAAAACAGAACAAAACAGAAACCACACATGTGATAAAACCTAAAACAACATTTTCAACCTAGAGACTGCCCTCATTTAGGCACCCGGGTCTTGAGGCTTTGCAGAGAAAGGTCATAAAGCCAGGTGTTGGTGAAACAAAATGACTTGTAAGCACCAAACAATTATAGCATAAAGAAAATGAAAATGTTGGCAAGAGACACCTCAGCAGTAAAACCGTGGAAGAAACATCTACGATGAAGAGTCATTTCAAGTAGTATGATAATTAAAATTTAAATGAGAAACCGGATGGTATTTCTAACACTTGGCAGTGAACATCTTTTCTGGGAAATATTTTTACAGAGTTACCACACCTCGGTCATTAAACAAACGAGAACACTGAGATAACAATTTGATTCCATCAACAAAGATTCAGGGAATTAGGAAGAATTGTGGGATAACCTACACTATCAAAGGACACTGGTGTGCCATGAAAAGGTTGTAAGTGTGCAGAGATATTTAACCGGAGATTCTTTTTTTTTCTTCTTCAAGATTTTATTTACTTAAGAGAGAGCAAAAGAGCACAGAGGGAGAGCGAGAAGCAGACTCCCCTCTGAGCAGGGAGCCTGACGCGGGGCTTGATTGCAGAACCCAGAGATCATGACCTGGGCTGAAGACAGACCCTTAACTGGCGATTCTTAACCAGATGTTTCGCCAGAAGCAGTGGCCTAGGAGAGTCAGAGTCGCTGAGTCTGTACTTACCCTTCTGCCACAAACAACTCCACTGCAAGATTCTGCACTGGTCATGACATAGAAAGGCTCTAAGTACTGACATATACACAAATAGAGGTGTTGGCTTTCACAGGACCTGCTTATGACTGTTTCCTGGTCATGGGCCTTTGAGATGATCCGAACGACAAGGTTAATCACGAACACCTGCCACGAGGGCCCAAAGCTGAAAGTCACTCAGTCAAACTTGATTCGGTGCAGACCTTGGCCTCACCCCCCGCCCCCAAGTAGCGATGAGCACCGGTCCTGGTCACCTGCCCACGGACCTAACAAGTGTTCAGGAAATCCTGGCTGGATTCCTGGGGCATGGGTTCCAGCTGTGTGTAGCTGGTGATATGTGGGCCTGGTCCTATCGTCGTAGGTCCTCCCTTCCTCTCCCATTTCTGGGGAAAGGGACTGGCCTGGGCAGCCACATCTCTGGATGAAACATGGAAAGCATCTGAGACCCTGCAGCCAACAACTCCGTGGAGCCCGTCAGGAGCACTGCAGGGGTCTGGGTTAGAAATCCACGAAAGCCAACCCCCTCGGAAATCTCACATTGATCGTTCGCCCACATTTCACCCTAGGGGCCTCCCCATAGTCTGATGATCAAGCACATGTGATGGCAACTGGCCACCTGGCCTTGGCATTGGCATCCGACCTCTAGATCTAGCCTGTGCACCTGGCGATGTCAGGTGGCTGATCCAGCCCATGAGGACAGGACTCGGCTTTCAGCTTCAGGAAGCAATTCCCACAACACGGGCAATGCCTGGACCAGTACCAGTGCCCATGGCTTTGCCCTGTGTCCAGCTCTCTGCAACCACATCTCACAAAGTAAAGTCAACAGGATAACCCCCCGTGTGCAGCCTGGCCACTCTGATGGACACCAAAGCAAGAAAGAGACATCTTTCCTCTATCTGCAAACCCGTTACCTTGATAAACAGGCCAAATATGGCCAACTGCATGGCCAAAGTCTCCCTTTTAGCTGGACTGTTGAATAACATCTCACTTTGCATACCTAAATACCGGAATTTAATTTTTTAACTTACACAGTACTTAAAAATAAAAGAGACAGGATAATTATATATCCATTGAATATCTGAATTCTTCGAAGAACAGCCTGCGTTATCACAGAAATCCAATCGAAGTGGATTGATATTCCAGAAACACAGTGCTTCATAAAATACTGCCCACACTCTAATAACAGAGATGACACGGCAGTTGATAAATCACGGCCTATAATCAGACTACATTTCTTCCTCAAGGTTCTAACCGTGCCCTTGTCCTATGCCGCCCTTTCTTGTGCCACCTCCACACGAGGTTCTCTTGCCAGATAGGACTTGGGCCTAAAAATCGCTCCATCTTTCCCCTTTTGCAAGTTGAGCAGAAAACTCTGACAATTCTCCCTTGTCCCTCTATCTTGTGCCTAGATGCCATCCCCGGGCCCAGCCACGCCCCTTTTCGTGACCTCTACGCTGGTCCTCCCAAATCTCATCCCTAAGCCCCACTTTCTTTTCTGAATTCAAGACACAATGTTCGGTGGAAAACGAGTCACCAAACATCAACACTGTGGCTCGCTTCTGCCTTATTTTCCTTAAAGGAGACAAGGAAGTGCTCTTGACTCCATCCCAGGAAGGACAGTGCCGAAGACCGCACGCGTGCGGCAGTCCACGGCTGGAGCAGGACAGGGCCTGGCTCTCGGAGCAGGGGAAGCCGCTGAAGAGTCTTGGCAATGGGAAGAGTAAGGTCAGAGCTAACAGTACTGTGATGGGCTGGCTCAGTCAGTGCGGTGTGCAACTCTTGATCTCGGGGTTGCCGGTTTGAGCCCCACACTGGGTGTAGAGGTCACTTAAAAATAATAAAATTTAAAAAGTAAATAAATTTTTAAAAATGAAAGTACTGGTGATGTATGGAACGGTGCAGTGAACCGACTCCTAGGAGTCTGCAGGAAGGATCTAGAAAACAGTGGCACAAAAGGTCTTGAGGAAGAAAGACATGGCTGGCCAATCTAGCAGGAAGGCAGAAAAACAAGGGGGTTAGAAAACAATTGATCTAATGTCAGGAATCCCAGACACTGGGAGGGCACTGGCCTCCAACTGGGTGTTAATTCGGGGTCCACATAATTTCACCTGGATCCCCAAAAGCAAGTTGCCTCAGGGGCCTTCCACATTACACCAGTATGTTCCATTGTCCACTGGACACCTTCACCCAATGTCTCACCCAAGACACGGGTCTTGTCATCAGACTCAGAACTAAACTAATGATCTTGTCCCCAAGCCTGTCTGTTTCCTATCTTGCTAAAAGGCACCAACAGGCATCTGCCAAGGTGCTCGTCAGAGCCTCCTGGCTAGAATTTTCCTCCTCACGTCTTGTTAAGTCCTAAGAGTTCTGTCGATTCTATCATTTTGTTCCCCTGCTTTCTGTACTTCTCTTGCTCCAAAACCTAAATCATTTCTACGAACCTACAACCTGGCTCTCTACCAGCCACTCCTGCCTTGGACCGATCAAATCTTTTCCACGAAAAACGTCACCAGCACATTTTCTATATTCTATCTATATATTGTATACATTGTATCTCTCTATATAGTATCTATATATTGTATGTATGCATATATAAATACAATATAGAAACTATTACATACACTATAGAACACACACATACACATTCGGACTCTGCGCCCGTAACACTGAACTGATAGGGAACCCAAACTGAGTCCTTCAGGNGGGGGGGGGGGGGGGGACTCATTCATATGCTCTCCTGATAATATCACCTGTTCCCGCAGTACACTCTCTAGTTGTTATCTCCTAGTAGAAAACCTCTTGTGTTTTGTTTCCTGGAAAAGGTCTTTTACTTCAACTCATCCTTGAGAAAGTATTTCTGGACATAATTATTGGTAAGGAGTGCCTCCCTCCCTCCGTCTGTCTCTCCCCACCAAGCTCTCAGAAGATATTATTACACTATACACACAAGTTCCAATTACTTTAACTAAAAATATGCTTGGAATAATTCTGTCCATTTGAAAAAAGATCATCTCCATTTTTATAGGAAAAGTAGCATCAATAATTAATATCCATTGCTTTTAGTCGAGGGTAATGACATTATACGTGGTATATTTGACTTCGAGACACAGTTTCTTAACTAGGCTCATAGAAATCACAAGGGTATAAAATTCATGACACTTGAAAAATATCTTATTAAGAACACTGACTATGTTTTAATTATAAGGACCACAAATGATTATGAAAATTAAAATGAAATATTCATAGAAGTCAGGGAGAGGCAGATCTTACTCGAAGCTTTCTGCAGTCTCTTTGCTAAGTGGGAAACACCTCTGGTGATGGACAACCCTCTCGCTGTTTGCAGCTGAGCTGTAAGAAAGCGCCTTCTCTGGTTCACTCACTGGAACTCTCCCTCCTCTGATTTCTGTTCTACCTTCTAGAAGTCCCAGCTAGAAGCCTACACCCCCACCTTCATCCAGATCATAACCTGCCCAGTCCTGGAAGAACATTCCCATTCTGCCGAATGCCTTGTTTGTATCTGCACCTCACCTCAAACAAAGAATAGAGACCCTTTACTTAATAGGACATTATTCTGTATCTTTCCCGCTCCAACTGTTCTGTCCTCTGGATGCTCTAATAGAGAGCTGAAGTCTCTCAGATCTGGCAGCCTTAAGCCCTCCAGGAATCTCAAATATAATTTGAAGTCTTTTATATATTATTCAAAGTCCTATTTATAAATAGATTCCCTACCCTTGAACGTCCTACCTAAACTAGTGAGCTGCAGTCACTTTCTCTCTGTCATGTATTAAAGACTTGACTCACGCATGCCCTCCAACATCAGTCTGACCAGGTGAGATTTCTGTGCTTTGATATACTGAACACACCTGAGTTTTTTTCCTCCCACTACATATGCTTTTCCATATGTCTGATCTTAATTTCTTTGGGAGTAATTAACACATACATAGATTCAATCATATGTAAATTTATGCACATGACCTTCACATTTTCCATGTGACATTTTCAAATTCACAGATTCAAGAGCTTCTGCGAACACCATCATCTAAAATCTCCTTCACTTCCTCTCGCTAAGGTAGAAGAATCAATACCAGAGATTGGAATCATTCGAAATGAAGAGGCTCATCTATTGAAATATTATTACTGCTCGTGGCATTCAGAGAATGCTTAGGGAACACACTCTTACTGTGTTCTTCTTCCTTTATCTTATACCTCCTTCCTTAGTAACAGACTATTTCTCGTGGCTCAAAACCTCATGTCCGTTTTCATACGTGGGATCCAATGTACTCAATGGTTCAAAGGAACACATTTCCCAAATGTCAGGCCACTGGATGCCTAGAGGTTGTGTGTAATCCGGATAAACCAGTGTCCTGCTAGTCCAGATGCTGGCGTCCGAGTCACAGACCAGAGCAAACCACACTTCACACAACAGTCACTAACTTTTCTGAGCGCATGCGCTTACCTACAAAACGGGTAGACGTATTGCTGCCGTGTTCTCTCTCTCGGGAAGCTTCTGACTCACGCTAGAGAGAATTACCTAAACTTCTGGACTCCTCAGGCTCTTAGGAACAGGGTTTTCTACAGAGCTCACACTTACTGAGGGTTTTAGTATGTGCCATAAACTAGAGTTTTGGGGTATGATTTCTTTTAAGCTTCACACCAACTTTGTTAGTTTGCTCTATTTTTCTTCCACTTGGCAAAGAAAGTGCAGCTCAGAGAGGTTGGCCACTTTGCCTGACGTTCCACAGCTACCAAAGGAAACGCTGGGAGGGCAATCAAGGATTCTCATCTACAGCTTCTGCTCTTACCGTTAGCTGCACAGCCCCATGAACTTGGCGTTGTTGGTGTCGGTGCTTGTTAGGTCTCTTTTATTCCCCGGATACATGAGCCGACAGGCTATCTTCATCCATGTCCTCCAGAAGTAAACGCTGAAAGGAGGGCTTGCATGCACGTGACCATATAGGCACCACTCCCTAGGGAGGGTTGGGGAGGAGGGAGGAGCAGCCCAGGGAAGGGCAGGAAGCTGAGAAGGACAGCCCCCAGGAGAGCTTGCCTGGGTTATCACAGGTAACTTCAGCCTGACTCCCACAAGGGATTCTGGAGTGTGAGCTGTACCCGCAAGCTAGTCATTGGCCAAGAGCTACGTGTTTGCGGTAGGGCGTGGGGGCAGGGGCATCAACTCCCAGGTACTCCCAGCTTTCTACTCAATCAAGTCACGTGGGTTCAAAGTGGGCTCCAGGGCTCAAGAGAAAAATCACCAAGGAAGGGTTAAAGGAGGGGCACCTGGCTGGCTTAGCAGCTGCAGCGTGTAACTCTTGATCTCAGAGTTGTGAGTTCCAGCCACAACTTGAACAACTTGGGTATAGCGTATTTTGGGGAAAAAATTTAAAAAAAGAAAAAGAGGAAGGAAAAGGAAAGAAGGAAGAAAGGAAGAAAAAAACAGGGATGACTGGGTGGCTCAGTGAGTTAAGCATCTGTCTTCGGCTCAGGTAATGGATTCTGGGTCCTGGGATCGAGTCCCATATTGGGCTCCTTGCTCCGCAGGGAGCCCGCTTCTCCCTCTACCTGCGGTTCCCCCTCCCTGCTTGTGTGCTCACTCTCTCTGATAAATAAAAAAAAAAATCTTAAAAAAAAAAGAGAGAGAGAGAAAGAAAGGAAAGAGGAGAGGAAGGAAGGAAGGAAAGGAAGAGAGAGAGAGAGAAAGGAAGAAAGAAAGAAAGAAAGAAAGAAAGAAAGAAAGAAAGAAAGAAAGAAAGAAAGAAAGAAAGAAGAAAGAAAGTTAGTTAGTTACAGGAGGGCACACACACAGTGAACAGTCTATGAAGGGACCAGGCTGACCCTGACATTGTCTGTCCTACCTGGAACGACGGGGCACCATGGACAATTTTCCCAGCTTCCCTGTGGATGACACCTGCTCCTTGTTCTTTCATCAGCTGGGTCTCCTAGGTCTTCAAGGGAACTGGCAGAGACTGTGACTCATTAAAGGGCATTTTGGAACATCGGGCAATTTTACCCCATCTTAAATGTCGTTAGTAATGTTTGGCATTGTTACTCTTTTCACGGCAGATCTGTGCTAACAGTGAAGCCAGTTTTCAACGGGAGCAGCAAGGCTGTAGCTGGGTGCTTTGGTGTCCAGTAGAAGACAGTGGGAGGGTCTGCCTGGAGCCTAGCTGGACCCCCCAGGAGCAAGAGAACAGAAGGGTAAAGGTCAAGGAGCTCCTGGCCAACACGGGTCTAAGTGGGAATATCTGACCGGAAGCATGAATGAGATGCAGCCTATACTTTCTGGATTCTCCATCTGCAATTCCACAACCCTCATACGAGGGGCACTGCTTCATCCAACCCGGCTACTTTAGATTTTTTTTTTTAATGTTTTGTTTTCTTTTTTAAGTAGGCTCTACTCCCAACGTGGAGCCTAAAGTCATGACCCTGAGATCAAGACCTAAGCTGAGATCAAGTGTCAGACACTTCACCAACTGAGCCACCCAGGTGCCCCGGGCCTTTTTTTAGCAAAACCCACTTTGGCCTGTGGATGAACTGGCAGGGCCATTTGCTTGAGAAACTGGGGAGCAAAAGTTTGTATTTGTGCATTTTTAGTACTGATCTCTCTTTTTAATAGCAGTTCTATGTCAAAGTAAAACTTTGACAGCATAAGGACACTAAATTAATTTCGGGGAATTTTAATTTTCACTATCCTTTAGTAAAATCTTAAGTTTCTTTCTCTAGGGTACGTAATTTGACTCACACAGAAACTATCCGCTTAAGAGATTTCTATATTATGCTTTCTCTTTTATTAGCTTTTTAAAAAGGATTTTATTTATTTATTTGACAGAGAGAGAGAGAGAGAGAGAGCAAGAAGAAGTGGGAGAGGGAAAAGCAAGCTCTCCACTAAGTAGGAAGCCCCATGCAAGGCTCCATCCCAGGACCCTGAGCCAAAGGCAGACGCTTCACCAAAAGAGCCACCCAAGTGTGCCATATATTATGCTTTCTTCTGTGAAATTAATTCTATAATATGCTGCGCAACCTCCCCAAAAACATATTCCCTTTTCAACGTGCATCAGCAGTGAATCCCGCCAAAGAAACATCTGGTCAAACCTGGAAATCTGATTTTATAGTGAAGTACTCACATATGGTATTCTCAAGAAAAGCACCTGAAGAATTCCTAAGATGTTATAACCTACTCATCAGAAGTTGAGATACATTTGGTGATCACATTAGTCTATTTCGCTGTGAAAATAATCATTGCCAAGTGAAAATGTTAAGAAAAACAACTCTCAAACCTCATTTAGGGATGGCAAAGGACATGGGTAAATGCCCAATTATAATTCACTCCATGGACAAACAGCTTCCAGTTGGTATCACAGTGTGTTCCTGAAAATTAAGTCACTAAGCAAACCTCCCTCCCAGANGTTAGCACACACACACACACACACACACACACACAATCCTTTTATGCCTTTTGTATCTCCTATATTTAAAATTTTGAGCAGAAAGATAGAATTCATGTATAATAATAAATAAGACCAACACAAAATAAGCTTAAATATGGGTACTCTGCCCAATAAAAATTATTTTCGAATCTCCATCCTACGAAATGAGCAGACTGATTATGAGGGGATCAGCAGGTCGCTATTTGTTACACACAGAACTGCAAAAGGCAACTTGACTGGTGTGGGGGTTTTGTGTCCTAAAATTAACATATCCAATTTTTTAAAGATTTTATCTATTTATTTGACAGAGAGAGAGTGCACACAACGGGGAGGGGGGTGGTAGGAAGAGGGAGAGGGAGAAGCAGGCTTCCCTCTGAGCAGGGAGCCGGATGCGGGACTTGGGGCTCGATCCCAGGACCCTGGGATCATGACCAGAGCCGAAGGCAGATGCTTAACGA